>CAHIKZ030001082.1:1017500-1165000 GCA_903632075.3 Acanthosepion pharaonis | reverse complement strand
TTATTTATGAATTCAGTTTGATCAGGAACACATTTCCTTAAAGGGCATTTGAACTCATAGATAATGTTCATTTGTTGTAATTTTGATTTTGCTGGTGTGCTGTTATTTTTGAGGATAAGGTTAGCTTTTTAAAACTTTTTTTTTATTTGAAGTAGATAATTAATTTGATTTTTTTTAAATATTTGGGTCAATTGGGGTAGTGTATTTTTTTAATATGTTTTGGATGGAGTTTGTTTATGTTTGAGTTTTTGGCTTAAATAAGTTCTAATGGAACTGTGGTCAAATAGGTGTAACATAAGGCGTCTGGATAGGCATGTAGTCGTGTACCAATGTAATTATTTATGAATTCAGTTTGATCAGGAACACATTTCCTTAAAGGGCATTTGAACTCATAGATAATGTTCATTTGTTGTAATTTTTTTTGCTGGTGTGCTGTTATTTTTGAGGATAAGGTTAGCTTTTAAAACTTCTTTTGAAGTAGATAATTAATTTGATTTTTTTTATTTGGGTCAATTGGGGTAGTGTATTTTTTATAATATGTTTTGGATGGAGTTTGGTAGTTTTTGTGCTTAAATAAGTTCTAATGGAACTGTGGTCAAATAGGTGTAACATAAGGCGTCTGGATAGGCATGTAGTCGTGTGACCAATGTAATTATTTATGAATTCAGTTTGATCAGGAACACATTTCCTTAAAGGGCATTTGAACTCATAGATAATGTTTATTTGTTGTAATTTTGATTTTGCTGGTGTGCTGTTATTTTTGAGGATAAGGTTAGCTTTTTAAAACTTCTTTTGAAGTAGATAATTAATTTGATTTTTTTTATTTGGGTCAATTGGGGTAGTGTATTTCTTTATAATATGTTTTGGATGGAGTTTGGTAGTTTTTGTGCTTAAATAAGTTCTAATGGAACTGTGGTCAAATAGGTGTAACATAAGGCGTCTGGATAGGCATGTAGTCGTGTGACCAATGTAATTATTTATGAATTCAGTTTGATCAGGAACACATTTCCTTAAAGGGCATTTGAACTCATAGATAATGTTCATTTGTTGTAATTTTGATTTTGCTGGTGTGCTGTTATTTTTGAGGATAAGGTTAGCTTTTTAAATCTTCTTTTGAAGTAGATAATTAATTTGATTTTTTTATTTGGGTCAATTGGGGTAGTGTATTTCTTTATAATATGTTTTGGATGGAGTTTGGTAGTTTTTGTGCTTAAATAAGTTCTAATGGAACTGTGGTCAAATAGGTGTAACATAAAGGCGTCTGGATAGGCATGTAGTCGTGTGACCAATGTAATTATTTATGAATTCAGTTTGATCAGGAACACATTTCCTTAAAGGGCATTTGAACTCATAGATAATGTTTATTTGTTGTAATTTTGATTTTGCTGGTGTGTTGTTATTTTTTGGGATAAGGTTAGCTTTTTTAAAACTTCTTTTGAAGTAGATAATTAATTTGATTTTTTTATTTGGGTCAATTGGGGTAGTGTATTTTTTATAATATGTTTTGGATGGAGTTTGGTAGTTTTTGTGCTTAAATAAGTTCTAATGGAACTGTGGTCAAATAGGTGTAACATAAGGCGTCTGGATAGGCATGTAGTCGTGTGACCAATGTAATTATTTATGAATTCAGTTTGATCAGGAACACATTTCCTTAAAGGGCATTTGAACTCATAGATAATGTTTATTTGTTGTAATTTTGATTTTGCTGGTGTGTTGTTATTTTTTTGAGGATAAGGTTAGCTTTTTAAAACTTCTTTTTGAAGTAGATAATTAATTTGATTTTTTTTATTTGGGTCAATTGGGGTAGTGTATTTTTTTATAATATGTTTTGGATGGAGTTTGGTAGTTTTTGTGCTTAAATAAGTTCTAATGGAACTGTGGTCAAATAGGTGTAACATAAGGCGTCTGGATAGGCATGTAGTCGTGTGACCAATGTAATTATTTATGAATTCAGTTTGATCAGGAACACATTTCCTTAAAGGGCATTTGAACTCATAGATAATGTTCATTTGTTGTAATTTTGATTTTGCTGGTGTGTTGTTATTTTTGAGGATAAGGTTAGCTTTTTAAAACTTCTTTTGAAGTAGATAATTAATTTGATTTTTTTTATTTGGGTCAATTGGGGTAGTGTATTTCTTTATAATATGTTTTGGATGGAGTTTGGTAGTTTTTGTGCTTAAATAAGTTCTAATGGAACTGTGGTCAAATAGGTGTAACATAAGGCGTCTGGATAGGCATGTAGTCGTGTGACCAATGTAATTATTTATGAATTCAGTTTGATCAGGAACACATTTCCTTAAAGGGCATTTGAACTCATAGATAATGTTTATTTGTTGTAATTTTGATTTTGCTGGTGTGTTGTTATTTTTGAGGATAAGGTTAGCTTTTTAAAACTTCTTTTGAAGTAGATAATTAATTTGATTTTTTTATTTGGGTCAATTGGGGTAGTGTATTTCTTTATAATATGTTTTGGATGGAGTTTGGTAGTTTTTTGTGCTTAAATAAGTTCTAATGGAACTGTGGTCAAATAGGTGTAACATAAGGCGTCTGGATAGGCATGTAGTCGTGTGACCAATGTAATTATTTATGAATTCAGTTTGATCAGGAACACATTTCCTTAAAGGGCATTTGAACTCATAGATAATGTTTATTTGTTGTAATTTTGATTTTGCTGGTGTGTTGTTATTTTTGAGGATAAGGTTAGCTTTTTAAAACTTCTTTTGAAGTAGATAATTAATTTGATTTTTTTATTTTTTATTTGGGTCAATGGGGTAGTGTATTTCTTTATAATATGTTTTGGATGGAGTTTGGTAGTTTTTTGCTTAAATAAGTTCTAATGGAACTGTGGTCAAATAGGTGTAACATAAGGCGTCTGGATAGGCATGTAGTCGTGTGACCAATGTAATTATTTATGAATTCAGTTTGATCAGGAACACATTTCCTTAAAGGGCATTTGAACTCATAGATAATGTTTATTTGTTGTAATTTTGATTTTGCTGGTGTGTTGTTATTTTTGAGGATAAGGTTAGCTTTTTAAAACTTCTTTTGAAGTAGATAATTAATTTGATTTTTTTTATTTGGGTCAATTGGGGTAGTGTATTTCTTTATAATATGTTTTGGATGGAGTTTGGTAGTTTTTGTGCTTAAATAAGTTCTAATGGAACTGTGGTCAAATAGGTGTAACATAAGGCGTCTGGATAGGCATGTAGTCGTGTGACCAATGTAATTATTTATGAATTCAGTTTGATCAGGAAACACATTTCCTTAAAAGGGCATTTGAACTCATAGATAATGTTTATTTGTTGTAATTTTGATTTTGCTGGTGTGTTGTTATTTTTTGAGGATAAGGTTAGCTTTTAAAACTTCTTTTGAAGTAGATAATTAATTTGATTTTTTTATTTGGGTCAATTGGGGTAGTGTATTTCTTTATAATATGTTTTGGATGGAGTTTGGTAGTTTTTTGTGCTTAAATAAGTTCTAATGGAACTGTGGTCAAATAGGTGTAACATAAGGCGTCTGGATAGGCATGTAGTCGTGTGACCAATGTAATTATTTATGAATTCAGTTTGATCAGGAAACACATTTCCTTAAAGGGCATTTGAACTCATAGATAATGTTTATTTGTTGTAATTTTTTGATTTTGCTGGTGTGTTGTTATTTTTGAGGATAAGGTTAGCTTTTTAAAACTTCTTTTTAGTAGATAATTAATTTGATTTTTTTTATTTGGGTCAATTGGGGTAGTGTATTTCTTTATAATATGTTTTGGATGGAGTTTGGTAGTTTTTTGCTTAAATAAGTTCTAATGGAACTGTTGAATAGGTGTAACATAAGATCTGGATAGGCATGTAATTGACCAATGTAATTATTTATTTCAGTTTGATCAGGAACACATTTCCTTAAAGGGCATTTGAACTCATAGATAATGTTCATTTGTTTTTTTGATTTTTTGGTGTGTTGTTATTTTTTGAGGATAAGGGTAGCTTTTTAAAACTTCTTTTTGAAGTAGATAATTAATTTGATTTTTTTTATTTGGGTCAATTGGGGTAGTGTATTTCTTTATAATATGTTTTGGATGGAGTTTGGTAGTTTTTGTGCTTAAATAAGTTCTAATGGAACTGTGGTCAAATAGGTGTAACATAAGGCGTCTGGATAGGCATGTAGTTGTGTGACCAATGTAATTATTTATGAATTCAGTTTGATCAGGAACACATTTCCTTAAAGGGCATTTGAACTCATAGATAATGTTCATTTGTTGTAATTTTGATTTTGCTGGTGTGTTGTTATTTTTGAGGATAAGGTTAGCTTTTTAAAACTTCTTTTGAAGTAGATAATTAATTTGATTTTTTTATTTGGGTCAATTGGGGTAGTGTATTTCTTTATAATATGTTTTGGATGGAGTTTGGTAGTTTTGTGCTTAAATAAGTTCTAATGGAACTGTGGTCAAATAGGTGTAACATAAGGCGTCTGGATAGGCATGTAGTCGTGTGACCAATGTAATTATTTATGAATTCAGTTTGATCAGGGACACATTTCCTTAAAGGGCATTTGAACTCATAGATAATGTTTATTTGTTGTAATTTTGATTTTGCTGGTGTGTTGTTATTTTTGAGGATAAGGTTAGCTTTTTAAAACTTCTTTTTAAGTAGATAATTAATTTGATTTTTTTTTATTTGGGTCAATTGGGGTAGTGTATTTTTTATAATATGTTTTGGATGGAGTTTGGTAGTTTTTGTGCTTAAATAAGTTCTAATGGAACTGTGGTCAAATAGGTGTAACATAAGGCGTCTGGATAGGCATGTAGTCGTGTGACCAATGTAATTATTTATGAATTCAGTTTGATCAGGAACACATTTCCTTAAAGGGCATTTGAACTCATAGATAATGTTCATTTGTTGTAATTTTGATTTTGCTGGTGTGCTGTTATTTTGAGGATAAGGTTAGCTTTTTAAAAACTTCTTTTTGAAGTAGATAATTAATTTGATTTTTTTTATTTGGGTCAATTGGGGTAGTGTATTTCTTTATAATATGTTTTGGATGGAGTTTGGTAGTTTTTGTGCTTAAATAAGTTCTAAGGAACTGTGGTCAAATAGGTGTAACATAAGGCGTCTGGATAGGCATGTAGTCGTGTGACCAATGTAATTATTTATGAATTCAGTTTGATCAGGAACACATTTCCTTAAAGGGCATTTGAACTCATAGATAATGTTCATTTGTTGTAATTTTGATTTTGCTGGTGTGTTGTTATTTTTTGGGATAAGGTTAGCTTTTTAAAAACTTTTTTTTGAAGTAGATAATTAATTTGATTTTTTTTTTTGGGTCAATTGGGGTAGTGTATTTCTTTATAATATGTTTTTGGATGGAGTTTGGTAGTTTTTGTGCTTAAATAAGTTCTAATGGAACTGTGGTCAAATAGGTGTAACATAAGGCGTCTGGATAGGCATGTAGTTGGCCAATGTAATTATTTATGAATTCAGTTTGATCAGGAACACATTTCCTTAAAGGGCATTTGAACTCATAGATAATGTTTATTTGTTGTAATTTTTTTTTTTGCTGGTGTGTTGTTATTTTTGAGGATAAGGTTAGCTTTTTAAAACTTCTTTTGAAGTAGATAATTAATTTGATTTTTTTTATTTGGGTCAATTGGGGTAGTGTATTTCTTTATAATATGTTTTGGATGGAGTTTGGTAGTTTTTGTGCTTAAATAAGTTCTAATGGAACTGTGGTCAAATAGGTGTAACATAAGGCGTCTGATAGGCATGTAGTCGTGTGACAATGTACAAATTCAGTTTGATAAACAATGTTTATTTATTTGAATTCAGTTTGATCAGTTGAACACATTTTGTTTAAAGGGCATTTGAACTCATAGATAATTAATTTGATTTTTTATTTGTTGTAATTTTTTTATTTTGTTGGTGTGTTGTTTTTGGTGCTTTTTGAGGATAAATAGGTTAGCTTTTTAAAACTTCTTTTAATTAATGAATTCAATGTAGATAATTAATTTGATTTTTTTATTTGGGTCAATTGGGTAGTGTTTTTAAAACTTCTTTTGGTAGATAATTAATTTGATTTTTTTTTTTTGGGTCAATTGGGGGAGTGTATTTCTTTATAATATGTTTTGGATGGAGTTTGGTAGTTTTGTGCTTAAATAAGTTCTAATGGAACTGTGGTCAAATAGGTGTAACATAAGGCGTCTGGATAGGCATGTAGTTGTGTGACCAATGTAATTATTTATGAATTCAGTTTGATCAGGAACACATTTCCTTAAAGGGCATTTGAACTCATAGATAATGTTCATTTGTTGTAATTTTGATTTTGCTGGTGTGTTGTTATTTTTGAGGATAAGGTTAGCTTTTTAAAACTTCTTTTGAAGTAGATAATTAATTTGATTTTTTTATTTGGGTCAATTGGGGTAGTGTATTTCTTTATAATATGTTTTGGATGGAGTTTGGTAGTTTTTGTGCTTAAATAAGTTCTAATGGAACTGTGGTCAAATAGGTGTAACATAAAGGCGTCTGGATAGGCATGTAGTCGTGTGACCAATGTAATTATTTATGAATTCAGTTTGATCAGGAACACATTTCCTTAAAGGGCATTTGAACTCATAGATAATGTTTATTTGTTGTAATTTTGATTTTGCTGGTGTGTTGTTATTTTTGAGGATAAGGGTAGCTTTTTAAAACTTCTTTTGAAGTAGATAATTAATTTGATTTTTTTTATTTGGGTCAATTGGGGTAGTGTATTTCTTTATAATATGTTTTGGATGGAGTTTGGTAGTTTTTGTGCTTAAATAAGTTCTAATGGAACTGTGGTCAAATAGGTGTAACATAAAATCTGGATAGGCATGTAGTCGTGTGACCAATGTAATTATTTATGAATTCAGTTTGATCAGGAACACATTTCCTTAAAGGGCATTTGAACTCATAGATAATGTTTATTTGTTGTAATTTTGATTTTGCTGGTGTGTTGTTATTTTTTTAGGATAAGGTTAGCTTTTTAAAACTTCTTTTGAAGTAGATAATTAATTTGATTTTTTTTTATTTGGGTCAATTGGGGTAGTGTATTTCTTTATAATATGTTTTGGATGGAGTTTGGTAGTTTTGTGCTTAAATAAGTTCTAATGGAACTGTGGTCAAATAGGTGTAACATAAGGCGTCTGGATAGGCATGTAGTCGTTGACCAATGTAATTATTTATGAATTCAGTTTGATCAGGAACACATTTCCTTAAAGGGCATTTGAACTCATAGATAATGTTCATTTGTTGTAATTTTGATTTTGCTGGTGTGTTGTTATTTTTGAGGATAAGGTTAGCTTTTTAAAACTTCTTTTGAAGTAGATAATTAATTTGATTTTTTTTATTTGGGTCAATTGGGGTAGTGTATTTCTTTATAATATGTTTTGGATGGAGTTTGGTAGTTTTTGTGCTTAAATAAGTTCTAATGGAACTGTGGTCAAATAGGTGTAACATAAGGCGTCTGGATAGGCATGTAGTCGTGTGACCAATGTAATTATTTATGAATTCAGTTTGATCAGGAACACATTTCCTGAAGAGGCATTTGAACTCATAGATAATGTTTATTTGTTGTAATTTTGATTTTGCTGGTGTGCTGTTATTTTTGAGGATAAGGTTAGCTTTTTAAAACTTCTTTTGAAGTAGATAATTAATTTCATTTTTTTTTTGTTTGTGTCATTTGGAGTAGTGTATTTCTTTGATATTTCTAAGTGAAGATTAATCTTGTTTGTAGTTGATGTGCATTTGGTTTTTGTAGAAAATATGTATGCTATTTTTGACTGTGTGTTCACTATCATTGTTATTTACTTTGGGGAGAAATAGTCTAATTTGGTGGTCCCTAAGGTGGTTAGGGAAGCTTTTGTTAACTAGTGTCTGTTTTACATTATTGAGTTTTCTAAGGAAGAGTAGTCAAGAGGATGAATTCTGGTGTCCAAAAAAGAAAACATTTGTTTGAACACAAGAAAAATTAAATAAAAAGCTTAATCATAGTACCTTGTCTGCCGTCTTTAATGAAACATGTATAAATGAAGGATTGCTGTTTAAATACACAATTATATGTGTGTATATATATATATATATATATATATATATATATATATATATATTGTCTAAAAGTTTATATATTTAGTAATATTTGTAAATATAGACTAAACTGCTATGTTACCTACAACAACATCATGACTCAAAAATGAAATAACATCCCATGACCTAAATCTAAGAAACTTTATTTTGAATTATATTGTTTCTCAAAAGATAAATTTCACTAAAAACCTTATACTGTGTAGAATAAATTATTTAAAACAGATATTTGAAAATAAGAAGTTGAAATATGTGTTCTTTGAAAAACAGGGCATACGAGTCATTAGAGATTTTTAAAAGATTATTTATAAAGTTAAAGCAAGAAATACATTGCCTATTAAGTATGTCTCAAGCTTCAGTAGGGTTCAGATCAATGCAATTCAGCTAAGCAACATTAATTTTAATTCATTCTTTTTTTTCTTACTTTCTTTCTTTGTTTTCTTTTCTTCTTTCTATGAACAGTATCAATGAAATGTATTTCGGTCAATATTTTTAGGCACTGAAGTTAAAACAATTAATTCTGAATCTAGCTGAATTCAAGAATGAAAATGATGCACTACAAAAGATTTTTGTTGCTTTAAAATAGATATATTTGAATGTTGACTCACTTAGACTGAACCAAACAAGCCCAACCCCTGGAGTTCCCACTAACATATAATAATAATGGACTCTCTATGTCGGTTTCGACATATCAGGATCTGACAGCTTAGTTGATTCAGTTATGAAATTTTGTGCGATAATCTTAAGTGGCATTTAAGACCCGCTAGTGATTTACAAAGGAGGCCACATATGGAGCAAGAGTGAGGATTGTGAAATGAGATCACTGTTAGATTGGCTGAGTTTTAGATCTTGCTCTTGCTTCTTGAAGATGATTCAGACAAGCAGATTGATAACTGCTGAGTCCACTAAAACATGTTGATCTCCATTCTACTCACTTCAAGGCTAAGCACTCAAGGGTGTTATGTGGTATATTGACACCTGACAAGTTGCTTTTCAGCTTGTCTTTGTATCTTAGCCATGGGCATCCTACATTCCTGTAGCCCTGATCTAACTTGCTTTACATTAGGATCTTGGGTATCCTGTCATCAGACATGACCAGTCCATCGTAACTGAGACTGTATGAGAAAGGTTCGTTTCCTCCAATATTACACCTGTTAAACAGGTCTACGTTAGATGTCCTATCTTGAAGGTTAACTCCACAGATTGCATGCAGACAGCTTTTATTGAAAACATCCAGCTGGCATATATGGTACCTGTATGGAGTCCACAACTCTGAGAGGATGGCAAGTATAACAGCTCTGTAGACCCAAATTTTCGTATCCATGAGATTTGATTAAAGTGGTGAAGGCTTGTGCAGAACTATCCACACTTTTTGGAACTATTGATACACTCGGTGCAAATAAATGCCACAGACGAAGCAGACAATATACCTCAGGCTTTTCGTGTAAGTTTTCCATCTCCTAGAACATTGTGTTCTATAACACTAAAGAGTTTGGTCAGCCCTGGTAGACACTATTTGCCCACAGCTGGGACCCTAACAGGTGCTACCACCCTGGGTCAGGGAGGACCTGGGAACAACAGTAATTAAAAAAAGGTGGTTCCACACACCTCAAATCCTTCACTAACACATATATATATATATATATATATATATATATATATATTTTTTTTATGTTTTTTTAAACAAATTGTTCCAAGTTTACAAGCCATTTCCTGCCCCAGTCGATCACAGATTGAAGGTCCTTCTTGAGGCAATCGGCTAGGTTAGTTTTGTCAATGATGCTAGATCTCCTATTAAGTCAGGAGTGTATAGTGACGTTGTCAGCATAGATGTCAACTTGGGAGTTGATGACATCAGGAAGATTGTTAATAAAGATCAGAAACACTGTAGGATTCAGGATAGAGCCTCGGGGAACACCAATGTTCATGTGAAAGGAAATGGCGCAGAAACTGTTTAGGACAACCTTCATTTCTTGGTTTGACAGGAATGATTTAAGTCAAATAATCATCCTGTAATGCAGTATCCCTGAAGCTTATGAAGAAGACCAGACCGTATCAAATGCTTTAGAGATATCCAAATCTACGGCTTGAGTTTCTCAACAGTGGGAGGAAACAAATGTTTGTGCACAAACACATTTTTTTTAATTTATTGTATTTGTAAATGGACATACTTTTCATATAATACTTTTTTCACACATTAAAATAAATAATTTTTTTTAGTCTAAAAAAATCCAATTTCTCAGTTATATTCAATGAAACATTTGAAAGATAGGTTACTGTTCAAATATACATTATTCAAATCTGAACTGATCCTTGTGCTATTCATCTTGAGGATTTTGACAAAATCCAAACAAGGATCTACAATTGATTATGACCTGGAATTTTAACTTCATTCACTTTCTCACTCGCTCCCTTCTGTCTTTTCTACAAATATTTTTTTCTTTCTTGGTACCCTGATTACATGAATTTAAGCATGCTACAAGATTGGTATCTAAGTTCGACTGATTTACTATTAAATTAGCTAAATGCAACTGCCACTTCTTCTCCAACAGTTTCTTTTCTTGCATTTCTCTGCAAAACTCCCTTCTGTTTACTTGTTTCCCTGATAACAACAACCTTCGCAATTTAAATGCAATATCAGTCGCCATCTTCTGTCTTCTTGATTGCATTCATGTTTTGTCTTTTCCTCAATCCACCCTCTACTCAGTCTTTTCTCTCACTTCCACTCCCTGTAATCCCCTGTGTATTAGTGGCATTTCCACCTTGCTTGGGGTGAAATTATTAAAATACATACACACACACACACACACACACACATATATAAACAAAGCTGGACTCTCACATCATTTTTTCAATGTATGAGGGTCAAGCGATTCAGTTCATAGGAACAGACAGCCAGACACCAGCACATATGATTTGATTCTAGTGGTGACGTCTTTGTGCAGAACCAACCACACTTTTTGAAGAGTTTAATACAGAGACCTGGTGCACCACTTGCCACAAGGTCCCCAAACGACCCTCTGCAGGTATTGAATTCAGAGTTGTCCTTCTCCTAGACCAGTTGCCATCCAAGGCTATAGAAAGTCTGTCCTGCTATTTACCCATAGCTGGGAGGAGAAGAAGGGGATTCATACTTTTTCCAAGGGTATTAGCACATAAGTGAATGTAATGAATTTGACTGGAATTCGAACTTGGCTCTCCGATTCCTCAATCCATTACTCTACCATGATTCCTACACACCCACCCACACACACTCATACAAACATACATATTATTTGTAATGACATATTTCATTTTTGAAATCTTTGACTTCATAACCAGCTGACTAAAGCAATGTTATTCTTCTTGCAATATGAACCTGATTAAAAGATTAATTTTTATTTAGTTTTGTTAACTTTGTATAAAATTAAATAATCATTGGCAGATTCTCTTTCCTTTTTTTTCCCTGTTCCACAGGGTTTGTTTTTTCATCCATTCTGATTATTGGCCCAGACATTCAGAATCAATTCAGACATCAAATTCAGAACTCTATGCTGATTTTGTCTGGAAACTGAAATTTTCTCCAGAGAATCCCAATTTAATTCTGTATTTTGTCATTTGTCATGTTGATTTTTTAAAAATCAATCTTCCATCTAAATAAATTTTTATTCCATTTAAAAAAAAAAACATTACTTTCCAAACATGAATATCAATGCTAGCATGATGCTGAACAAGATCATCAATTTAATTCTCTATGGGAGCTTCACTAGTGTGGCCTTGTGCCAGACTGAAATAAGCCTAGTATCTATCTATCTATCTAGAACATCCATAAGTAGATGATTGATATGTTATATGTATGTAATCTTTTCAAAATGATTGATATATGCCTGTACAGATACTTGGTAAGTCTCTGTAAGTTTTTGATATACATTATTACATAAAGCTAATTAAGTGATTTTTGATTGATTAGCCTTTCTTAAAAAATCATCTTGCCATTGGCTGCTTGTTAATGAATCTGTTCCATACAAATTGAGTAATGATTTGTTCTGATCAGATATGGAGCAAACTAATGGCCCAATAACATGAAGAGAAAGAATAAGTTTATAATCCAAATGTTAACCCTTTCAGTGGCTTGCATGTTAACTTACCAGTAATGTCTTATGCAATTGTCAAGTAAAATGTTTGCTCATTTCGTTTTGTTAGATGTTTGGAGACATCAGTGATTTCAAGTCAATTTCTATCAACTGAATATTGGCCCAAGGTTTGTTTATATTTTATTTGTATGTCCAGAGCTCTTTTGTTTATGATGCATTTTGATAAATATTGGATTAATATGAGATGATTTTTCTATGATTCAGTTTTGATTTCATTGCAACTGAAGCGGTAATTATATATATCAAGATGATATCTATACCATTATATTTTCAACACAACAATAAATAACAAAAGCATTACCTAAATTTTAGGAAAATCATTTCCACCAAAGCTAGGTGAATAAATCCCTAAGACATGAGGAGTTACAGAGAGTGAAGGAAGCATTTCTGAGGAGAAATGACAATAAAAAGATCCAAGGAGACAGAAGATGAAGATTGATTTTGCAAGTGGATTTTTGAAGATTGTAGTTGTGAGGATAGCAAGAAGCCAGATGAGAGTTTCACAGGCAAGAAGTGAAAGAGAAAAAATATTATAAAAGTACTTATGGTTACATCTAGTAATGTCAACATTAAAAGGATGCGACCTATCTGCCAATCTAGTACTAAATTGATATACCAAAGAGAAATGCTCATCAGAACAATGACCATGAAACTGTTTATAGAAAAGGCACAGGGAAGCTATGTTACAGTAGTGGAAAGTGATTTAAACTGAGATGTAAGGTCAGAACCGATAATATTGCAGATTTTTCTTTGGATTTTATCAAGAATCTCTAAATACATAACAGAAGCACCAGAACAGATGTGGCAGCAATATTCAATGCATGAACAAATAGTAGACTTATAAATGCACAAAATAATTTTTAGTGAGAAAAATTGTCGAGCACAACAAAGTGAACCTAATTTCTTAGTAGCAGACTCAGCAATTGATTCAATATAATCATTTCAATTTAATGAGTGAAAAAGATTGCACCAAAATAAGATAAAAGGCACAATTATTTAATAAAAAATTCTGACTGTTGAAAAAAAGTTCACACTTCATTAACAACACAGTCCAAGTTTAAATTAAGTTTACATTTGTGAACAAAGAAAAATATTATTTAATGACTGGTTGGAGAGTAGTGCTTCCTGCTAGATAGTGTGACCCTATGCATAGGTGAAGGAAAAGAGAAAAGAGAGATTTTTTTGAAAGCATGGGTTTTTCAAGGAACCATTTAACTGCTGCTGCTATTACATATCTCCTCTACAGCCAATCCAGCTGTGATCATAGCATAAACTCACACTACATAATGATTTTATAATAAAGTATAGCATGGTGTTGGTAGATGTTCTAGAGTCCAATTAAGATCAGTTTCTTTGAGTGCAATTTTTCTAAATTAGGAAATTTCGCTGAGGAAATAAAATACTTTTTTTACTACTGAATCTTTTATTTTTATGAAGACATTGTTTCTGTAAAAAAATTAAAGGCAAAATTTTATTATCTGGAAGGGCATCTCCACACTATATTGAAAGGAAGAGATATTCATATTGACAGGCAAAAAACTGCATTTAGTTAAGAAAAAAAAATAACAAGGTTACTGAACAAGAGGTAATTGTCTTTAACTTTTGGTGCCATTGATTCCAACACCCTGGATGGAAGAAAGAAGCTTGTTTATGGGTGGAGGGAATGTCAGTGATATTTTTCTGATACCAAAATTTATCATGGCTAAGTTTTTTTCTTTACTGTTTTTAAAAGAAAAGATTGAAAATCATTTTACATGTAAAATAGTTTGTCTTTTTTGATTGTTGTTTTTATAAATAATGTCAAAGTTCATAAATAGAGAAAGGGAAAGTCAAAAAAAAAAAAAAATAAAACAGTAAAATAAAACCAAAAAGTTAAAATAAAATTAATATTTTGACCAACTAACATTTTATTTTGATGATGTATTTTATCCATAAATCTAGACGTTTGAAAGACTGTAAACATTATTATCATTGTAACATAATTATCATAATTATTATTAAGTAGATTTTTACATCAGAAGTTCCTGGTTACTATGTCTGGGAATCAAGTGACAGTAAATCTCTAGAACTTTCCTAGAATCTCATCAATGTTCTCATCAACATCTACAGTCAGCCTTGTCATTTATGGAACCAAATTTCTTCCATTTTCTTCCTTCAGTTGTTACAATACTTCTTTCATTAGCCATGTATCTTCAGTAAATGGGTGATCATGACTCTCTACAGCTTCCTGTCCTTTGTTTCTCTAAGCAATGTTTGGCTCTTTACGATCCCTCTTTGTTCTTGCTTTGCCATTCACTCACACAAAACACTCATGGCTCTCCACATCTTCCAGTCCCTTGCAACATTTGACTCTTTACCTTGTAGTCCTAAGAAACATTTCACTTTTTACCATCCATCCATGTCTCTGCACAAAATCATTGGCGATCATGGCTCTCCACAACTTCCTATCCCTTTTAGCTATAAGCAACATTTCACTCTTTACCATCCACACATGTCTTCTCTTCACAAACTCATTGTTGATCATAGCTCTCCACAACTTCCAATCCCTTGTAGCTCTAAGCAACATTTCACTCTTTAACATCCATCCATGTATCTGCACAAAATCATTGGCGATCATGGCTCTCCACAACTTCCTATCCCTTTTGGCTATAAGCAACATTTCACTCTTTACCATCCACACGTCTTCTCTTCACAAACTCATTGTCGATCATAGCTCTCCACAACTTCCAATCCCTTGTAGCTCTAAGCAATATTTCACTCTTTACCATCCATCCATGTCTCTGCACAAAATCATTGGCGATCATGGCTCTCCACAACTTCCTATCCCTTTTTAGCTATAAGCAACATTTCACTCTTTACCATCCACACATGTCTTCTCTTCACAAACTCATTGTTGATCATAGCTCTCCACAACTTCCAATCTCTTGTAGCTCTAAGCAATATTTCACTCTTTACCATCCATCCATGTCTCTGCACAAAATCATTGGCGATCATGGCTCTCCACAACTTCCTATCCCTTTTAGCTATAAGCAACATTTCACTCTTTACCATCCACACATGTCTTCTCTTCACAAACTCATTGTCGATCATAGCCCTCCACAACTTCCAATCCCTTGTAGCTCTAAGCAATATTTCACTCTTTACCATCCATCCATGTCTCTGCACAAAATCATTGGCGATCATGGCTTTCCACAACTTCCTATCCTTTTAGCTATAAGCAACATTTCTACCATCCACACATGTCTTCTCTTCACAAACTCATTGTTGATCATAGCTCATCTTCAATCCCTTGTCTCTAAGCAACATTTCTCTTTACCATCCATCCATGTATCTGTTCTGCACAAGCACATTGGCGATCATGGCTTTCCACAGCTTCCTATCCTTTGTAGCTTTAAACAACATTTGACTCTATACCATACATCCTTATCTCTGTTCTGCCATTCATTCACATAAACTCATTAATTTACTCACTGTTTTCCTCACTCATTCCTCCCTAAAAATAGGTTATGTGAGTTTTATTTTCCAAGCTGTCTTTCCTCATAATGTGACCCAGAAATTTCAAGTGTCTTTTTTCTGATTTTAAGTATGAGTTTCTTTCTAGTCCTAATTTTCTTTCAAATTTTCTCATAAGCATAAAAACTCTTACTTGTTCAACATTCCATTCTGAGTGAAGATATTAAGGTAGAATAATTTGTACTTCATTCTGGATAAATATAAACCTTTATTAATAAATTTAAATCTTTATTAATACACATAAAATGCACACATGTTAGTGATATTCCTAACAATATTTTTGTAATTATATAATTAAACTGATATTATTTTCTTCTGTAATGGGATTGGTTAGCTAATAGGTAATGAGCATAAAGAGAGCTATAACTGTAGCTCACAGGCAACTTTGAGTCAAAATACATAGAATATCTACAACTACTAAGTTTGCTCAACATAACATCTTAAGTAAATAAATGCCTTTTTATTAGTTGTAAAACTTTTTCTTCTATGTCCATATCCTTTCAGGACGTTGGTAATCATGGCTCTCTACAATTTCTTTTCCTTTGTAGCTCTTAATAAATTTTGTCTTTTTGTTATCTCTCCTAAAATTTGTTCTGCTATCCATTTACTCAAGTGCACTATGAAGGTTATGCATTGTTTTCTTCTGTGCCTCTTGTCTTCAATATGTCCTGGGTGTATCAAATTTTCCAAGCCTTCTTTCCTCATTATGTTCCCTAGAAATTTTACCTATCTCTTTCTGATGTGAAGTATAACTATTCTTTTTGTTTTCATTTTCGCTAAAACTTTGTTGTTATTCACATGTTCAGTATTTCTCTGCAGAACCACATTTCTGTTGCTTCAAGTCTCTTCTTCATACTCTTTGTGATTTTGAAGGAATTCATTATTATTATTATCATTATTAAAGTTGCTTAAAATATAAGTGCCCTCAAAATATACACTATTTGAATTCCATAAAAATACTATGTATTTTGTTATTGCTTGGCAAGAAATTTGATCACTCTTTTCTGCCATGCATATAATATTTGGCTTAATATCTGATCTCACTTTTTATATATATTCCATGTCCCTTCAGGACATGGGCAATCATAGTTTCCTATTATTTATTGATCTAAGTATCTACCTCTTTTTGTCTTTATTGCATTTACTCTGTCATTCATTTACTCAGAGTAGTTTACTCACTATTTTCACTTGCTTCTTTTGCTTTCACTATGCCTTGTAGCTGTTAAATACTCCAAGCCTTCTTTCCTCATTATATGCTTCAGAAATTACAGCTCTTTCTTTCTGGTTGTTCGCAGCAGGTTCTTTTTGTTTCTATTTTCTATAAAACTTCCTCATTTCTTATATGCTCTGTACATGGTATTCTTAGCATTCATTGATAGAACCACATCTCTGTCACTTCAAATCTCTACTTCATCTGTAAGGAAATTGTCCTTCATTTGTTGATATGTGGAAAAAATTTTTATAAACATTATTTATTAATTATTATATACATGAGTGTTGCTTACCTATTCTTAATGTCAGTATAAAATGTAAATAAATTACTCACTCGAGATTAGATTGGGCAGCATTGACAAACTCTCCTCTGACACAAGCTCATGAAATCAGGCATTGTAGATTATATATTGTAGTAAGAACAGAGTGAACTCTCTTCTTTGGAATAAAAGAGAATTAAACTGGAAACTATGAAAAGTGAAGGATGTATTTCTGTCTGAATATTGGGATAAAGAATTATCCTTATTTACACTATTTACATGCTGTCTGTTGTCCTTATCTTTGTTGTTGTTATCACAATGTTTCAGCCATTTGTGCCCTCTAAAATTTATCATCAGGTGTATGTTGATTCAGGTAACTCCAAACTGAACCCTTTATTTAATCTACAGAGTTAGACTGTTCCTGTTCCACTGCTCATGTCTAGAGATATCTTGTCTAGTTCTTATTTCTAGTACTGTTTTGCTATTTCTCATGCTGTTTCCACTGAATCCAAGTACATACTGCCCTTGCCCTACTTAAGGATTCAACTCACAATTATTGTATTACCAAAGTCACAAACCAATACTTGAATCCATTAGGACATGGAACAATAGCTGAACAGTACTAAAAATAAGAAGTAGGTAAGATATTCCTGTTCAGGTGACACAACAGTTGAAACACTGTGATAACAACAACAAAGATGAGGATAATAGTCTGCATGTAAATAGGGAAGGATGCAGTAGATATTACTAAAAAATACTACTGTTAAAAATACTATCAGTAAAGTAAGTGTATAGATAGGTATTATGATTCAGAATTTAAATAAAAATTATGAAATCTGCACTAAAGGGAACAATATATATTAAAAAAAAGAAAGATTAATTTGAAATGCTTCCCACATATACAATAATAATCAACTCTGTGAAACATCAAGTTCTGCATCCCAAATTAACATATTAATTAAAACCATGCTTACAACACAATGCTACTTCTGACATAAAACATTTCTGATTACCTTCCATGATATGTCATTGATAACGGTCACTATAAACACATTGTGTTTTGTTTAACATTCAAAAGCAAATACTTTTATTGGTGCCAGGGGTGGCAGTACAGCCTTAGCTACCAAAACTGTGTTAACTTCCCTAGCCGGCAGCTGTTGAGGACAGGGTATTGCACATGTTTTCACATGTTGTATGTAGAAAAAAAAATATGTTGGCATTTGCTTAAATTTGTTTTATACTTTCTGAAAGCCTAACAAGTTTGGCATAAATTTTGATGCAAAGATTTGTGAATTGTTCTAATTAAAATGATGGCAAAGTTTTCCTAACAGAAATGTGAATGACATAAGTGATTCTGTTCAAAGCTCCTTGAAAGCAGACTTACTTAAATGTCATGAATGAGAAAACAAAACTGAAGATAAAAGGTGCAATTGAATAATGATAATTCCTTTATCTTTTTCAACAATGTTCCATTGGGCTTAAACTGGAAAGATAAGTTATGTGAGACTGGCTGCTGAAAAGTTGAGACAACAAAAAGATGACATGAGGGGTGGTAAAGTTAACAATTTGTTTATTCAAAATACCTGCTGGATCTGTCTTGCTCCCAGCATTCTCTATTATTGATGTTTTTCTAACAAACATATATTTAGAATGTGAAAAGAGATTTCAATAAATGTTGAAAATAATCTTTAAAAAAAGATTAAAAAATTTAAAACAAGATTTTGGTAATCTGTCTAGATTTCTGAGATGGGATATTATGTACACTATTTACATTATTTGGACTATTGTCCTCATCTTTGTTGCCATATTTATTACAATGTTTCGGCCATTGTATGCTCCAGCCTTCTTCAGGTGGTTGGAATGTCGTACTGAACCCTTTATTTTGCTCACTGGGGTAGACTGTTCTAGTTCCACATGCCATGGCTGACCCCATATGGAGAGAAAAGGGAAATCACTGTCCTCTGTGGGATCAGGTTGAGATCATAGACAAATAACACTATTGGAAAATTCGTAAACTTAAGGAATCAGCACATATGCTAGGCCACAAAAATCTCCTGAGCCAACCAAGCATAGAAATGAATACAATATGGGAAATAGGAATAAGGAGTGCTAGAGAAAAACAATAATAACAACTAAAAAATTTGCAATATGAGCTCTGGTAAAAAAAAAATGCAATGGTAACAGCAAAAAATTGCAATATGAGCACTGGTAAAAAAATTTGTTGCTGATGACATTAGGTTTATAGCACCCAGAAATTCATACACAGATGTCCTCAAGGACACATAGCACAGTGGGTAAAGGCATTAGTTAGATCCAGTGACAGGACCCAAAGAGTGTGAATTCAATACCTGGTTAAGACGGTGGAGAACTTGGAGAGGGTAATTAACTTAAGATAACTGATAACTGACATCCATTAGACATGGCACATAGAACTAGAACAGTCTACCCCAGTGAGTGAAATAAAGGGTTCAGTTCAATGGCCGAAATGTAATAAATATGGTGACAAAGATGAGGACAATAGTCTGAATAATGTAAATAGTGAAGATTTCGGTAAGTTACCATATCAAGAAGTTATTAAATTTAGAAAATATGCAGATTTTTTAAGATCATTTTGAAAATGTCAATTAAGAAATAGTCACAATATGATTCCTACTTACATAATGCCTTCATAATATGCTGAAACCCATTGTGTTTGAAAAACTTGCCCAAGGTTTAGTTGTCTTTCATTATTCATGCTTCAGTCAATCATTGTTACAAAGAAAGCTTTTCAGAATAAATAATATTTTTACCATGTCCCTAAGTGAAGCATGAAATTGGATGGCTTCTCTGACTGCAAACAGTGAAAAACGCATAAGATTTTTGATAAAGAAAACCCTTTGTAATAGTCTTCTCTTTATCCTGTCATCATCAAAGGGACACATCTTATATCTTGTATATATGAGTAAATTATGAGTGACTGTGAAAAACCTTACTTTTCTTCTTATTAGACTAGAAATTAAAAAGTGTGTTTTTATGTGTGAGACAATTATAAAAAAAAAAAATAGGTGAATAAGATGAATGAATGAAAAAAGAAGAAGTGAATATCACTCTCAAAATGCTCAACATTCCCAGTAAAAATATTGATGAAATATCAACAGTTTTAATTATAATAATAAAGTAAAAAGTATTTTTATTTTATTATCAAAGTTTTTTTGGAATACTATAATTCCATGAAATAACCAGATGTGTATGTATATAGGTACATTACATGAAATAACTTTTGTGGATGTGATGCGAATTAAGAAAGGTATTTTAAGTCAGGGAATGCACAGAGAAATTTGACCAGTAAAGCACTTATTAGAGAATTCATGCAAAGATTCCTTTTTCTCTGTGCAGTTTTTCAACAACATTTTCTCTCTATTCTGCCTTTGGAATAAAGGAAGGTCTCTCACCCACAATGATTTGTATTTTATTTACATATTAAACATGTATATTATAGATTAATTCAATCTAAAGTTATGTGTGTATGATTTGCATGTAAATGTATATATGTACATTTATATTTATATATATATATATATATATATATATATTTCTGATTAAATAAATTACAGACATTCATACTCATGAATAACCTTTTGTGTATTGATATTAAAGGATTAGAGAAAGGTACTATAACTGTTTAAATTTCTTTTATTTTCATTTCCCAGGTACTTTCAATCTTCTTCCAAGATCATTTTCAGGGGTGCAAGTACCTGGGAAATGAAAATAAAAGAAACTTAAACAGTTATAGCACATTTCGCTAATCCTTTAATATCAATACATGGAAGGTTATTCATGAGTATGAACGTATTTTGTTAAAAATTAGCAGGCTGTAATTTATTCAATTAGAAGTGCCGAACAGAGAATTTGCTGCCTAAATACACAAATATATATGTGTGTGTGTGTGTGTGTGTGTGTGTGAGGGGAAAGTCAAAATTATCCCCACTCTTATAGAAAGATATGTTATGGTAAAAGTGCAGATAATTTTTGACTTACCCTCTTTTATATATATATATATATATATATATATATATATATATATATATATATACATATATTTGTGTATGTGTGTGTATGTGTGTGTTTATGTGTGTGCGTGTGCATATATTGTCTTAATCAGTTTTGTTTTTTTTGCTGACAATAAAAGATGGATAATGTTACAGAAATTACTCAGGAGATGATAAGATAAACTTAAAAAGAACGAAACCAGAATTTCAGGATTAATTTCTCAGCACAATGGTTCATTTAGCTTGTTGCTAATGAACTGTTTAATTAGCAACAGAAGCTGTCTGAGAGTTTGCTTCTTCTCTAGTGAACTACTTTCGGTAAATGTAAAAAAGAAATGTTTTATAACAGTTTGGAAATTGAACTGATTGTTGATTTTTTTTTTACAGAAATTTATTTGATTGACATTCAAGTGAATATATAATGCAAATATTACTTAAGATTCTTAAAATAAAATGTTGCAGAAATATTGGATTACTTTGGCCAAATTTAGTAGAAAACTATAAAAGGCAACAGTTAGCTAGAATTTCTTTCTTCTATAAAAAATAAGAAAAAAAAAGAACAAGACTTATGCACAGTAGACTAAATTATTCTACTTTAGTTCAGTCCTTTATCAGTTTATGGTTGAAATTTTGCTGGTACAATAGTCTTTCAAAGGTGATCCAATCTTTGCAAAACATTTCATTTGGAAAACTTGAGTAATCTAAAAGTAATAGATGAATTTTGCTTAAAGTAAGTCAAGGCAAAATATCCACACTTAGACATTAATATTGATTGGTTTTTCTTATTTCATTTTCTATTTTTTTATTTATAAAGGAACATTCTAAGATTGGAGACATAAATCTCAGCTAAAAGGTTCAATGGAAGTTTTAGAAGAAAAGAACTTTATATATTTGAATGAACAATCTTTTAGATTATCTACATATGTATATAGAAAATGTATATATATATATATATATATATATATATATATATATATATATATATATATATATATATATATATATATATAATTATATATACTAGTAAGAACATTTGTTTCAACAATGACTTATATATATATATATATATATATATATATATATATAAATATATATATATATATAATATATCCCTATGTGATATATACAGACACACAAACACACACACATAAATATATCCACTACATAAGATTCTGGAAGCCATTGTAATACAAGAAGCCAACATTAAATAGGGCATCTTTACCCATAGGAAATCGTATATTGAAGTGTGTATAAGAAAAATAATGTAAAAATTCAGTTTGACCATTGTAAGTGATGTCACCTTCAGGTGACTTGAAATTAGTTTGAGTAAATGATGGAAAGCTGAAATTAGCCAATCAGAGTTTCATAAACAGACTCAATACACTATTCTTGAAAATACACTAAATACTAAATATACATAAATAAAGACTGTAGTGACTGTCAAAAATACACAATTTAAAAAAAAATAAATTTGGGAACGGATTATGTTAAAAATAAGAAGACATAATGTCTGTAATTTATTCAATCAGCCTTACCTAATATATATATATATATATATATATATATATATATATATATATATATATATACATTCTTAAATATGGCAGACAATGAATTTATGATGATTATTTATTATGTTTGATCATGAGCCATTATGAACGTTGTATAGTCGCTTTAATTTTGGGTGAAAATAAGACAAAATCTGTCTAACATTTGGATATTTTTATTAAGTTTGTCCTTGATCTAAGCTTTTGGCTCACATGTGCCATCTTCAGAGTGGTTATATGGAAATTTAAACAAATATATTTGCCATCAAAGATGATATTCTGTTATGTTTGCATAGAAGATTGCTATGCTACGATAATGGTTGTGGAATAGCAGATGCGGGTCGTAAATCCATGATGCAGTTCTATGACGTTGTACCATACAAGAGAACAAAATATTAACAACAGAACCATATAACTGCAATGTAATGTGTTGTGACTAGTTTGAAATGTAATTTTATTGAGTGTGGGTTGCTTAATTTTTTATGCAGATGGCCTCCAGTATCTGAAGGTTCCTTTTACTATGTGTATATGTGAATATTGTTATGTTATCAACTAATATCTGTCTAATATTATGTACATGGCTATGTTTTTCTAAGAAATGTTGTTTAATAGAACTAAGATCAGAAAGGTGACAGGTAACTCTACGGGAAAGTGTGATTATAGTAAAACTAATATATGTAGTGGGTTTATTATTCGTATCAGAGATACAATCTCTGAACAGACATGTAAATTGATACATTACATTGGTATTTTTGTATAGGATTTAATTGTGTGCTTGTAGGGTTATTAGAGACTATGAGATTAATTGTTTTAAATTTGTTCATAATCTCTGATGAGATTAACTTGTTTATTATTATTAATAGGTTTAACATTTCTACCTATTATGTTTTTGAGTGTTGTTTCATCATGTTTGTAATTTTTAAACATTTGGTTACAATAGTATAAGTTAATAGTGTTATGTTTATTTTGATGTACACTATTATGATTAATATTATCAATTTTGTTAGAGGTATTATTAAGTTTATTGAGATACATTTTAACTTGTTGATCAATGATGGAATTAGGGAATCCATTATTAACAAGTATTTGTTTAATGTTATGTAATTCTTTATAGAATATGGATTTGGAAGAAAATATCATTTTTGTGCGTTGGATTAAGTTTTTATAGTATAGCAGCTAACTTATATTGTTGGGGGCATTCACTGTTATAATTAAAAAAAACATTATTTATAACAGCGAATGCCCCCAACAATATAAATTAGCTGCCATTTGGATTTTTATGATAATGGTGTTTAATAGATTCAACTTTAAGCAATTCTTCTTAATCTGCTGTTAATATAGTTGTCTGCTTCCAATAAAAGTATTTGTTGGTATAAAGCTTCAATTTGCATTTGTTTAAACATTAAATTGGATCTCTGTGTGACACAAAAATGTTGTCCAACATTAAGGATTTCCATTTCATATCATATATATATATATATATATATATATATATATATATATATATATCTAAATAGACACAGCAAGTGATGACAGTCTGTTTCATGTCCCCACACTATCTTCATGGACTGAAGATTGTGGTAAAGCATGAAAAGTACTGTCACCACTTGATTTTGACCTATTTGTCTATTTTTATATTTACATTGACTCTATCTCTGATATTGAGCACTTTTGTCCATAAACATAGCATAAATTAAAGTAGTGTTTTTGTCATATATATATATATATATATATATATATATATATTCTTAAATATAGCAGATAATGAATTTATGATGATTATTTATTGTGTTTGATCATGAGCCATTATAAACGTTGTATAGTCACTTTAATTTTGGGTGAAAATAAGACAAAAACTGTCTAACATTTGGATATTTTTATTAAGTTTGTCCTTGATCTAAGCTTTTGGCTTATATATATATATATATATGCGCACTGCTGATGAGTCCCAAATATAGGACGAAACGGCCGTCCAGTTCTTTCTGCATTCTGTTGAGGTTTCTATCAGACTCGATGAATTAATTAAATATATATATATATATATATATATATAACAAAATGCTAGAGAGAGAGAAAGAGGTACATGCATACATACATTTGTGTGTTAGATATGTTTATTTCTCAGTCTGACTTGTGATGCCTTAAAATAGGCATCACATGTGGCAAAATGTGTAATATGAATAGCTTTTTCTAGATTGTTGTATTATCTCTACACACACACACACACACACACACACACACACACACACACACACACACACACACACACATATATATATATATATATATATATATATATACATGCTGGAAGATCCTATGTCTGACATCAGGACTCTGTCTCATGCCACACAAACAGGAGAACCCAGTTTTGACTGTCAGACAGTTTCTGTGAACATTTAACTTTCCAGATGGCAACCCTCTTGATTATTATATGTAGAGCATAGTTGAGCAAATGACCAACAAAACTCCTTTTAACATCAAAGATGAACTGAAGGCACGGATTATGGCAACATTGACCAACTTAAACAAGGAGACCATCCAGAAGTGGTGTAGGAGATTCTTCTAGAGTCTGTAGCTGATGCTAATTGTGATTTTATTGAATAAATTTACTCTTTTGTATTTCAAGATATTTTTGTGTAATTTTGGTAAATACATCTGTTAAAATGAGATGTCAGGGTTATTTTCATTTTTTACGTAATTTAGATGAAAGTTTATTCATCGCACTCTGTACATATATATATGCATATATATATATATATATATCAATGGCAACTCTACGTCATCATCAGGCTACTATATTTAACAAAATATACTATTGGTATAACATAGATGTTCAAATGATTCCTTTAGTCTAAATAAAATATATAATTTTTAAACATCTCTAGCCAGATTTGTTCTTTTTAGAAAAAATAAAGTCTCTCTCAAGTATGTGTTTGTATATATGTGTATGCATTAGTGTTTTTATGTATCACTCTCTCTGTGAATTTTACGTTTATGATCTGTACTGCTGACTGATATCATATTTCCTCAACACTAACTGAGTCACACTCCTCACCCCAACCCGCCAGTTGACAATTTAAGGCTTTCTTTGATTTTCACCAAATTTAGGTTGGGCTAAATTTAATTTGCTCTTTTTCAATTGATACATTGTGCTTAAAAACCTTATATTGCATGGAATAAATTATTTTAAAGGGACAGTTGAAAACTATAAGTTGAAATAAAAATATGTCCTTTGAAAAACTGGGCATGCAGTTCATTAGAAACTTTTTAAAAAATTATTTATAAAATTAAAGTAAGAAATATATTGACTATTAAATGTCCCCAGCTGAGACAGAACCCAGATCTATGTAGTTTGACTAGCTATATTAATTTGATTTCATTCATTTTTTACTTTTTTTTGTTTTTTTTCTTTCTTTCTTCTTTGTTATGAACAATATCAACAAAATATATTTTGGTCAATATTTTGAGGTGTGGAGTTAAAACAAATAATTTTGGATCCAGCTGAAATCAAGAATGAAAAAACGTACTATGAAAAATTTTTGTTGCATTGAAATAGATATACTTGAATGTTGGCTCAATTGGCTAAGCCCAACAAGCCCAACTGCCAGAGTCGGCACTGAATATATATATATATATATATATATATATATATGTATATATTACAAAGAATCATTCATACAAAAAGTAGATTATTAATGTTAATGATATAAAATCGCGAAATCCCTTCGTTAACAAAGAGACAAAAAAATTAAATGCAAATCAAAATATGCTACCTGAATTTTTACCAAAAACAAAATAGTTTCCATGACTGAAGATGACTGAATGTACAGTTGAAAGTACTTGTGTATTAAAGAAAGACCTTATACAGCTTATAATTCTTAAAAACAAGGATCATAACATTCATCAAGTGATTTGTAGGTTAATGCGCCTTTAAAATTTTGTTTGTGAAGGCATTTTGCCATTTTACATCATTAACTTTACTAATTTACTTGTATGAATGATTCATTGTAGTATAAATTGAACTGCACCACATATTTGATATATATATATATATATATATATATAATGCTAGAGAATTACCTCAGAGTTCCAAGAGAGCCAGAGTGGCATTGCCTAAATTTGTGCATAAAATGAGCAAATTGTGAGTGGGACGAACTGTATGGCCATCAGTGTTGGAATAAAATGGCACATGTATCACTGAGCCAGACCAAAGTTTGCAGTGTGTGCAAGATGCAAATTTTCTGGCTTGGTAAAAATGAATAATGGTGGCATGTGTTTGTTGGTACCTCAGTAAGCTTTTGTGCTCTAGCTTTTCAGTACCATTACTATAGCAAAGGTATTCATAAGTAGAGACATGATAAAGCCCATTTACTGGTGAGAGAGACATGGTAGCATGGCTGAAAAAGGTGAAGCTGGTGGCATAACTTCAGCTGGTGGATGATGTGGCAAGCCAGCTGCCATTCTATCTGGCCCTGTACATGGAGATAGATAAAGATGACAAATGGAATATAAATCAGATAGAGGCCCAGTTGAAGGAGGCATTCACTGATGATGTATTCACAGCCTACAGAAAGCTGACCATGGTCAGGTGGGCTGGCGAGCAGGTGGACATTTATGCAAACAGAATCTGGCAGTAGGTCAGAAAAGCTGGGTTAGAAGAAGTTGGGCTCAAAAGTGTTGCTAAACTGAACTGACTTTTGTTACTGTGTTCCCTGATGCTATCTCCATCAGACTTCAACAGGTGTCAAACATTGAGACCCTGTCTATTGGGGACTTGATGGCTAGAGCAAGACTGATCATGACTGGAGACCAAAGCCAAGATGTGGTCACAAACATGCACCCACCTTGCAGTAATACCATAGTTCTTACCAGGGGTGGCACCAGCACCAGTGTAAACTGCTACATGGCAACAGCAAGGGTCCCACAGCAAAGAACTGCCAAAAGCATGGAAAACGTTGCTACTGATGCTGCGATATTGGGCACTGGTTCCGGTACTGTTCAGGAATTAGGACCGCAGATGAGACATCAGTGGCAGCCTTCTCTCCCACCAAGGTGTAAATGTGGCACTCCTGAAGATGAGCATCTATGTTGATGGGACACAGTGTTCAGTGTTAATTGACACAGGCTGCTCATGGTCAATAGTAGATGCAGATCGGTGGACGTCAATACAATGGTATTGGAGTGGTCAACATATCCAAGGACAAAGTTGATACTGCCAAGATCAATGTTCTGGCGGTGTGTGGCAAACCACTGGGCTTTGACCTGCTTTTGGGGATAAAAGTATTGGAAGGCACCATTGTTGGGCCAACAAGATTGGTTTAGATTGGTGATGGAAAAGTCACTATATGTGCAGCCATCTCCATCAAAGATTCTCCCACTTTCCCCACCACCTTCAACCATCAGAGCCGAGCATAGACAGCAGCATGGAAGTGGTCAGAAGACCGCACACTGGAAGGACTTCAAAATGGTGAGTCAGAATATCTGGTAGGACTATGAGTGGGACCTCCACATATGGATAGACAATGGTTAGCTCATGCCATACACAGAAGAAAGGCTGGATCCTCCCAAAGGGTTAATTCCTCTTATGGCCATACAGTAGCAGAATAAAGCAAAGGTATGTCCAGTGATGGGCTACCGAGAGCTCAACCATCACATTGACGTGTTCACCACTAATGCAGAGATCTCTGCAGCTAAGCTACATGAATGGTGGCAGAAAGGTTTGAATGTATCTCTGCTGGATCTAAAGAGAGTGTACCTCCAAGTACATGTCCATGAGATGCTGTGACCTTTCCAGACTGTGAAGATTGATTGTAAACAGTACTGCCTAATACATTTTGGATTCCAGCTAAATGTGTCTCCACTAATCATGTTGGCCATTGTCAGCACAGTGATGTCACAGGAAGAAGCTATTGACTGTGTGGCATCACCTTACATTAATGGCATCTATGTAAACAAAGATGTTGTGCCTGCAACACACATCAAAGACTACTTCACTCAGTTTGAGCTGGAATTCAAGAATCCAGAGCTGGAGGATGGTGCCTGGATGCTGGGATTATCTGTCGGTATGGAATGCTGTAAACTGTGGTGGAAGCAATGAAGCATGGTCCAAGGAGTTCCCAACACCATTATACAATGGACTGTGTTCTCCTTGTGTGGGAAGCTTGTCAGGCACCTCCTGGTATGTAAGTGGCTTCATGTGTCTTGCGGAATAATCAAGAGGAAAACCAGTTTGGTCTTGAAGGGCAGGGAGGATGATGTGAGGGACACCATATTCCAGCCTATGATGTTCGAGACTGTGGATGCAGTGATGTGGGATGATCCAGCTCATGGGGATTGGTGCATGGATGGTCAGGAGCTGAACAGAGTAGTGTTGTAGAGGTACAGAACTATACTAAAAGATTCTTATTGGCTGTGAACTGAAAACAATGCCCAACATATAAATTTAGCCAAACTGGATTACATGCTGAAAGGCATCAACTTCGCTCTCCCATGGCAGTGCAAGGTGCAGTACATGAAGTACTACTGGGTATTGGGCACCCCAAGAGTGAAGGCGTGAGTGCATACCAAAGCAGCAAGTGAGATGCTCATCAGGTGGCGGTTAAGTATATTCAAGCTGCTGCTGATGATGAGCTGACTGTGGACATGACTTTGGTTACATCAACTCAAAACATGGCCAACCAACTGATGAGAGTGCCACAGCATCGGTTTAACATGATGAAGGAAGAAAACAGACCCAGACCACTGATCTCTGTCTCCACGTGGATGAGTTGGATGCGGACCAAATAATATCTATCCACAGAAGCACTTGAGAGTACAGTGCACCACCTACTTTGCAAGGAGAGTTTGCCCAGCAATAACAAAAGCAGCTGTTATTTCAGCCATACAGGTTTGCAAAGAATGACAATCTATAGATCCAACATCAATCAACTGGGAAAACAGGAGGTGAACAGGAACTGGAAGAAGTTAAGAATGCACATCACACATCATGATACTCACCATTTCTTAATGCTCACAGACTGCAGCCTGTCACATTTTTCCATTTGGAAGCAGTTGGCAAGACAAAACTCATCAAGTGTTATTTGACAGCTTGAGATGGTGTTCTTTGAGAGTGGCCCACTGCACAAGCTCCTTATGGACAATGTAATAGCCTTCTGCTGCAGGGAGTTTAGAGCATTTTGATTGGGGAATAAATCTGTAATTCCACTATATCTAGCCCCAGCCAGGAATGGCATCGTAGAGCGATGTCACTGTACAGTGAAGCGAATTGTAGTATGATGCATTTTCTGTTCAGGAGGCTGTCTACTGGCTCAATGTGACCCTGAAGCATGAAAACTTGTATCTGATCTTTGTGGTTCAAGGCACCGCAAAGTTGGTGTACCACATAGTTCGGCAGGGGTCAGCTAAGTAAAATAGTCATCCTACAGTGCTGTCTGGGGAAGAGAATGCCCCACCACAGGAAGGATCTTCACCCACACCGTAGTGTCACCATGTCAAAGGAAGGCTGCAACAACACAATGTCTTCAGAGAGCAGGTTGGACAATTTAATACTATATATATATATATATATATATATATATATAGTGGGTACTGAACAGTGACAGTCTGTTTCATCTTTGAATGCAATTTTCAAGCCATGTGTGTTTTCTTTTGCCTCAACTATTTATATATGCTGGTCAATGGTGCATTAGGGGTAGTAAGGTCCATTGTATTATCCTAATGGTTATTAGGTGGCTGGTAATGGTTATTTTTCAGATTATTCTAGAAGTTTTTGAGTGGAAGTAATTGTGGATCTGAATGCAGTTATTTTTGGCTATTTTATATTGTTTTTTAACTTTTTACTCATCATTTATTATTGATTACATAATTATTTGTTGTTGATTATTATTATTATTGTATTAACATGTGTTTATGCATACATTCATAGTTTCTGAATTTGTTTATTTAGATTTCTGTTTATTTTAATTATTGAGTGGTTTGGTTATCTATGTATATGTAAATATATTTGTATTTATATATTCTCTTCTCCTGATTTTGTGCATTTTTGTCTATAAATATAGCATACCTTAAAACTATATTTTTATCATATATGTACATATTTAAATCTAATTTATGTGCTAAAATGTCATTTAAAAATACTAAGATTTGGCTTTTAATGCATTTATCAAATAAATCTTGTATCGTTATTTATAATTACCATTTTCACTTTATTTAAAATGACCATTTGAACGATAATTTGATGCAATATTTATTCTTTTCTGGTTTTGACTGATTAATCCTATATCTTATATAAATCTTGAGTTACTGCAAAATTCTGCAAACTGTTTAAACCCAATATGACATTATTGAAAAATAAGAAAAAAAAAAACTTGTCAAATTTGCTTTATAAGACAACCAATATATAAAAACTAATTTAATGGCTCATTAGATATGAATTTAATGAACCTGATTTTACTTAAATTAATTAACATCTCTGTGTCATTTATTGTTCTTTTTAATGAGATTTTTGTAATTCTGTCAAATAGTTCCAGGAAATTGTCTTTTACATGTCATATTCTCAAGAATATTTCAGCACTGTTTGATTTGTGAAGCCAGTTCCACACTTCTATTTAAAATTTTATGCCAGAAGATGGAAATTACCGTGAAATGACCCAAGTGCCCTCACAGATATGTTTCATTGCAAACTTATGTATGTAATCTTTTTTTATCTGTTAAGATAATAATATGCTTTGTTTTAAGATTGAAGTTTTCTTTTTCTTTAGTGAATTCATGCAAATGACAATCGACAACATGGCTGATATCAGATCATCAGCAATTTGTACATTGAACTCAATTACTGAACGACATTAAATGTAATAAAAGATTAAATGAAAAGTGCTAAACTTTTAGTTAGGTATTAATGAAGCGTTTTTCTTATCAAAGTTTCATCTTAAAAGATGGCTGGTTAAACAAAATGATTAGATTGTCACACATGAAATGACACACTTTATAGAAAAAGAAATAAAAGTTTCTGAAATGTTAAATAACTAACTTCATTGAAATACGCACCATGTTGAGGAATAACTGTTCTCCAACGTACCTCTAAATTCTTGTTCCCATCTTTAAAAAAATTCTAATCCTTTGATGTGAAACACTTCAAATGCTTTGATTACCTCTTCCTTATTGGAAAACATTTTATTGCATATGAAATGCTTAAATAAGTGCTAACCAGTAGGAGAGATATCAGGTGAATATAGAAGGTGAGGCAAAATTTCATAATTCCAGTTATGCAGCTTTTGAACAGTTGATTGAGAAGTTTGCAGACCTGCATTGTCATGCACGAAAATTGGGCCATCCCTATTCACAAGTTTCTGTTTCTTTTTCAATTTTTCATTTCATTTCTCAATTTCTCCACAATACGAGGTTGCTTTTATTGAGGCAAGAATGAATACGAATAACCCCTTTGAAAGATCACCATACAGTAACCATTAACTTTTTAGGATGCAGTGTAGATCTTGGGTATTCTTTTGGTGATTCATTTGCATCTAACCTAACTGTTATCAAACAGTATCCATTTCTCATTGCATGTAATGATTCGATGCAAAAATGGTTCTTTTTTCCAGTTTATATTCATACAGTAAGATTACTTAACATTGTTTCATTGTAATCATTTTCATTGGGCTTATCAGTAACAATGAACTGAAAGAAAAATTATCTGGAAAGAAAAAGAGTCAGGAAATAATCAAGATTTTTTAATATACTAAGGAGTTTATTTTGTTAGACGACCAGATCAACAACTAACCAAAAAATACATCATTTCATATGTGACAACCTAATATAAATCATTTTAAATTTTTGTCTCTTCATTTCTGTCCAATAGGAAAACCAAATGTTAAATAAAAAGATATTTTTTGTCTGAGATTTTGTGATAAAATGTTGTTAATATTCAATTAATCTTTTGGATTAATCAAATCAACAGTTTGGGTGATACATTCTCAGGCCCTATTCAGTTAAAAGTTTCAACCATTATCAATTATTGTTATTTTAGATGCAGACTCAAATCATTAATATATTTGAAGACAATACCATGGTTTTTGAAGCACTACCAAAAATCTAGATAACCAGTGCCTGGCAGCTGATCTCTTCTCTGACCTTGCTTATACAACTGAAAGACAAGTAAATGGCTTGTAACATTCAATACATACAAAATGAAGCTAATAATATTTCATCATCACAGAACAGATCCTGAGTTTTCTCCAATCACAATGAATGGTTGTACTCTTGAGCAAGGCAATAATTTGCAATGGGTTACTGAGTGTGGGAGAATATGAATAAAAGAAGAGTGAACAATAAAAGAACATGAATTAAGAAGACAGAAGATAACAATTGACATTGCATTTACATTTTTGAAAACTGCAAAGCAAGAAGCCTGAAGAGAGTTCCACAGGTGAGAAGTGTGGTAAAAGAAACTGTTAGCATAGCTTAAGGTTGCAACTAGCAATTTCAACTGTAAAATGATGAAACTTTTATATATGATCTATCATTAAAGATGCTATAAAATTAGTTAGTTCTTTTTATCACGCCAGAAAGTACATGTCTCTTGGCATATTAGTCTTTACAAGAGCCAGATCATGCCAAAATGTAGTATTACTGTCATCTCTGGGGTGGGGCTGGCCAATCCTCACTTTTCAGACACAGCAGTATTCAAAAGTATTTATGTAGCCTTGTGGATGATGAATTGTTTTTCACCTTACAATCCGTTCTCTCACAGATGAAATATTGCTCACCTCTTATTACTCCATGGCTATTTTCATGGCTGAACTGCATTCCTTAGTTCCACCACTCCAGTCCTCTACTATTAGGACCTGACAGACCATATACACTGAGTCAACTCATCCTAATTCCCTTCATATTCCATTGGTAAGAAGGAAGTTCCCTTCAGGCAGCTTCTTCCATTGAATTGTTGCATTGCAGAACATGCTCCTGAGAGGATGCTTCCCAAATCACTGCAACCTGTTCAAGTCAGAGGTAAACTACATATCTTGATAATAAGCTCACACTTTATACACCCTTACAACACTCAATTTTTTTTAATTTCACTCCAAGTAAGGTGATAATGACACTAAGACACAAGGTGTTGCTGAAAGTGAAAGAAAATATGAAGACTTTAGTAAGGAGAAAGGACAATAAAAGAACAGGTTTCAGGTAAAGAGAAAATGGTGATTGACATTGCATTTAAATTTTTTTAAGATTGTAAGTGGTAGGGAAGCAAGAGACCAGAACAGTGGCTCACAGGTGAGAGATGTGAGAAAAAAAAACAAAAAACAATTAGAATTTATGGTTGCATCTAGATATTAGTACAGTAAAATGATGAGACTTAGATCTTGTATGTAGTATGCTTAAATTCATGCAGTTGAATTACCAGAGATGAAAGCTCATAAGAACTATTGCCATGAAAATATTTATAGAAAATTTAATAACCCTCTACCTTGACTGGCTCATGGGCCTTGCATTGGGGGAATTGAATCAACTAATTGAGTACAGCATCTTACTGAGACTGCATCTTGATCCTGGTCATGTCACTGGCAATTGTCAACTAATAAAAGAATAGATGAAAATGGCTGTTGTATCTAGTGTCAACATTGTCATATGCTTTGCAACTGTCTCTGCTTTGAAATCAAAATTATTCTCCTCTAGGTAATTTATAACTTACATGTCCAATGGAATCTGAAGTTGAACCATAATGCTGTCTCTTGTCCATGTTGTAACTGTGAAGCCTACACACAGCATAGAGAAGATTTGATAAAAGTGGATAGTTTCATGAATAAATGATGAATCAATCTTGGCAGGTTTCAAAAAACAAGTGTCTACTGATTGTCTGTGATTTTCTCTGACTATATTTTGTATCTCATTGTTTATATCATTGCACAAAATGGCATTTGTTCTTGGGCTGTGAGGAACATTGTCTTGTAAAGATTGCTTTCTCTTTGATAAAGACATTCTGTAGGTGTGGGAGTGTCTGCTTTTGCAAGATTATATTTCTATGGATCTATCATATTCAGGACCCCAGGCCTCTTGCTGAATTCTTCCACTCTTGCTATATGATAAGAATGGTCAGTGTTTTTTGTTCTTTTTTTTTTTTTTTGGGTATTAAACATTCATGAAGTTAACTTGCAGAGATTTCTTTTCTCTGACTTTACTTCATTATGAAACTTATCAGAAGTGATAGCAAATAGCATTTAATTACGTCTCTGATTCTTTTACTTTTTAAGGCCCTTTGTTTTTTACTAACTGCCCTGAACAATTCATTATTATTACACTGTCCTGAGCTTTTTTGGCACCTTGCTGTGGAGAAAGGGGTAGAAAGATAATTTATAGATAATTACTACTGTACAGTGTACAGACTTCACGATGTGCCTAAAAATTGTAACCTTGTGTCAAACAAAGGTAAAGTTAGTAATTACCTTTTAATATACTGGCCTTGAGCCAGAATAAGTTAAGCTTAGACAATCATTCTGTGATGACTGAATAAATAAAATAAGATTAATCACAATGTTTGTTCAGCAAATATCCTATACTTAGAAGTATATTTTTTAGAGTTACTTTTCATTTAATATGTGTATATGTGTGTGTGTATATATATATATATATATATATATATATATATATATATATATATATGTGTGTGTGTGTGTGTGTGTGTGTGTGTGTGTATATATATATATATATATTATAATTATTTTTAAAATATGATTCCATCATGACGCAGAAATTACTGTGTCATATTTTTTTAAAAATAATTATAATTTAAGCTCTACTTCAGTATTGAGCACTGTTTTTTAAAAATAAAAACATAAATACTAAAGAAATTTGGATCATTAATCTGTTCTTTCCTATTACATCAATACACACACACACACACACACACATATATATGTATGTGTGTGTGTATATTTATTACTTAAACATTATTTTTTAATGGATACTCATATCTGAGTAGACACTGTTTATTTAGTAAAGTGTATATTTATCTTATTAGAGAAAAACGTGTGATTTCTGGCAGGATTCCAACCTGCAATACCCTTGTGGAAACCGTCATTAGATCTGATATGCTTTGGTTACAGAGTTTGTTGATGACCAAGCAATGTTGAATTGTGCCTTTAGATGAAAATAAATAAATATATTGTTTAATAAATAAACAGAGTCTACGTGAAAATGAGTATCCACTAAAAATAATGTTTAATTAACAAAAATCTGTTAGATTGATAAATTAAAAATCCATCACTTTCTTTACAAATATATATATAACAAGTGGGTAAATATTGGTAGATATACGAGCAAGTGATCATATACAAATACATATAAATACTCTATAGTGTCAGAAAAAAAAGTGCTGAATGTTAAATAACAGAGCTATTTAATATATATTAAGAAATATACATAATACCTTACATCGATTGCACAACTTGGAGTTTCATACTTTCTGCAATCATCAGGTGCAAATTTTTGCAATAACCCCAAAATGTGCACCTGATGATTATTGCAGAAAGCATGAAATTTTGAGTTGTGCAATCAATGTAAGGTATTATATATATTTCTTAATATATATATATATATATATATATATATATATATATATTCACTTGTATGGGTATGTCAGCTCTATTACTGATAGTGAGTGTTTTCCACTAAGTAGTGCACATATAAAATAAAATTTATATATGTATATATACACACACACACATATATATATATATATATATATATATATATATATATATATTATATAATATAATAATATCTGGCCACTCATATTCAAGATATATATATTTTCCTATTAAAATGAACACTTTTGAGTAAATATCCCTTTTCTTTTAAACAGTATAATTTTCATCTAGTTGCTAAAACATTTCTCAACCTGACCAGAAAGCCATTACCCACAAAAATCTGTTGTTTTGTCCTTTTCAAAAATTTGTCTAAATGACTGAGAAGTTTTCAGTATCCTCTTCTGTGTGTGTATGTATACATATATATATATATATATATATATATATATATATATATATATATTATTACAAACATTATTTTTAGTGGGTACATGTGTTTAAGTTGCTATCCCTCTATTTTATTTTCTTAAGCAGTTCAATTAATAACAATAATTACTAGGAAAGTTGTTCACTGTGTTGTGCTAGACAATTTTTTTTTACCCAGGATCTATCTTACACATTCATAAGGCTGCCATTCATCCATGCATTGTATATTGCTGCCACATGTTATCTGGTACTTCTGCTATATATTTAGATATTCTTTGTAAAATCCAAAGAAGAATCTGCAATGCTATTTGTCCAGACTTGGCATCTTGCCTTCAGTTATTTTCCCTGTGCTTTTTCTATAAATATTTTCATGATAATTTTTCTGATGAACTTTCCCCGATGGTATTTAGACTTTATGAATTTAAGTGTAGTACTAGACTGACAGAAAGGTCTCATCATCTTACAGTGGAAATGGTTACATGCAACCTTAAGTTCTATGCTAATAGTCTCTTCAATCATACTTCTCCCTTTTAGAACTTTCTTTCAGCTTCTTGCTTTCCAGTCAAGTTTGATCTTCTAAAATTTACATGAAATGTTAATTGTTAGCTTATGCCTTCGAAATTCCTGTTCTTTTATTGTTATTGCTCTTTAATAATGTTTTTTTTTTACTCGTATTCTTTCACACTCAGTAAAATGCTGCATTGTTGAGCAGCTCTAACAGATCTTTGTGGCATACTTTATCTAACACCCTTGCATAGTTTATAAAGTACAGATACACGTCCCTCTGCATTTGTATTGCTCTTTCTGATAACATTTTGAGCATAAATATCGCGTTCCTTGTTCTAGTGTCTTTGATGAAGCTGCACTGTTCTTGTACTATCTCTGGCCTGATTCCTTAATACCTGTTCTTTTATTGCCTTATTTCCTTAATAAATTCTTTATTTTTCTCATATTCTCTCACACTCAGTAACCTCTTGCATCATAGTGGCTTTATTGCTTTGCTGGGGATGAAATGATTAAAAAACAGCCTAAATCGAGAGTTAGCAACTGAAACAGACTTACCTACAAAAAATAATGCTTGTAATAAGAAGAAATAATATCAGATTAAATAAATCTATTTCAAATTTATATATATATATATATATATATAGTCATCCACAAACAAACTGTTTCACTGCTCTTCAGTGTGGCTAGACATTTGGTTGCCTCTAGCTAGGATTGAAACCCAGCTGAATTGGCGTCAGTCGAAGATCCTACCACTAAGCTGTCAGGACCCAGCAGGGACAAAGGTGAATTTTATTGTATTTTTTTTAGATAAATACACAGTAACTGAGAGGACTTGATTTGCTTTACTGAAGAGCATATATATATATATATATATATATGTATGTATATATATAAATGTATATGTGTATGTGTGTGTACATCATTAGTTGTATAATTTATATAAACCCTTTAAATTTTTCATCAAAAATATATTTGTGTATGTCTGTTTCTGCAGTGGCTTTTATGTATATGTATAGGAGTGTATGTGTAGGTGTGTTTGTACGAGAGTGTTCTGTTTTATCCTGTATTTGTATTTGTGTTTGTGTAATAATGCGTTTTTCTTTACAGTTGTACATATATATCTATATGTTCATATTATTGCATATGCATTCAGCTTATAATTTATTTCATTGGAAGATTAAGTTTATTTATAAGTCATTAAAGAACTTATTGTCATCTATTCCATGAATTTATCTAAAATAGACTCAGAAGTAACCGTTATGGTTTTTTTTCAAATCCCAAATTCTACAAAAAATATTTTTAAATATTAAAAATCAAAATCCAAGCGATGAAAACAAAGATGAAAAGAAAAAGTTGAAATTTAACTAGACTTGAAAGCAATTTTTTCTTGAAAATAAACAAAAACAACACATAATAATAAAGGAAAAAAACAAAAAAATACAAAACAAATGCAGGATAAAAATAAATAAAAGCAAAACAAAGGTCAAAAGGTTATTAGGAAAACAGGCAAAATTCATTTTTTTTTTAATTGTTTTTTAATTTCTGAAACTTTCAACTTTGTATGAAGATATCAGAATTGGCAGATAGTAAAATTTGAGAAATTATCATTTTTACCAAAAATGTTTCATAAGGACGTCAATGATGTTCTCTTTAATTTTCTTCCTTGTTATATTTGCAAATTGAGGACATTGTCTATATGTAAAGATCTGTTTCATTCAGTTGAGGAAGAAAAACAAGGAAAATTTCATTTTTTTTTTCCAGTAAAGTAACTCAGTAAGGGAGGTTGTTGTTGTGCATTTTTATTTACATGCAGGTTAATGCATCAAAAATAATGAACAAGTCCACAAGTTTGAAAAACACTGCACCAAAGAATCTGGCTTGATAATTTGTATATTTGAAAAGGTTCTTCTAATTTTTTTTATTTTTCAATTCTTTAAGTTTTGTGTTTCATTCTTGTTTTTAATTAATTCTTTTCAGGAGTTTTTGTCATCTCTTTCTTTTGCTCATCTGTAGGGCTTTCTGCAGTTTGGCAGAGGAGAACATTTGGAGATGCATGGCTGAAACACATCAAAGCAGGTTTCAGTCATTATAACATCTATCGATCTACCTCACTATCTATCTATCAATGAAGTCATAAAGGATAAAACTTTTTCCACTTTGTCACACTTCTTTCCTCTAAAATTGTTCTTGATATACAAAAAATTATTAAAAAAAAGATACATCATTATCCCCGTCTATCTATCTATCTATCTATGGATAGGAGGCATGGTGGAGTAATGGATAGTGGCTCAGATTGAGGAATCGGTAGAGCTGAATTCAAATTCCAATCAAATCCATTACATTCCCTTACATTCTAATACCATTTGGAAAAGTATGAATCCTCTTCTCCTCCAACCAGTGTAGGTAAATAGCAGGACAGACCGGGTTCTATAGCCTTGGATGGCAACTGGTCTACCGCAGAAAGAAATGGCAACCTACTGCAGGAAAAGAATCTGCCTCGTCAGTCATGTATTGAAAGATAAATGATTGCCTAAGCATGTATATAGCATGGTACATAACTAACTGACTGATCTATCTATCTCTGTTCTCATCTATATTTCTCTCTCCACTACATATATATGTGGTCTGTATTGAATGTAGGGAGCCACTTTAAATATCTTGAGAACCATTTGTAAAGTCTTAATATTATATTGCAGCCAATCAGAGGAAATGTTACCGCACATACATAAACAGGCACTCTCTTGTAAGGTAAGTCTCTCAGGAGTGTGTTTCCATTGAGTGAGCTTGTGTATTGTGTGACAGTTGCATTCACAGTGAATAAATATCATGTTTTATTTGAAAATTGGATTATGATCAAAAGAGTAAAACCAATATAAAATTTTGGTACTCACAGTTCAAACTCAATGAATAATCTCTTGAAAGTGATCTGTATTCTTAAAGCTATTCAAGAAATGGGATCCAAAAAATGTTGAAGAAATTGACCTGCAATCAAAGGTAATTGTAAATGTTCAAGATGGACTCTTATGAGAAAAATCTGTGATTGTCTTTCAATAGATGCTTAATGATTATGTTTCGTTAGTCAATTTATTACTTAAAATCAAGTGCTTTTCAAAGCTTCCTCATTACCGCAATGCCTAAACTTTGGCAAAAACAGATTTTTGTAACCAGACATAGATAACATGCCTTTATCAGAACTGTATTGGATTCATCCAGGATTTGCAATGAACCTTTTCACCATTCAGTGGTACCTTCTGAATATTTTTGCAGTCATCCATGTTGTTTTACCTTTTGCAAGCCATGAAGTTATCAAATATTTCAGTTTGTTCCTTCAAAACATCGTTATGACCAATTTTAAGGTTTCAAATTCACAGTGTAGCAATTAATTTGAGATTTCAAAATTCAGTACCTTTCATACAAATGGCTGCTATTTGTTTACATCTGAGCAAAATGAACAAGATTCCATCCTAACTGTGCAGATATGTTGCCATCCTTAGCAAATGAACCTTTCTGATAAGTGTATTTTTTTATATATCAATAAAATGAGGAGCTGGCTAATCATATGAGATGCAGTTTGTATATGATTCTCTATCTAGAACAATCATCCTTAAACTGAACATCAGACTTTTTGAAAGGGCTCATTGTTCTTGGTCAGACTGTTGTTTTACTAATTTTAAAGCCTCAAGCCTATGTTGACTATTAATTTTAATTTCAAAATTCCAAATGTCTGCTATTTGTTTACATCAGAACAAGCTTCTTCTAACTGAGATAATCCTTAGCAAATGAACCTAGATTTTTTATATATCAAAAAATAGGCTGGCTAATCATATAAGATGCAGTTTGTATGTATCTTTGATTCTATCTAGAACCAATCAAATTTCCCATATCAAACTGAACATCAGACTTTTTGAAAGGGCTCATTGTTCTTGGTCAGACTGAGAACCTTTTACTACCTCCTTAAGTGAAAGCAGTTCTGGTAATCCATTTTTAAATGCCTCATGCCATATTGACTATTAATTTAGAATTTCAAAATTCAGTCCTTTCATACAAATGGCTGCTATTTGTTTACATCTGAGCAAAATGAACAAGATTTCATTCTAACTGTGTGGATATGTTGCCATCCTTAGCAAATGAACCCTCAGATTCTGATAAGTGTATTTTTTTATATATCAATAAAATAGAGCTGGCTAATCATATGAGATGAAAGAGTATGTATCTTTGATTCTCTATCTAGAACCAATCAAATTTCCCATATTAAACTGAACATCAGACTTTTTTTGAAAGGGCTCATTGTTCTTGGTCAGACTGAGAACCTTTACTACCTCCTTAAAAGTGAAAGCAGTTCTGCAATCCATTTTAAAGCCTCAAGCCTATGTATTAATTTAGAATTTCAAAATTCAGTACCTTTCATACAAATGTCTGCTATTTGTTTACATCTGAGAACAAGCTTTCATTCTAACTGTGCAGATTGTTGCCATCCTTAGCAAATGAACCCTCAGATTCTGATAAGTGTATTTTTTTATATATCAATAAAATAGAGCTTAATCATATGAGATGCAGTTTGTATGTATCTTGATTCTCTATCTAGAACCAATCAAATTTCCCAATCAAACTGAACATCAGACTTTTTTGAAAGGGCTCATTGTTCTTGGTCATTTTTATTCCTAAGTGAAAGCAGTTCTGCAATCCATTTTAAAGTCTCAAATGTTAATTAATTTGAAATTTCAAAATTCAGTACCTTTCATACAAATGTCTGTTATTTATTTACATCTGAATAAAATGAACCAGCTTTTATCCAAACTGTACAGATAGATGTTACCATCATTCAGCAAAGAAACCTTTGACTTCCAATAAGTATTTATTTTATATATTGATAAAACATGAAGTGGTTAATAATACAAGACACAGTTCATTTAGTTTCTTTCTTTCTTTGACATTGTTGGGATTTGATTTACAACTAATACCTGTTCCTCTTATATGCAAGCAGATTTACAGGAAATTGCCATTTCAAACATTAAATGTCAGATTCCTCCTAAAGAGTCAAGCATTTTTTGAATTTTGGAAACAGTAATGAGGAACATATTATATGAGATCCGTCTAGTAAGTATCCAGCCATTTGTAATATCTTATGAACTGATTGCGTGAGTTTGACATAACTTGGCAAGTAATCAAGGGAAAACTTACAGTGCTTTTTAGGAACAGACACTCTCCTATGTACTCAGTTAACAGTAAGAATGCCACTGACAGAATATTGTGTAACTGTTGTATTCACAGCAACAAAGCAAGCAAATCAGGGTAATTTTCTGACCATGGACTAGGTTAGCATTTCTCGACATTGGCATCATTCAGTAAATAAACGATTAGATTCCAATACATATTTATTGATAAAACATGAAGCTAACATTATGACACACATTATATATATATATATATATATATATATATATATATATATATATATCCATTCTTAAAACTTGTTTCTTGAGATATGACCCAGTTTGGTAAGATCCACAGTGGAGTTGTCCAGGGTTTTCAATGAACTTGTTCAGTTTCACTATTTACATTATTCAGGCTATTGTCCGCATCTTTGTAGACTGTTCTAGTTCCACGTGCCATGTCTAATGGATGTCAGTTATCAGTTATCTCCTGTTAATTCTCCTCTCCAAGTTCTTCACTGCCTTAACCAGGTATTGAACTCACACTCCTTGGGTCCTGTCACTGGATCTAATTAATGCCTTTATCCACTGTGCCATGTATCCTTGAGGACTCATGGTACAGTGGATTAAACTGGGACCTGGAACTAGAACAGTCTACCCCAGCGAGCGGAATGAAAGGTTCAGTTTGACATTCCAAAAAACTGAAGAAGGCCAGAGCATACAATGGCTGAAACGTGATAAATATGGCAACAAAGATGAGGACCATGTTTAATGGATGTCATCAGTTATCTCCTGTTAATTCCCCTCTCCAAGTTCTCCACTGCCTTAACCAGGTATTGAACTCACACTCTTGGGGTCCTGTCATTGAATCTATCTAATGCCTTTATCCACCGTGACATGTGTCCTTGAGTGTGAGTTCAATACCCGATTAAGGCAGTGGAGAACTTGGAGAGGGGAATTAACAGGAGATAACTGATAACTGATATCCATTAAACGTGACACGTGGAACTAGAACAGTCTACACCAGTGAGTGAAATAAAATGTTCAGTTTGACATTCCAACCACCTGAAGAAGGCCGGAGTATACAACGGCCGAAACATTGTAATAAATATGGTGACAAAGACGAGGGCAATAGTCTGAATAACGTAAATAGTGTACATAATACCTCATCTCAGAAATATAGACAGATACTGAAGGGCCGAAACATTGTAATAAATATGGTCACAAAGACGAGAGCAATAGTCTGAATAATGTAAATAGTGTACATAATACCTCATCTCAGAAATATAGACAGATACTGAAGGGCCAAAACATTGTAATAAATATGGTGACAAAGACGAGGGCAATAGTCTGAATAATGTAAATAGTGTACATAATACCTCATCTCAGAAATATAGACAGATACTGAAGGGATGAAACATTGTAATAAATATGGTGACAAAGACAAGGGCAGTAGTCTGAATAATGTAAATAGTGTACATCATACCTCATCTCAGAAATATAGACAGATACTGAAGGGCTGAAACATTGTAATAAATATGGTGACAAAGACGAGGGCAATAGTCTGAATAATGTAAATAGTGTACATAATACCTCATCTCAGAAATATAGACAGATACTGAAGGGCTGAAACATTGTAATAAATATGGTGACAAAGACGAGGGCAATAGTCTGAATAATGTAAATAGTGTACATAATACCTCATCTCAGAAATATAGACAGATATTGTTCAGTTTCATCCTACCTGCCAATCATATTTTTCAGTTTCCAGGCTCTGAAGTTATTAAATATTTTTTTTTCATCAGATCAGCCTTAAGAAGTGTTTTGAAGCTCAAAATTACAATGTGTTTATTGGAGACTTCAAAATGCAGGATATTACAAATGGCTACTCATTCTTTACTTCTAAACAGAAAGAGAGAGCTTTCACCCAAATTGTGCAAATAGATGTTGACATTATTTAGCAAATAAACTTTTAGCTTCCAATAAGTATTTATTTTATATATTGATAAAACAGGAATTGGCTAAAAATACAAGATACAGTGTATTTAATAATTAAGCTTGGCTAATTTCCCTCAAGGCTACAACTGAAGAATGCCAACTGAAGATTAAATCTACTAAAGGTAGTAAATATTTGTGTTGTAACCTAGGGAAGGGTACTGAATAGAATAATCACATGAAGGTTGGTAATGAATGATAATACTTTGGACAAGAACAACACATATACGATTCACTAGTGGCATGTAGAAGTAGTCAACTGCTAGAAGTTAGTTAAGTAAATTCCATAATGAATTTCCATCTGCAGGATATCTACCATCTGCTCCACATAGTTAGATGTGGCACAAGGCCGAATTTAATGCGGGGTATTCGAGCCTGTAGACTCGGCCAAAAATTCCCTGTAGACCCAATATAAAATGGAGTTGGGTAGCTGTTTACCAAGACAAGACTCTATCCTTTGACATAGCCTCATCTGGGGAGAGTTTGAGACAGAGAGTTTGACCTGCACAGCTGGAGACAAATCTCCAACTGCAGACTATCATACAGTATTTACTACTGTATTTATGTGAATGGGGCATACCCATTATCGTTCGTAGGTATGCTACAACAATTTGAAATATCAGCTTTCTAACCATTTACTTTTTAATCAATTTATCCCAATCAAGGCAATAATACTACTAAGATGGAGGTATTAGAAGCACAGAACTGAAGTAGAATTTAGAAGGAACTGAAAACCCAGTCCTAAACCGGAAATCAGGTATAAATCTCTATCCCTGTTCAAAAGACCAGGGTGGAGTGTGAACCCGATGATAGGTGAACCTATCTACTCCTATTGAGAAAAAAAAAAAATAAATAGTAAATAAAATTTCAGAGTTTAGATGAAGACATTAGAAACATAGAGTTGATGTAGACTTTAGAAGGAGCCAGAAACCCAATCCTAAATTAGAAATAAGGGATAAACCTTTAATCTTGTTCCAAAGACAAGGGAGGAGTGTGGAAAAAATTAAAATAAAAAATGTGGACAAAATAAAATAAAAAAATGAATTGTAAAAATTTCAGAATTTAGGTAGACATTTTAGAAATATAGAGTTGAAGCAGAATTTAGAAGGAACCCTTATATATAAATATATATATGTGTGTGTGCATGCATATATATGTAGAAGCAAAGTTTTATTAGATTCAAACAATGGCTATATGTTTAATTTTGTATTTGTAATTTCTTATTTTTGATGAAGCTGTTGCAAATCCAGATCAAAATTATGGGTAAACTAACCAAATGTTTTTCACAACTTATTAAAAATATATAATGAAATACTGAAACAGACAGACAAACTCAGGTCATATTCTTAAATAGACTCATCAGATTGAAACTCTTATATGCCTATCATGCATGGTGCCAAACTTGTTGAGAAATATCTAAACTATCAACTCTATACAACCAGAAAGATGGTTTCAGGGGAGCTTTAAGTGAATGAAACCTCTAGGTCTTAGCAAGGACCATCACTTATCAAATCTTGTGAACTGGTGCTATAGGATCACAAGCAAAAACTGTACCAAATAAGAGAAACAACAATACTTAAGGATTTTCAACTGCTGCAACAATTGAAATGGATAGCACATGTGGTTCAAAAAGAAAATAATCCCATGATCAACATGTTGAGGTTCCACAGTAGTTCAAACAAAAGGTAAGAAAGGAAACCTCCATCAATAATGTAAAGAACAATAACAATTAACAGACTTCAAAAACCTATTTTTTCTTGAAATAGAAAGTATTATGACCAAAAATAGCACTGTTTCTTCGGTCAATGAATGCCAAATGTTTCCCTATAAGAAAATGGTTAATATTACTATTCTCCTTTTTCTTTGCTATCTGTTGTGTTCCTTCAAGACGTTGGTGATCATGGTCCTACACAATTGCCTGTCCTTCATAACTCTTAATAAATTTTGTCTTTTTGTTATTTTTCCTAAACCTTGTTCCACCATCCATTTACTCAAGCTCATAAGTAGGTTATACCTTGTTTTCCTCTGCTTACTTTCATTCTATCTTGTAAGTATCAAGTTTTCCAAGCCATCTTTCCTCATTATGTGCCCTAGAAATTTTAACTGTCTCTTCCTGATGTTAAATATAAACTTCACTTTTATTTCCATTTTCTCTAAAACTTTCACGCTGCTCACAGGTTCAGTCATATGGTATATTCAGCATTCTCTCGGTAGAACCACTTCCCAGATGATTCAAGTCTCTCCTTCATCTCTGAGGAGATTGTCCAACCTTCACTGCCATACTGATATCAATGTAACAGTTCAGTACTCTCCATTATCATGAAATTTATTTAAATGAATCATTTTTGCCTAAATATACATTATATATATATATATATATATATATATATATATATATATATATATATATATAGCATAATGAGAAGCCACGTATACTTTCTTAATATGTATATATAGAAAAGTTTAAATTGAAAATTATAACGTTTTATTTTATGAAAGTATTTATTTATTTATATATATTTGATATTTCAAATTGTCCTCAATTGTTCATCAGAAATAACTGTTTGTTACAAATAAATTAAAATTACTGTTTGTTAGCAATAAATCAAATATATATATAAATAAATAAATACTTTCAAAAAATAAAACATTATAATTTTCAATATGAAAACTTTTCTATATATATATATATATATATATATATATATATATATATATATATATATATAAATCTTCCTGAAGGTTACATTCATGAAACAGACTTTCGCCAATCAGTGTTGACGTCAGTGTCCACATTTCTTATCTTTATGCATGCTCTATCCTGAATATTGAACATTTTTTCTATATAAATATAGGATACCTTATTACTATTTTCTATATAAATATAGGATACCTTAATTCTATTTTCTATATAAATATAGGATACCTTAATTCTATTTTCTATATAAATATAGGATACCTTAATTCTATTTTCTATATAAATATAGGATACCTTAATTCTATTATCTATATAAATATAGGATACCTTATTACTATTTTCTATATAAATATAGGATACCTTAATTCTATTTTCTATATAAATATAGGATACCTTAATTCTATTTTCTATATAAATATAGGATACCTTATTACTATTTTCTATATACATATGGGATACCTTATTATATTTTCTATATAAATATAGGATACCTTAATTCTATTTTCTATATAAATATAGGATACCTTAATTCTATTTTCTATATAAATATAGGATACCTTTTATTACTATTTTCTATATAAATATAGGATACCTTAATTCTATTTTCTATATAAATATAGGATACCTTAATTCTATTTTCTATATAAATATAGGATACCTTATTACTATTTTCTATATAAATATAGGATACCTTAATTCTATTTTCTATATAAATATAGGATACCTTATTACTATTTTCTATATAAATATAGGATACCTTTAATTCTATTTTCTATATAAATATAGGATACCTTATTACTATTTTCTATATAAATATAGGATACCTTAATTCTATTTTTCTATATAAATATAGGATACCTTATTACTATTTTCTATATAAATATAGGATACCTTAATTCTATTTTCTATATAAATATAGGATACCTTTTATTACTATTTTCTATATAAATATAGGATACCTTATTACTATTTTCTATATAAATATAGGATACCTTAATTCTATTTTCTATATAAATATAGGATACCTTAATTCTATTTTCTATATAAATATAGGATACCTTTATTACTATTTTCTATATAAATATAGGATACCTTTAATTCTATTTTCTATATAAATATAGGATACCTTAATTTATTTTCTATATAAATATAGGATGCCTTTTATTACTATTTTCTATATAAATATAGGATACCTTATTACTATTTTCTATATAAATATAGGATACCTTAATTCTATTTTCTATATAAATATAGGATACCTTAATACTATTTTCTATATAAATATAGGATACCTTTTAATTTATTTTCTATATAAATATAGGATACCTTAATTCTATTTTCTATATAAATATGGGATACCTTAATTCTATTTTCTATATAAATATGGGATACCTTAATACTATTTTTTATCACAGACAGTTCAATGTTGAAAAAAATTTATTCATTTTTATTTTTCAACATAATTTTCTTTGTCAATGGTCTTATTAATTTGGTGGTGGATATTAATTCCAGATTGAAAATTATACAGTGTAAACATGAGATCAAAATTCAACAAATATCTTTATATCAAGCTTTTATTTTTCACATTTGTATGGATATATTTATTATTGAATAGTGCTTTTCTCCAAAAAAAAAAAATAAGCTGAAGAAACAATTCATTTTCCCTGTTATTGAGCTCTCTATTTTTCTTCTTTAAAATGTCTGGCCATGGTGATGAAACCTCTTACTTGTTTGTTTATCAGTCCACTGCTCTACCATTGTGTTTGAATCTTTTGATGTAACCTGTAATATATCTCAGACATTAGTAATTAGAAAACCTTTTTGCCTTGTAGATAAAACAGAACAGGGAAATATACAAGCCAGAAGCCATGGGAGGGTCTCTCCTGATAATCATTTATGCTAGCTAGATTACCCAATGTTTACCAGGTTAAAATCCTCTTTGCTCCCATCACTCCAATTAATCTTCATTGCTTTGTTTTTTTTATTCTGTGATGTTCACTTTGAAGAAAGTTAGACAATAATTTGTTCATCTTTCTTCTGCACATGATAAAATGTCTCAGTCAAGTGTAACTGTTAACGTTTCAACTGAGTTTCTCAAAAAAACAAAATTAAACTTATTATTTTCTCTATTTGCAAATGATGTTGAAAGTTGCTCTTTTATAAAAAAAAAAAAGTTTTTATCAAATGTTCTTATTAAAATATCAACCACTACCCTCAAATAAAATCTTGGGTGGGATTTTTTTCAGGGTTTACGTCTTCATGGTCACCTGTGATCCTTCTTGCAAGTTGCTATTTTATAAAAAAAGGTTTTATCAAATGTTCCTATTAAAATATCAACCACTACCCTCAAATAAAATCTTGGGTGGGATTTTTTTTGGGGTTTACCTCTTCATGGTCACCTGTGATCCTCCTTGAAAGTTGCTATTTTATATAAAAAAGGTTTTATCAAATGTTCTTATTAAAATATCAACCACTACCCTTAAATAATATCTTGGGTAGGATTTTTCTCTAAGCTTATGTCTTCATGGTCACCTGTGATACTCCTTGAAAGTTGCTATTTTATAAAAAAAAGGTTTTATCAAATGTTCCTATTATAATATGAACCACTACCCTCAGATAGTATCTTGGGTGGGATTTTGTCTGTGCTTACGTCTTCATGGTTCACTGTGATTCTAAACTTATTGAATTTTTTATTTTCCTATTATTATTATTATTATTATTATTATTATTATTATTATTATTTTACTAAATTTATAATTATGCTAACAGACCTCAATTCAAGAAGATCTTTGAAAGTTCCAGATAATGTTTGTTAAAACCAATCATTTTATTCACAGTTCTATAAGAAAATATTATGACCAGAAGTTAATCAATTGTCCTGGGTATGACTATAAACTACATCTAGCTGCAAAGGGGGCTCTGATCCAAAGGAGGAGCATGGAAACACCTCTTAATTGATGTTGTTCTCATGTCCATTCTGGCCTGGGGTGTTAGCACCTGTTAAAGTCCCAGCTATGGGCAAATTGTGAACACCTAAAATGGGATAAAAACACAATGAAAGTATAAAAATAGATTTTTATAGTAAAAATACCAGTAACACATGTTTAAAAAAATATATATTGCCAGCAATACATTTGATTCTCAACAAAAATCCTCTTTACAAAAATACATCAATAAAACCTGATCTACAAACTGATTTCTTACAAAGTATACTTATTACTTATTATATGAATTTACCCTAAAACTCTTGTTGGCATTAAATGATCCATTGCGGTTGAAATTCCATAAAACAAAATAAACCAAATAAATAGATAATCAATAGGTTTTGGAACTGTCATGTGAAATTGACTGGTAATTTTTTAAAGAAATATTAGATGTATATTAATTCTTTTTCTTCTTCATCCCAAGTCACTTCAGGAGGTGGATGATCAAGACTCTTCACAACTTCCTATCCTTTGTAGCTTTTAGCAATATTTATCTTTTATTATCTCACTGTTTTGCCATTTAGTTACATAAGCTTGTTAGGTAAGCAACCCACTGTTTACATTTATCCCTCTTACTTTCAAATATGTCCTGTTTCATTTGCATATGGTATATTGTTAAGAATGTGCCCACCTGTAATAAATCCTAGTACTCACTGAAAAGGTTGAATAAATTTAAGAAGACACATCCTTGTCTCATGCTCATTTCTGTTTTTGTCTACTTACTCAGTTCATTTACTATTTATATTCAGGTGTTATAAGTTCTGGATTATTCTCCTATCTTTCCCAAATAAATCAAGTTCTCCTAGTAGTTCAAATAGGTTTTTGTGCTGTTAGAAATTGGTTGATATTTCAGTATTTTTTTCTAGTTTTGAAAATTCACATAAATTGAAATTTCCCAAGCAGTAATAAAAGAGAAAAAGAAAACATTCTATTGGTTATGCTGTTATCTGTCAAAGTAGTAAAAATGATTTTCACTGTGTTTGGGATCAGTTAGGGTCAATTGGGATCAGTTATGATCAGGTTCAGTTAAAGTGAAAACAGTAGAGAGAGAAGCATCTCTATTTAATCTTTATTTTCACTCATCTAATCTGAATTTATGCAAGAGATTGTGATCTACAAATGACACAACCATTACATTCAGTTACGTGCTAATACCCTTGGGAAAGGTATGAATCCGCTTCTCCTCTCAGCTATGGGTAAATAGCAGGACATACTATGTTCTATAGACTTGGATGGCAACTGGTCTACTGCAGAAAGAAATTGCAACCTACTGCAGAAAAAATCTGCCTCATCAGTCGTGTATCGAAAGATACATGATCACCTAAGTGTGTATTACACATGGCACATAACTGACTGAATATTCACATCAGCACCCTTGTGAAAAATATTAACCCCCTATTTCCCTGTTCTCTGTCTTTTCCCCAGTCACACTTTAGCCATGGGTTTGACAGTAGCATACCAGAGGAATTGACAGAGTAATGTTTGTGCAAGACACCTCATCTCATCCTGTTCATGAACAAGTCTTAAAAGTACCAAAATAAGATTTTTAAAATTGTTATTTATTATCTTTAGTTTTATGTCACACACTTTTGTCTGTGTACTCTCCTCAATCTATATGTTGTTGAATTCTACTTTGGAAGTGTCTCTCATATACATAACATTCAACTTTTGTATCTCTGTATTTGTAGAGCTGACCATTCCTTGTGCATTGTACATACTAACACAACTGTCACAACTGCATGGAATATTATGCAGTTTTTGGTCATGTCCAGTGACGTTTTTACTTTGGCAATCCTTGTTTGTAACTACTTACATTGTATATGCAACACAATATATAGTACCTTGAAACAACAAAAAAAGTTGCCTTACTGTCCATGATCTTATTAATGATTTTATTAATATGGATAAACTGTATATCATCAGCATTTAGTCAGAGATAATGTTATCTTAAAGTCTTCACAGGCAAGATATTCAGTTATGTGCCATGCATAATACATGCTTGGGCGATCATGTATCTTTCGATACATGATTGGCGAGGCAGATTTTTCCCCGCAGTAGGTTGCCATTTCTTTCTACAGTAGACCAGTTGCCATCTAAGGCTAGAGAAACCAGTCTGTTCTGCCATTTACCTATAGCTGGAGGGAGAAGAGGATTCCTACCTTTCACAAAGGTATTAGCACATAAATGAATGTAACCGGATTTGAGTGGAATTTGAACTCAGCTCTCCAAGTCCTCAATCTGAGATGCTATTCATTACTTCACCATATTACAAATCTGAATATTTAAGTCACAGAGTCATGCAAAGAATGTGAGATTAAAAGGAATATATCTAACAATGTATATAGCCTTACATAAAATTTTACAAAGTTAAAACTAATGCTGTTTCTGATGATACGTAAAGTTTTTTTAAATTAGTGTTAAAATATGGGTTAATATTTCCCATAGAAATTATGCATGACATTTCAGGAAATAAATATAGAATTAAAAATGATTCAAATATTTTGATAATGGCAAAATTTTGGGGGTTTTACTTCTTATCAACTCATAAATTTGTTTAATTAAAAACAACATTAGTTTTAATTTTGCAAAATTTTATCACTTCTAGGAGTGTTAAAAACAAAAATGAAGAATGTTAATTTTGAAAACAGAATTTATTGGAAGGTTTAATGGACAATACAGACATAATATTGCAGTCTGAAAGTAAAATGTCATTTTAGCACAATGCTTGGTATAATGCCAACATACTAAAATTCCCTAATGTTTACATTTTAGTTTTTTTCACATACATTTGAATAATTAGGATTTCATTAACTAGAAATTAGGGTTTCCTTAAGGAGAAAAATGCCCCCAAAATTATCAATGTCAATTGTCTATGGCAACAGAAATTGGCTGTAAGCTGGATAAGATCAAAGCATAATGTGGCCTCAGAGTTGCCAACCAAAAGTAAAGGGTGTTTCATTAAGATGGATTATATATAAGGGTGTTTCATTAAGACGGATCAAAGTCAGCAGTAAATAAATCAGTGTTATTGATGAAAATTTATTTATTTCTCTATTGGATCATGTTATTTAAGTCATGGCAATTATGTGTGAAAAATAATATCACCCAAATGTCCGCCAAATTTGAAAGAAAAAGAAAAAATCATTAGATGCTTAAACTTAATTCACATTTAAAATCAGTTCAAGTTATTGGAACACTCTTACATGCAGGGACACCTATCTATACTCTTTGAAGAGTACTGGAAAAAGTATTTTTCAGAAAAATCAGCAGCAGCACTTCAGATAGAAAATGTATATATTTTTAATTTTAATTTCTTTTAGCTGTTTCAACTTCCTGGTTCCTACCTTTGTCATTTGACTTTCAGTCAACAAAGAGTAAAAAATCTACTACAGATTCATCAAAGGAAATGTTTTAAGGAATTCAAAGCAATTTATCATTCATTTAACTAAAAACATGCACAACTATCAGAAACAGTTGTTCATTAAGGTGGATGGTTCTTAGTGAGAATAAGGTTAAAAAAAAAAGTCTGACTTAGTAATGGATTCAATAACATCTTCCCACTTCATGTCAGCTGTGAATATGAGCCTAGAGGTTAGCATCAGCCATACTGATGGAAGGCAGCAATGATAATTAAAGGGGAGGAGTTTAATTTTTGAGCCATTAAAATTAATAAGCCATATTTTGCCCCACTTAATGACAAATTTGAAGTCATTTTGGACATTAGCTGCCATTTTGACCTTCTCAAACTGATCAGCCTTATTATCAAGGCAGGAATAAATGGTTGTGTCATCAGCCTAGATGCCAAGTTGAAAGCTGATGTCATTGAGAAGGTCATTAATGAAAATTAAAAACAGACTAGGACCAAGGATAGAGCCCCGGGGGACACCTGCATTAGTAGGAGAGGATCTACATGATTGTGTCTGTTCAGGATAACTTTCATTTCACGATTTGGTAGGAAAGACTGGATCAGCTCAAAAATATGTCTAGAGATGACATAACTTTTCAGCTTGTGGAGAAGACCTGTATACCAGACCCTGTCAAAAGTTTTTGAGATGTCCAATCCTACAGCTTGAGCTTTACTGTTTTTATCTAGAGCATGATAGACTCTTTCTGCAATTATCGTCAGTACATCAGCATTTGAGCTGGAGAAATGAAAGCCATATTGCTTTCTGAGAAAATGCCCTGCAATGAGAGATGACAAACCAATTCAGCGTTGAACTGGTTCTCTAGGACTTTTCCCAAAAGAGGTAGAAGGCTAATAGGCCGATAGTTGGAAGCGTTGGACAGTTCACCAGAGTTCTTAAAAATGGGAACAACAGATGATTACTTCCAGCAGGCAGGAAAGCAGAACAAGTGAGGCATTTATTATATAGTTTAGAGAGAACAGGAGCCACTTTGGGAGCACACTTAATGACTATTACAAAGATACCATCAGGTCTGCATGCTTTTTGGGGATCCAGGTTAGAGATGATAGCAGAAACCATGGAAGCGGTTATATGCATATCACTCAAGAGAGACTCAGTTTTAAGTGAGAAGTTAAGCAGAGATACTCAAGATGAGTCAAGAGCAGAGTTTAGGAGAATTTACGGGCAAAGCATTCAGCTTTATCTGCAATGGACAATAATACCTCAAATTGATTGAAGAGAGGAGGAATAGAGACATTACACTATTACAGAGCTGCCAGTAATTCCAATAGTAAAAGGTTTTAGAGGCTAATATGTTAACTATTGTCTTCATCCTTGTTGTTTTTATCAGCACTACAGTTCTGTTCTCCAGCCCTCATCTGTTGATAAGGGTAACCTACAGGGAATTTCAAACAGAAGCCTCTATTTAATCTACAGAGATTGGTGACTAAACTCACTTCTGATCTGGTACAAACTACCCTGCAGAGTAAAAACTGGTTGGTGACATTCAATGCCTTGAAGACCAAACTAGTTACATTCTATCATTGCTGATCTGATCATCCACCAATCAAGATGAACTGAGTTCCTCTCAGTGAAGCACCATGCCTTGAAAGACTGTTGAGCCTCAAACTCATACATTGAACTCAAGTGGAAATCATACATATGATCCGTAGCTAAGAATGCAGGTAAAATGGTCAGCTACCTGTACCGCTCCAGTAAGCACCTGACTCCTCCTGCTATCTTCTACATTTACAAGAGGCAAATCAGGCCAAAAATGGAGTATTGTTGTCATATCTGGCCAGGAACTGCCAAGACCTCACTCTCAAGCATTGATAGAGTTCAAAAGCATCTCCAAGCCCTTGTGGGTGATGAATTATTCTCCACCTTTCAACCTGTCTCCCACAAATGGGATGTGGCAAGCCTTTCGCTGGTCTACTGCTACTTTCATGGAAAGTGTTCAGGTTCACTGCATCACTACAATCTTAATCTATTCAAGATTAGGGTTAATCGTTATCTCCCTCACCTATACCCACAAATGACCTCCTAATGTAACACTCTACCTCAAGTGGCCCCTGGCCTTGTAAAGGGTGTCTGTCACTGTAATAAAAAATTGTGTTCTTGTTCCCTTGTCTATGTCTAAGAATATCTAACTCTTATTTTTAGTACTGCTGAGTTATTGGCCACCTTGTTTCAAATGAGTCCAAGTACAAACTCTTCTGGAATATATGTGGGATTCAGTACTTGTTAATCTTTTCAGATGTTTTCTGATTCAATAATCATATGAGTGAAAGCTTAAATTTATCAAGGATAAAAGAGTATTAATTTCCAAAGAACTTACTGTTAAGTAAATTGGCCTCTTGTCACTGCAGCTGAAGAGCACCAAAGAAAATTCACATATATTCCCTAAAAAAAGAATTAATTATGACAAATAGACTCTTAACTGACATTCTTAGTGTCACTAGAAATTCAAAGTGACCACCCTCAAAGAATCCAACTGCAGACGTAAAGCAGGGAAGATGAGTTATTGCCATAAATTTGATTTTTACTGAGGTCACTAATTATACTGATGCTGCGGAAAAACCTATCTGTTTCATATGTGCCTTGCTAACTGCTAGTGTTCCTGTAGCAGATGTGGAGTCCTCTTCCCAAATATTTTTCTATCTATCTCAGTCTATCTATCTATTTATCTTTGTCTGTAATCTATCTATCTATCTATCTATCTATCTATCTATCTATCTATCTATCTATCTATCTATCTCAGTCTGTCATCTATCTATCTTGGTATCTCATATATCTATCTATCTATCTATCTATCTATCTATCTATCTATCTATCTAAGTGTATCCTCTATCTATCTATCTATTTAAATATCTATCTATCTATCTCAGTTTGTCATCTATCTATTTAACTATTTATCTTGGTCTCTCATCTATCTATCTATCTATCTATCTATCTATCTATCTATCTATCTATCTATCTATCTATCCTGGTCTGTCATTGATCTATCTATCTATATAGCTTTTCTGGTTAATAAAAAAATCTAAACCTTATTGTTGCCATGGTTTCACTTCTGGATAACCAGGCAGTAAAAGTCATTGTTTTTTGCTTCTATTTAATATGCTTATAGATGTATTGTTGGTGATGCAGAGGAAAAAATTGCATATTATAATAACAAATTAAGATGCTCTCCACCAGTTCATTGTTTGCTGGTGAAATTTGTGTGCTTGCATGTTCTCATTACTTTGGATCTATCATTTAGTAACATACCTTGATTTAGGTATGTTATGATTGCCAATTTTGCCTCTTGGCAGAGTCTGAAAACTCTGCTTCCTAATGCAAAACTGTATTATATCCCATTTAACAATACATTTTTCTTCTCTTTTTCATTAATCTCCCAATGATAACTAGCAAGGCTGTTGTTATTTTTATATTTTGCCATGTTGAAGGTGGTTCTGTGATTCTAAAATCTTTTTTAATGTTTGCTATACAGAAGTAAATTACATCTTAGGGATTTTTTCAGATTTTACTCTGGCTTTATATACAATATTTTTCAACAAGTATTTGCCATCAAGAGGAGAGTTTATAGTATCTCTTAAATTACATTTCTTTTCAACATTCTGTTACTGTTTCCATTGATTAATTTCTTGCTGTTTAGCATACAACTGTTGATTACCATTACTGTATTGTTAAATACAACTTGGAGTATCTGGGGAATTACTTATTTAATAATTTGAGAAAATCTTTATCAGTTTTGGTTTTCACTCCTAGGTTAAAGGTGGGGTTGGGTTTAAACCAAATTATATTGCTTTTATCATATATATATATATATATATATATATATATATATATATAGTTTTAATATTTATAGCAACCAGTATGTAGCTTAGACAACTTAGTGACTTTTACTTAATAGAGATAGTTAACTTGCATATTCAATTTTTTAAAAATAACTTGTCTTTATAAATAAACAATTGTTTCATTTATGGCTTTTATAATTAAATTGATTATTTATTAAAACAAAGTCATGTGAAAGTGGTAAAGACCTAAGCATTTAAATCACAGCTTGAGACTAAGTAGAAGTAAGAGTGTTGATAATTTAAGAACATATTTTGAAAATGTAATAAATCTACTACAGAAAGTAAAAATTTATAACATGCTGTATTTGAAATAAAAGACTACAAGAACGTTTAAACCTGCCAAACAACAATTTTGCTCATACAATTTTATGGTATACACAAATCTCTCAAAGAAAGAAACAACCAAAGAAAAAGGATTTGGCCTGCATAACACCAGGTATCCTTGCCAGTGTTAACTAAAAATCCAAATGTTAGACAGGTATATTAATTCAGATGAAGATTCAGTTTGGGACTTCTGTGTCAAATGGCAGAACCTCTAATTCTAGTGACATGCTTTGCCTTAATTTCTATTTGTAATGTATGCACCAACCTCCTAAAGTTTGTTCCACGCCTACTGTCAGCGTGGGGCAAGGAAAAAGTGATCAGCCTGATGCCCAGTCTGGTACTAGGCTCTTCTCAAGAAACCTCTGAGGAAATAATATCTCTTCCTTTAAGTGTTAATGTCTTTCCCTGTTCTTTAAGGAATTGCTGTGCTATTACTGAAGATTGATGACTTTGCCATTTATTTGGGCCAATACTTCCATACTTGATCCTTTCAGCCACATTTCTTTTTATTGACAATTGTGAATTTGGAATTATTAATGTCAATAATTATTAAAAATAAGTTCAATTTTCAATGCTTTTCTTCTCTGGGGTACTATGTCTTGTACTTTTGTCTTCAGAAAAATCTTGTCCTTAAATTTTTATCTGCAATGCATTGATGTTTATGCCTTCTAAGCATTTTGAATGTTTAAAAATATTTGTGAAATTGTCAATATGCTTGTAATTTAGATAGTCATAAAAAGTACTTATAATATCTATGAAAAGAGTTTAAACTAAGCATTAAAAGTAAGTGTTTCTTTCTTGATGCTGGGATAGTGTATTTATTTTATGCCAAAGCACTCATTTACAATAATGAAATTTACATAACACAAATTATGTTTAACTGTCATTAAATAAGGCAAAAAAAATTAATCCCCTCCCAAAAAAGGCTTGTGTTTCAAAATGATTGGTAGAATTTTGCAAAAAGATTTACTTTGTCACTCATTCATAAATGAACAAATTTTTTTCATTTTCATGTTAAAAAGTCTTTTTCTAATAAAGCTGTGTCCCTTCAGGACGTATGAGATCATTGCTCTCTACATCTTCCTATCATTTATAGCTGTAAGTAAGGCTTGTCTTTTTGCTATAACTCCCAAACTCTGTTCTGTTAACCACTTACACAAGCTTGTTAGGCCAGTTATTCACTGCTTTCCTTTGTCCCTCTTGTTTTAATCTGTCCAGTGAATGTCACATTTTTCAGATGCTCTTTCATGGATCCGAGGGATTTCACTTGTCTCATTCATGTATAACTGTCATTTTTGTTTCTAGTTTTTTTAAAACTTCCTCATTAATCATGTGTTCAGCCAATGGTATTCTTAGCATCTTTCTGTAAAATCACCTTTCTTTTGTCACAAGCCTCTTTTTTATCATTCAGGAGATTGTCCAGCATTCACTAGAATACCAATATTGCATAACAGTCCAGCACTCGTTTCTTTGTTTCTAATGAAATTTTCCAGATTCTTAATACTTTCCTGAGCTTTTGGAAGGCATGTTTTTTTAATTCTATGCAACCTTTAGATTTTGAGATCACATTTTCCATCATCTTTTAAAAAACTAAAACTTAAAAAAATAGTCTGACAGAACTTTTGAGATGAGTAATTATTATTATGTGCCTTATTATTCAGACTAGCATTCTCATGTTGGTTATTAGACTCACATTTCAGCTGCTGTACCTTTCAGCTTTCTTTAAGTCTTTGTCATTATACACAGTCAAAGCATTTAGTTTAAAGCTTTAAAATTGCATCATTGGATGATCTAATGGATTCTTCATCTATGTGCTGTGTCTCTTCAGGATGGATGCGATCATGGCTCCCCATAATTTCCTGTCCTTTCTAACTCTTAGTAATATTTGTATTTTCACTATCTCTCTTAATCCCCATTATGCCAACCATTTAAATAAGCTCTTGCCTTCAATATGTGCTGTCAGTATCAAATTTTCTAATCCATGTTGCTTGAAACATACCTAGTTCCCTTGCAGTTGTAAGTTCAAACCCCTGGTCCATTAAAAGAAATGAACAAGCAATGCAAAAGGGAATAAGGCTGGTGTGTATTAACTAATATGAAAGCATTGAAAGCATGGATTAAATAAAGTGTTCCATTCAAAGTTCATAATAAAGTGTTCAGTTCAAAATTCATAATAAAGTGTTCAGTTCAAAATTCATAATAATGTGTTCAGTTCAAAATTCAAAATAAAGTGTTCAGTTCAAAATTCAATATAAAGTGTTCAGTTCAAAATTCATAATAAAGTCTTCAGTTTAAAATTCATAATAAAGACTTTAGTTCAAAATTCATAATAAATTTTTCAGTTTAAAATTCATAATAAAGTCTTCAGTTCAAAATTCATAGTGATACCTGAAGAAGTTTGAGTGTACAATGGCTGAAAAATTGTGAGTATAACAATTCCGGTCATGCACTAATTCATGAACAATGATTTTTGAAAATGTGACTTTGTACATGATGGGAATCATTAACGGTTTAACTACAAAGGTAAAAATTTACTTCAGACACATACAACTATTTGTCCTTGGCATCATAACTCTGAAGAAGATGTTGTGAATATATTGAAAGTACTCAGAAAAATAAAATGAATAAATACAACCATGGTACCTTTCTTCCACTCTTTAATCATGAAACAACAAAGCTTATACATGATTACAAAAGGAACTAAATGTCTAAATTGTTTAATCAGACATGCTTAAATGAATATATATATATATTTATATATATATATATATATATATATATATATTGTGGTATGGCTTAGTGAACAAAATTAGGTATGGTTTTCCATATTTGTCGCTAGTGCTCAGATATATTTTAATTAGGCTTATATAAGAGAGGCACATGTATCCATGTCAACTGGAGGAAAGGCTTAAGCAGCTGATAAATGATCCAGTCTTACTGAGCTGTCTTTTTTTTCCTACTCTTTTTCACTGACTTTCAAGAAGATGGTTGGCAGATCCTGTTCCTCAAAATCAGACTTGATCAGTCTGTTGCCTATTTTCTGTAGCCTGGTGTCAAAGAATATACTCACATAGTTGAAATCCTGGACAATTTACAATTTTGTTGAGCCAATGAAAACTAAAAGCAGGTGATACTTTTGATTTAGTGTAGATTGATGAAGACCTTCATATCAAAGTTTCATGTGACCTTTGCAAAACATAACATTTCCTGATGGAAAACCACTTCTGAGACAGGTGCTTAGTCATCTGTAGATAGAAGCTCTTTGACAAGATGCATTGCCAAGACATGCCGGGCCCAGACACACTTGATGTTGAACTGTTTACTGTTTTATGTGTGAGTAAATAATCAGGAGGTAGCCAACCCATTTCAAGAACACCCAAGATGTATATGGATATGAAGAAGCCCAGGAGGAGAAACGAAAAACCAAATCAACTATATAACTATCAGTCAGTGATGCAGTTTTACACTGCAAGACATTCCTAAGTGCTGACTGTGAGATTGACTACCTTCAAGTGATATGTAAACTTAGAATGAAACTATGGAAATTGAAAAGGGCCAAGGCTGCTTCCAAATTGCAATACATCAGACACCTGAATGACACAAATCTGAAGGGGAAATATAATGTTAAAGCAATTACAAAGGATAAAATGAGAATACAAACTCAAAGTGAGAAACATTAAGGGAAGCTTTAATAACATCAGCAATTGAGACCATCACAAAGAAAAATAGGGGAAAAAAAAGAATGGATCACAGAAGAACTCCTCTACATGATGTAAAGGAGACAAAAAACAATGCCAAGATGTGGCACAGAATATATAACTCTACACAAAGTAATTACAAAAAAATGCAGGCAGGCAGGCTAAAAAATGTCTCAATGAAAAGCGTGCAGAAATCAGAAGAATCACAGATAAAGCAGATATGCATAAAGTAAGAGAACTAAAAGGACAAAAGACATGCTCATCAACTGGTTGTATAAAGTCCCAGGATGGGACACTGATACTAGAAAAAGGAAGATACTTCAGAGATGGCAATAATATTTTGGAGAACTCTTCCATGACAAAAGAAAACAACTGGCAATAATACAGAAATATCGAAGGCCTGGAAATATTATAATCTGAAGTGGAATCAGCAGTGGCCAAATTGAAGAGAAACAAAGCAGCAGGAACAGACAGAATTGTAATAGAGACACTGGCAGCCTCAGATGTTTTGGGTACTGACAAGATTAGAGACCTAATAAATAAAATCTACAAAATTGATGATATACCAGAAGACCTAAGTAAATCCATTTTCATAGCATTGCCTAAGACACCAAGTACAATGAATGTGAACTTCATCAAATAATCAGCCTAAGAAGTCATAAAAAAATTATCCGAATTCTGATCAGTAGAGAGTGCAGCAGAATTTGACTGGAATTAGAACAGTGTGAATTCGTCATAAACATTGGAACAAGAAATGCAATATTTATGTTCAAAATGGTATAAAAAATAGCAATACAAATGCAGAAGGGTGTGTACCTATGTTTTATAGATTATTTAAAAGCATTTGTTAAATTACTTAACAAAATAACGTTGAACTGTTAAGTAACCTTGATATATTTGGGAAGGATGCTATAGAATAACCCAGAACCTATACTGGTAGTGGACTGCCTGCATACAGATATAAAATGATTACAGAAATATAAAAAAACTGGACTTATTCAGCTTGTACAGTGTTGCAATTCTGAGAGAATTAAATGTCCTACCAGGGTTGATTATTGGTAGCCACAATCTTAACAACTACTTAAGATACGCAGATGATACAGTGTTGATAACAGAGAGAGAAAGGACACCCAGAAACAAAAAAAAAAGTAGTGAAGGAAAGTGAGAAGAAAGGACTAAACAACAATTGGAAGAAGATAGAATGCAAGCTGTCTGCCTACCATGTAAATTACAAATTGGTGATACCAACATCAAAGAAGTACAATAATTTAAATATCTGAGAACTGCTTTTAACATCTGACGGAAAGTGTGACACTGAAATTTGAAAGTGCTTGACTTCTAAAAGCTAAGCAATGTATTAAGAAACAGGAACTTGAAATTTATATTGCACATAATGAGGAAAGTGGGCTTGGAAAATTTAATATGCACAGGATATATTGCAGGCAAGAGGGACAAAGAAAAACAACACATAACCTACCTAGCAAGCTTGAGTAAATGGATAGTGGAACAAGATTTATGAGAGATAGCAAAAAGGCAAAATTTATTAAAAGTTTCAAAGGAGAGAAAATTGTGGAGAGTCATGATCACCAACATCCTGAAGGGACATGGCATATAGAAGAAAATGTACACATTGTCCCTGCTATTCATCTTATCTATAGCCTGTTTCAACATCATGCTGAAGAATATTGAACACAGGGTTGGGGACCTTACATATCCTTGCTTGACAATGTTTGAGATCAGGAATGAGGAAAAGAATTGCTATTGTACCTTTCTTGTTTAAGCTGCACCTCATAGAGAATTTGATTTTTGTAACAGGAAATTTGGGTGAAAAGCTCAATTTTTTTGGTAATTTGACTTATTCATCTATTTTATAGCATTCTTGTAAGATTTCGCATTTGTTTGAAAGCAGAATAATTCACCAGTAGTTTGAAATAGTAAAACTTAGCTCCTTTGTTTAGCATGAGTGAGTTCTTGAAGTCCTGGGTATTTTGCTATGATCTCAATGCATTGCAAGGAGTTTGGAGAGTATTACTTTCAGAACTGGGACATCTTCCTTTTAGATCTCTAAAAAGAAAATAAAAACAAGAAACCCCGGATTCAATCAAGTAGCAAAAATTTGTTAAAGCTTGAGTGATTCCCTGTTTTGTTGTGGTTTTGGCTCCTCATTCAGTTCCAGTTTTTTTGGTTGTTGTTGTATACTGCTGATAGCAGACGGCTGTGTTACATGGTTTGTGCTAAAGAGGGTATTTAAAATGAAATCTGTCGATGTGAAGCATTGAGCTGGCTGTATTATGTACTGGTTTTCCACCCTGCTAGGTAAGGTAATCACGAGCTGCCGACATCAGCAAAAAGGTTGGCTGTTTAGCAACGTTTGCCCATTATTTGCTCTGCATGAATCGAAGGTCATGTTAAAGTGTGGGACATACTTTGTAGAAATAAATTTTCTTTTGTGGACACGACATTTGGGAGAGGCATTGCTTAATGTATACTTCTCTTCTTTGACAGGAGATCTATTATTTTGGGGTTGTTTCCATTGAACCAGTCTCATGTTTTTACTTGAATTCTCTTTTAAATTAAATATATATATATATATATATATATATATATATATATATATATATATATATATATATATATATATATATAATTTTGTATAATTTTTGTATGTCAACAAATAGTATTTAGAAAAATATGATAAACTGTAAAGGTTTTTTATGATGCATTTCTCTTAGCTCCATTGTTTAGCATGAGTGCATTCTTGAAATCCTGGGTATCTTGCTATAATCTCACTGCATTGCAAGAAGTTTGGAGAGTATTACTTTCAGAAACGGGACATCCTCCTTTTAGATTTCTGAAAAGGAAAAAACAAGAAACGCATAAAAAAAACTTTCCAGTTTGTCATATATATATATATATATATATATATATATATATATATATAGTTTATGCAAACTTAGGTAATCCGTATGGGTAGACCCGAGGAGGATGATATCCAGAGAGCTCAATGTAAAATTCAGAGCAGATATGTTTGAATAAAAAACAGATGACGTTAAGATTCCATGTAATAAGCTATTTCACCATAACCCCTTTAACAGGGTTCTGGATCATCAGACTTTTTACTTCCAAAAGTTGAAATGAAAAATGAAAAGAAATTCACAATGTATATGTGTGTATATATGTGTATATGTGTGTATATATATGTGTGTGTGTGTGTGTGTGTGTGTGTGTGTGTGTGTGTGTGTGTGTGCATGTATATAAGGGATGCATGTATATGTATGAGTATTTGATTGTTCATTGGCCGATTCACTTTTCTTTATCCATTGTAAGTGTGTCTTAGGAGTCTGACTATGATCAAGATGAGGAATATAATATAGTAATTTGGATTCATGCTTCTGTGAAAATGATGCAAGCAGTCTCAAGTAGAATTTAAACTTTTTGATGCCTATCTGCTACTTCCTGGCCCTCAACCTTTGAAAATGAAAAAAATTAATAATACTCGATAAGTTACCTAATGTTTTATTTGCTGATAAACATTGACAATTCAAAAATAATTTCAACTCAACATTAATTTTTGTTAATACTTTCTATTTTTAAAGCATCCATAAATATATTCATGACTGGTCATAGCCTAACACTTACTATATTCATTGTTAACTATATGTAATGAATATGCATACACCTGGGTTCCCCCTCACAGTAATATGATTGGCTGGTGTCAGCCATAAATACAGACTGATGTGGAGGTACAGGACGTTGCCTATTGACGACACCTATGGCCTACCACTACGATGAGGATTGGTCCATTACGGTTACCTGCTAGATTGTCCTACCCGGTTACAGTTGTCCAAAACCACTTTGCTATCTGGGACATATCATTAACAATGCCATATAACAAGTGTTATGTTAAGGTTGTCTTTGAGAGTGGATTGCCAAATACTTCTCTTATATATTCTAAATGGATCTTTTCTAGCATTGGCAATATTTGTACGGTGGCCAATGATAGAATTGATCACAGGGATTTTTGATTTCATACCTTTCCTCGGTGAGAACAATAGGGCAAAAATAATATGAACAGAATATACAACAGAAATTTAAACTTAATTTTCTGTTTCTTCAGATTCTTTTTCTTTATTATTTGTGAATTGCCACATAATGTTGGCAAAGAAAGTGGAGTAGTTTTCTCATTACACAATCAATTTTAAATAATCATGCACATACATATAGCATACATGCAAAATACACACACGCATAAACACACATATATGTAACTAGATTTGTGTAAAAAAAACTTTGTTTAACACATAATTTAAAGAAAATAGACAAGTCAAATTAACTCAAAAACAATTTCACCCCAAACAATGCTATAAAGCCACTAAGATGCAAGAGGTTACTGAGTGTGAAACATCTGAGAAAAAACATTATTAATCAAAAAGGATAATTCAAGAACAGAAATTAAAAAGACAGATGATGATAATTGCATTTAAACATTTGAAGATCAAAGTTGATTGGAAAGCAAGAAGCCAGGAGAGAATTTCACAAGTGAGAAGTACAAGAGAAGAAACTGTTAGCATATTATTAGATCATTGCAAATGGTTGTGTCTGATTATAAAATTTTAAAAAGTTTTATATACACCCAAAAAAACATTTATTAATCAAATACATAATCTCCATTGTTTTTAGCAAAACTGTCTCCCATCATTGCTCCCATCGTTGCTGATGCCATTTTCATAGAAATGTCTTTTTTTATGGGTGGAAGTGGGTTGTGAGGGAGTTTTCAACTGACCGGTATATTTTTGTCATCCAAATTGTTCTGTAGAGACTGGAACAAATGAAAATCCAAAAGAGCTAAAGTCAAGAGAATATAGTAGATACTTGAGGGTATTTCAACTCTTTAACTTTTCTGCAAAGTCTGTTTTGCAACATGTGGTCTTGTGTTGTCATGGTGGAAAATGACACCATTTCAATTTTCCAAATTTGGCTATTTTTTTTATCCAAGTCTCTCCAAATGGTGAAAGGCATTTGAGACATCGATTTTAGAATTCTCTTCTTTCAAAATTTTCGGTTTATTTTCCACAGTTGCAAGCAGAGTGTTTTCATCATTGTTGTAATGTTACTCGGATTGTGGTTGATCGTTTAGGTTAAAATTGTCATGACTAAATCTGCCAAGACCACTTTTTGACTATCTGAAAAGCTGCAGCATGATCCATATAAAACTTCTAAGAGTTTTTGTCATAGTTCTGATGCTTACTCCTTTCCAAAATTCATGCCAAAAGTGTAACTTTTCACCCACCATTTTTAAGGCATTCATTTGTGGACAAAATGTCAATATTCAACTTATAAATGAACAATGTAAGGTTTCAATCTAGAACACACCAGAAATCAGCACCAAAATAAACATCAGTATCAAGTTGCGGTCATTTTATATTAACAATGGCGGATCAGGCATTACCTGTTGCAATAATTTGATAGATTGTAACATGGTTACAGCCTAACAAAATCAGCTGTAAAATGATGAGACCTAGCTACCAATCTAGTACATAACGTTGAGGTACCAAAGAGGAAAGTGATATTTATTTGCATGGTTATACAAAATGTGGCACAAGGCCAAAAGGGGAGAATAGAGAAAAGGACAGTCTTGTTCTGTCTTAACGTTAAACTTAGCTAACCACAAACACTGACCCAAACATACTACAATATTCCTAACACCAAAACAACACAGTCTTACTTACCTTTCTTATTACATCCACCATAATACTTCATTGTCTCTATGTACTTTCTTGTACAGCAAAATAATCACCCTGAAAATATTTATAGAAAAGATACAGACAAGCTATGTTATGGCAGTGGGATAGTGACTGAAGATGAGATGACAGGTCAGGAACATTGATATTATAGATTCTTTGGATCTTGTCAAAAATCTTTAATGACATAGCAGAAGCACCAATATGAAGACCAGAGGTGGCAGCAATATTCGATGTACAGATGAAGGTTAGGCATATTAAGCTGTAAAATAGATTCTGGTGAGGAAAATTGTCTAGTAAGACACAGTGTACCAGCTTTTCTTGCAGCTGATTTAGCAAATGATTCAATATAATCATTCCATTTTATGTCGATGGAAAACGTTAGTCTGAGATGTAATGAGTAACTCTTGAAGATAATCAATATTTGATTCACAAACAGCTAGAGTTGGTTTTGTTAGCATTTTTATGCTTGTATAATCAAGAAAACATTTGATGCCATAAATAGTTAAAATATTTACAAAATCAACTATAGATTTTTTTTACCAGCAATTCCATTCTTTATGTATAAGTGTGGATATCTAAAAATATAAGTATATTTGCATTTGTTTTTGTAATGTATGCATGTGTCTACATGTATAATTATCTTTGCATCCATGATTTAATGTGTGTGCTGAATCTATAAAATGTCACAGCCAAATATTGAACTCAATGAGTGAATAATGTGTCATTGGACGGAAGATGAAGAAAAGGTAAATATTTTTGAATTGTTGATATTGTTACACAAACTTCGGCATAGAGTCTAATTGCTACATTTCTTGTGCCCCCTCCCATTACTTCTTGCTTGTTCTGCTGCATTGCCCCCACCCGAGGCCGACCCTCTTCAGCCTCTTAGTTGCCGACAAAGCTGTCATTGTGTAGAGCGTGTCTGCCTTCATACCAAATGGAAATCATTAACTAAGCTCGTTTGATGTTTTGATGTGACGATGTCTTTCAAAGCTTCAGTATCAAAAGGGCAGATGTAAAGCATATTGGTTTGCCTGGAGCCGATGGGGTGAAAGGGGAGTTGTTGTGGGGGGGTAATCTCTGAAACAAAAAAGAAGTATCATATGTCCAATAGTCTTTTTACCAACCTGTCTATAGCACAGGACAGAGAGAGAGAGAGAGAGAGAGAGAGACTAGTAAAATGGTTGAAGAAGATATGCCAGGAACAAAACAATAATGAGAGTGAAAAGGTGAGGAATGGAGAGATTGAGAGAGGGAGAAACAGAAAGAAAGACTGAAAGGGAGACAGAGGAAGAGAGATAGCTATGTAGAGGAAAAGAGAGACAATAGTAAAGAAGAATATTGGACAAAGAAGAGGAAAAAAATTTGTTTACAATAAATGTTCACCATGTGCAATGCTCAAGAGCCACTCAAGGTAGAATGTTAGAGAGTAAGAGATATGCAAGGGAAGCATTCCACAAAAAAGCAGCTGCTAGCACAGAACTTACATCTCAGTATTGAAATATGATGGGAATGAGTATGGTTAGCTACAAATTGTGTGCAATGGCAAATCATAGGTATAAAGGTTAGAACTGGTGGAATTAACGAATGTAGTTCATCTGAATACTTTTGATGGAAGTAGTGAGATTTTTGCAATGTTTCATCTGTTGGAAAGAGGGTGTTGGATGAATAATATTTCATCACCCACAAGGATGTGGAGATAGTTTTGGACTCTATCAAGACTGGAAAGGGAAGTCTGTGTGAGGGAGAAATGAGTAAGTGATGAACATAGAGAGAGAGAGAGAGAGAGAGAGGGAGAGAGAGAGGGAGAGAGAGAGGGAGAGAGAGAAAGAGCACTTTGAGAAGATACAGAAAACAGTAGAAATAAGTGAATAAATAAAGGAAAGTAAGCAAGAATATAAAGAGGAAAGTGAGAGTGAATATGAAGTGGTAAGTGAAAGAGAGAGAGAAAGAAAGAGAGGCAGAGAGAGAGGAAAGATGAAAAGGAAAGTTAAGGAGAGATAATGAAGAAAAAAGAGAAAATAAAGTGAATGGTTTTTCTTTAAACTCTATGGAGTGTTTCACAAAGAGATTCCTTCTCATCCAAGTGTATATGGGTGTCTCTTATGCTTAACTTCTGGTTGATAATCCATTACACACACACACAAACACACACACACACACACACACACACATATATATATATATATATATATATATATATATATATAATAAATACGAATGGCAGTGTGTCACTGAGTTACACTTTTTCAATTTTACAGCTAGTGTCCGTAGCCCAACATATCATACCATTTTAGAATCAGGCCAACTCCATGAGCCAAGTAAAAACCTTCCCAGTGGGATTTGGACTTGCAATCCTGAAATTTTGGATTCCCAAGTTTTCGTTACTGCAATTGTTTTTGGTGATTTTTTTACATGATTTTTTGCAAGAAATTTTTTTGTATGTTAACTATTTTTACAAATTGGAAATAAATTTGGAAATAATCAAAATTAATCACAGAATCCAGTGAATGTCACAAATGAAATAAAAATAATTGTTTGTATGGAAATAAGTACCTATGTACATCAAATTGTCTTTAAATTAAGTGGCAGCAGGTAAGCTTAAATATTAATGCAATACTTAAATGCAGAGATCAATTTTGAGTTATTCTGGAGTTTATCTACTCCTCCCTACCTATTATGATGAAGGCCTAATCAAGAGCCCTACACAGGATATAGTTTAAATGCCACCCAAAAAGGCAGCTTTTATGCAAGTATATATATATATATATATATATATATATGTGTGTGTGTGTGTGTGTGTGTGTGTGTGTGTGTGTGTGTTATCAGCCATCAGAACTCATTCCTACCTGTGCTAAACACGTTTGTGTTATCTAAAACCTGACATCTGTAAATTCCTTAGCCCGCTTTGCTGCTTAAAGTTGAATTTGTAAGCCATGATCAGTTGGTGCATATGGTTAACAGAACTTATATATTAATTATGAAAGTGCTTAGGTTGTTAATGAAAACAGCTGATTCTTCCATTCTGCATGTGTTATTAAATAGCCTTTCCACATCAAATGGATTTGCAATCTTCTATAGGATAATGTGGCTTAAATCCTAATCTATCTTGGCTAGATTAATCAAAGAGTTCTTCTTTGATTTTGTCATCCAGTTGGAATATTAATTTCAGTCTAGATCAAAGTATATAACAAACTCTGGTATGGATAGTTCTAGAATGACATAGTGGTGAGCATCTCTTAGGCACTCAGGGACTTGTGTTCAGTGATAATGATTTAGTCAAATTTTGAAGGGTGAATTTGTACAATAGTCTTTAACCTTGAATAATTAAATTGGGTTACAAGTTTATTTGGGACTATACTCTTCACTTTTACAATAATTCTTTTAGAAAAGGTAGAAAACTTATTTTCGCTCTATGGTCTCCTTCTAAGAGCTATCTTGACTATGGCATTGTTGCTATCATGCTTGATAGATTAAAGTGTTGGTTCATGAATTTGAACACATTGTAATTGTGAGTTCAATCCTTGAGTTGGGCAGACTTATACTCAGTGGAAACAGGATGCACCATAGCTGAACAGTACTTAATAAAAACTAGACAATATAGCCCTAGAACTCAGTTCAGTTGAATGAGAAAAATCTAGCCCCAAAGATTAAATAAAGGGTTCAAAATTCACTGAAGGTTATTTGGGTTGACAATCACCAGATGAAGACTGGACGGAACAGTCACTGAAACATTGTGATAATAACAACAAAGGTCAGGATAATAGTCTGAATCTAATATTGGAAATAATAATTCCTTATTTTAGAAATTCAGACAGAAAGAAAGAAATAGTATTGTGATTGCATCAACAGTCAACTCCTAGATTAACCAGACAGAGACATCTGTTATATCCCTTGTCACTTTGACAGAAAATATTTGCCATCAAATATCCATTTTTAGGTGCATATTTTATGAAAGCATGTAAGTTTTTATCCAAGTTGGAAAGTGAATTTTATTACTAAGTGGAAGGATATTTTTATAACATTGGAATTTATAAATGTTTATGGGTTTAGTTTCAAAAATAATTAAACTAATTTCTTTTTAAGCTTAAGCTGAAAGTTTGACCATCATGTAAAATTTGTTAATTTCTTTCTCATAAAAATTTTGTCATTCACCATAAAGATCTCAAATATTCATTAAGGATACTTTTGAAGTATTTCAAAAATAATTTTAATTGTCTACAAATATGAAATTTCTCTCTTACAAGTCCTGTACAATCTATAATTGTGATGAGTCACAGCCTCAAAATTGTATGTATTACTGTTGCAATTTCAATAACAAGTAGCTTTTTCATGGAATGGGAGTTCTAACCCCATGCACAACTGATTTTGAATTCAGAATTTTCTTCTCTTAGACTTTTTGCTAACCATAGATGAAGATGCCAGTGCACACTATTATTTAACTTATAGCTGGAGTGGGGGAGAGATTTATACATTTCTTATACACTTATTTATACACTTCTTATACACTTATTTATACACTTCTCATGTTTATTTGTACAAGACTGTATAATTCAAGGATTCTATTGATGAAATCATTTTTATTTGGACATAACATTCACAATTTAGAGAACAAAAGAAAATGTTTTATTGAGATCAAGTAAGCTAGTGACTATTAGACTTAATATAAAAAAACTGAATTGGGATTTGAACTCATCATATCAGTTCCTCGTTTTTAGCTGCTAACCATTTTACTGCCCACACACCCAACAAATATTAAATAATGGTCACTATTTTCAATTAGAGGCAGGGTGGAGTAATTGAGAGAGTCGAGTTCAAATTCCGGTCAAATCCATTATATTCACTTATGTGCTAATACCCTTGGGAAAGGTATGAATCCTCTTCTTCTCCCCATCCCAGCTATGGATAAATAGCAGGACAGACTTGGTTCTATAGTCTTGGATGGCAACTGGTCTACGACAGAAAGAAATGGTAACCTACTGCGGGAAAATCTGCTTTGTCAGTCATGTATTGAAAGATACATGATCGCCTAAACATGTATTACACATGGCACATAACTATAATTGATTTTACATTGATGATCAGTTATTTAGGAGAAATAATAAAAGGTCAAAGTTTATTAAGTGCTATGAAGGCCAGGAAATTGTGATCATGGCTCTCCACAGTTTTCTCTCCTTTGTAAATCTTAATAAATTTTGCCTTTTTGCTCTACCATCCATTTACACAAGCCCACTAGGTAGGTTATGTGTTGTCCCTCTTGATTTCAATATGCCCTATCAGTATAAAATTTTCCAAACCCACTTTCCTCATTATGTACCACAGAAATTTCAAATCTCTCTTTCTGATTCTAAGTATAAATGCCCTTTTTGCTTCCATTTTCTCTAAAACTTGGTTGTTGCTCAGATGTTTGGTTTATAGTATTCTCAGCATCCTTCTGTAGAACCATATTTCTGTTGCTTCAAGTCTCTTCTTCATCTATGCGGAGATTGTCCAACATTCACTGTCATACAAGAGGACTGATATTATGTAACAATTCATTACTCTCTTTTTTGTATATAATGAATGTTTTCTGCATATTAGCAGTTCCTTTTGCTAACAACCATGCATTCTGTCTTTTTGAGGTTTAGTCCTTTCTTCACACTTTCTTTCACTACCTTCTATAGGAGTTCTTGTATTTTCCTTTCTGTGTTTGCTATCAACACTGTGTCATCTGAATATCATATGTTGTTATGATTGTGGCCACCAATAATGAATCCTGGTAGGACTTCTAATTCTTTCAGAATCACTTCACTGTATAAGTTGAATAAATCATAACAATAGAAACTCTGCCATGATGATCTGACCAGATTGTAAGAAACTGTAATGGATTATCATTAATATAGTGCCATGCATGACACATGCTTAGGTAATCATGTATCTTTCAATAAATGACTGATGGGGCAGATTTTTTCCTGCAGTGGGTTGCCATTTCTTTCTGTGGTAAGACCAGTTGCCATCCACGGCTATAGAACCAGGCCTATCCTGCTATTTAGCTGGGGGGAGAAGAGGAGGATTCATACCTTTCCCAAGAGTGTTAGCACGTAAGTGAATGTAATGGATTTAACTGGAATTGGAACTCTTCTCTTTGATTCCTCAATCCAAGCTGCTATTCCTTACTCCACCATGCCTCCTATAATGGATTACTCTCTTATAAATAGGATGATCTTTTTGGGGTGAAAATTTCTTTTTGGGAAAAAATGTTGTTTGAACAAAATTGTCAGCCCAAACAATATCATGTTTCAAACCACCAATCACAATAATAAGCACATCAAGAGTCATTTTTTAAACGAACAAGTAAACTGAAGCAAGTATTAAACCATGCAAGTTGCTGATCATTAATTAAATCCTGGGTTACCCACTTCTGCATTTTCTTCACTTTACCAATTTATGTCAGATATCTTCTGATTTGTCTGAGTTATTTCCAGCTTTGCTCCCAGTGGCTGAATGCTTATTTTCTGGATGAGTCTTCATGGCTAAAATCAATATTTCATTCTAGAGGGATGACTTGTTTCCACAACTAGTCTCAACTTAAATATTCTGATCACCAGGAATGAATTTGTGAAAACAATGACATACACTCAGTTCTGAAGCTGACTTCAGTCCTCAAGCCTTGTTGCTGTGGATTGCTATAGATGTGCTATGACTGAGCTTGTACTCAGAAAACAAAATGGCACAAAATTTGCATTTATTCTTCTTTAGTACCTTTTAAAAGACAAACGAATTCAAACAACATCTGAGAGATGAGATTTAGGACTTTCAAGTATTAGATATCTGCATATGCTAAAGGAACACCTTCAAGGTAACGGAAATGTATCAATACAAATATATTGATTTTGTTCCAACATAATACTTGTGGCAGTAAGTTAATTATTATTCAATATCTAAATAATATATATTTATTTTTGCATATCTAATAGAAAGACATTTTAAAATAAATGAAATATTCTTTGATTATTTTACTGCTTGACTGGATAAATAAGATACACACCAGCAAAAAGAAAAACAAAGCTGCTGAACATATGAAGAATGTCCAAAAAGTAATTTTGAAGGACTTAAAGATAATGTGAAGAGGTCAAGGTTGATTCCATAACCAGTGGTTGGTTGATCTGTTTATTATGGCTTATCAACATTTTTCATGTTATTTAATGCCAGAAAATACTTTTAGATTGTAAGAGTTTTTGGAGATAATAATGATTTTTACTGATACAAGTTCTACTAATTAAACTCTGACAAGGTGAATTCATACCTTTCCCAAGGGTGTATTTGCACATAGGTAAGTATAACGAATCCAAATGGAATCGGAATTTGGCTCTCCAATTTCCCAATTCCAAGTGATTATCCATGACATCACATTCAATTCCAAGTTTACATCATATGGTATAACAATAACAAAGATGAGGACAATATTCCAAATATAAATAGTGTAAATAATAATAACTCCTCATCCCAGAAATTAAGACAGAAATTATTTCTAAAATATTTCTAAACAAAAAAAAAAAATGGTGCAGAATAAAAAGTCAATTAATTCAGCACTCTTTAAATCATTGATTCCTATGGGAGAAATTGAAGTAATAGATATACACAATAGAACAAAAAACTGGGATCTCAAGATGTGGCTAGCTACCAGTCTAGATAATTTATAAGATAATAAATAATCATATTTTTTTAACCTGCAGGGAAATGATGGATAGTTGTTATCAATCCTGCAGAAAATCATATTCAAGGAATAGAATCTGTTGTCATAACCTGCACAGAAATGAAATTAAAGAAACAGATGCAAGTCATTTATCTGAGTTAAATAAACAAATTTCCACCAATTGCCTATATCTGTATTAATTTTTGCTCAAATGTCCTTAGGAAAGACATCAATCCATCTGTTTTCCTCCAGCTATGGATTAAATATCAATCTAAACTGGGATCTCAAGATGTATTAAATAAACAGATACTACCAGTCTAGGAGAATAATAAAAAACAATACTGTTGATAGAATTTAAAAAATAAACCATGAAGAAGATTGCCTATATCCCATATAATAAATAAACAGATAACAACTCCACTAAATTTAATAAATAAACAGATACTGTTGAATGATGATACAAAGATAATAAATGAAGAGAATCTGTTGAGAGTCATGATTGCCTATAACCTGCAGGAATAGTGATTAATCCCAAAAATGAAATAAACAGATACTGTTAAAAGAAAACAGAATCTGTTGAGAGTTGTTATCAGCTATATCCTGCAGAAAATCATATTCAAGGAATAGAATCTGTTGAGAGTCATGATTGCCTATAACCTGCACCCCCAGGAAATGAAATGATATTAAATGATTGCCTATATCCCACAGAAATGATAATAAATAAACAGATACTGTTGATAGTCATGATTGCCTTATCCACAGGGAAATGTCCTGATAAACAGATACTGTTGATAGTCATTTGCCTATATCCCACAGGGAAATGATAATAAATAAACAGATATTAAATAAACAGAATCTTTTGATAATAAAATAAACAGATACTGTTTGCCTATATCCCACAGGGAAATGATAATAAATAAATAGATAGTCTGGAAAATGATAATAAATAAACAGATACTGTTGATAGTCATGATTGCCTATATCCCACAGGGATAATAAATAAACAGATACTGTTGATAGTCATGATTGCCTATATCCCACAGGGAAATGATAATAAATAAACAGATTTGATAGTCATGATTGCCTATATCCCACAGGAAATGATATTAAATAAATAGATACTGATAGTCATGATTGCTATATCCCACAGGAAATGATCAGATACTGTTGATTCATGATTGCCTATATCCCACAGGGAAATGATAATAAATAAACAGATATTGCCTATATCCCACAGGGAAATGATAATAAATAAACAGATACTGTTGATAGTCATGATTGCCTATATCCCACAGGGAAATGATAATAAATAAACAGATACTGTTGATAGTCATGATTGCCTATATCCCACAGGGAAATGATAATAAATAAACAGATACTGTTGATAGTCATGATTGCCTGATAATAAATAAACAGATACTGTTGATAGTCCCTATATCCAACAGAAAATTCCTAAACAGATACTGTTGATAGTCATGTGATTGCCTATCCACAGGAAATGATATTAAATAAACAGAACTGTTGATAGTCATCGATACTGTTGATAGTCATGATTGCCTATATCCCAATAATAAATAAACAGATACTGTTGATAATGATCCCACAAAATAGAATACTGTTGATAGTCATGATTGCCTATATCCCACAGGGAAATGATAATAAATAAACAAGAATCTTTTGAACAGATACTGTTAAATAAACAGATAGTCATATTGCCTATCCCATGATAATAAATAAACAGATACTGTTGATAGTCATGATTGCCTATATCCCACAGGAAATATATAAATAAACAGATACTGTTGATAGTCATGATTGCCTATATCCCACAGGGAAATGATAATAAATAAACAGATACTGTTGATAGTCATGATTGCCTATATCCCACAGGGAAATGATAATAAATAAACAGATACTGTTGATAGTCATGATTGCCTATATCCCACAGGGAAATGATAAAATCCAAATAAACAAACAGATACTGTTGATAGTCATGATTGCCTAAATATCCCACATGAGTCATGGGAAATGATACATAATAAATAAACAACAGATACTGTTGATAGTCATGATTGCCTATATCCACAGGAAATGATATGATACTGTTGATAGTCATGATTGCCTATATCCCACAGGAAATGATAATAAATAAACAGATACTGTTGATAGTCATGATTGCCTATATCCCACAGGAAAGATAATAAATAAACAGATACTGTTGATAGTCATGTTGATATTGCCTATATCCCACAGGAAATGATAATAAATAAACAGATACTGTTGATAAATGAATATCCCACAGGGAAATGATAATAAATAAACAGATACTGTTGATAGTCATGATTGCCTATATCCAGATACATAGTCAGGAAATGATAATAAATAAACAGATACTGTTGATGATTGTATATCCCATTGGGAAATGATATAAATAAACAGATACTGTTGATAGTCATGATTGCCTAAATAAACAGAAATAAACAGATACTGTTGATATAGTCAGGGAAATGATAATAAATAAACAGATTGCCATGATTGTATATCCCACAGGAAATGATAATAAATAAACAGATACTGTTGATAGTCATGTTGCCTATATCCCACAGGAAATGCCTATATCCCCTATATCCCAGGGAAATGATAATAAATAAACAGATACTGTTGATAGTCATGATTGCCTATATCCTACAGGGGAAATGATAATAAATAAACAGATACTGTTGATAGTCATGATTGCCTATATCCCACAGGAAATGATAATAAATAAACAGATACTGTTGATAGTCATGATTGCCTATATCCCAGGAAATGATAATAAATAAACAGATACTGTTGATAGTCATGATTGCCTATATCCCAAAAATAAATAAACAGATACTGTTGATAGTCATGATTGCCTATATCCCACAGGGAAATGATAATAAATAAACAGATACTGTTGATAGTCATGATTGCCTATATCCCACAGGAAATGATAATAAATAAACAGATACTGTTGATAGTCATATCCCACAGATTAAATAAACAGATACCATGATTGCCTATATCCCACAGGAAATGATAATAAAAAACATAGATATAATGATTGCCTATATCCCACAGATGATATTAAATAAACAGATACTTGTCTATATCCCACAGGGAAATGATAATAAATAAACAGATACTGTTGATAGTCATGATTGCCTATATCCCACAGATACTGAAATGAAATAATAAATAAACAGATACTGTTGATAGTCATGATTGCCTATATCCCACAGGGAAATGATAATAAATAAACAGATACTGTTGATAGTCATGATTGCCTATATCCCACAGGAAATGATAATAAATAAATTCATGATTGCAGAAATGATATTAAATAAACTACTGTTGATAGTCATGATTGCCTATATCCCACAGGGAAATGATAATAAATAAACAGATACTGTTGATAGTCATGATTGCCTATATCCCACAGGAAATGATAATAAATAAATAAACATTGCCTATATCCCACTGTAAACAGAAACAGATACTGTCAAACAGATACTGATAGTCATGCCTATATCCCACAGGAAATGATAATAAATAAACAGATACTGTTGATAGTCATGATTGCCTATATCCCACAAAATGATAATAAATAAACAGATACTGTTGATAGTCATGAAAATGATAATAAATAAACAGATACTGTTGATAGTCATGATTGCCTATATCCCACACAATCCCACAGATACTGTTGATAGTCATGATTGCCTATATCCCACAGGAAATGAAATAAATAAACAGATACTGTTGATATGATAATAAATAAACAGATACTGTTGATAGTCATGATTGCCTATATCCCACAGATATAATAAATAAACAGAAATAAATGTTGATAGTCATGATTGCCTATATCCACAGAAATGATAATAAATAAACAGATACTGTTGATAGTCATGATTGCCTATATCCACAGGAAATGATTAAATAAACAGATACTGTTGATATCCCACAGGGAAATGATAATAAATAAACAATACTGTTGATAGTCATGATTGCCTATATCCCACAGGGAAATGATAATAAATAAACAGATACTGTTGATAGTCATGATTGCCTATATCCCACAGGGAAATGGAAATAGATAATAAAAATAAACAAACAGATACTGTTGATAGTCATGATTGCCCCCCATAAACAAACTGTTAAAGTCAGGAATAAACAGATACTGTTGATAGTCAAATGAAATGATAATAAATAAACAGATACTGTTGATAGTCATGATTGCCTAATAAATAAACAGATACTGTTGATGTCATGATTGCCAGATATTAAATAAACAGATACTGTTGATAGTCATGATTGCCTATATCCCACAGGAAATGATAATAAATAAACAGATACTGTTGATAGTCATGATTGCCTATATCCCACAGATACTGAAATGATTGCCTATATCCCAAAAATAAACAGATACTGTTGATAGTCATGATTGCCTATATCCCACAGGGAAATGATAATAAATAAACAGATAGTTGATACATGCCCCATAAATCCCCAAACAGGAAATGATAATAAAAACAGATACTGTTGATAGTCATGATTGCCTATATCCCACAGGAAATGATAATAAATAAACAGATACTGTTGATAAATCATGATTGCCTATATCCCACAGGAAATGATAATAAATAAACAGATACTGTTGATAGTCATGATTGCCTATATCCCACAGGAAATTAAATAAACAGATACTGAATAGTCATGATTGATATATCCCATGATATTAAATAAACAGATACTCCCCAGGGAAATGATAATAAATAAACAGATACTGTTGATAGTCATGATTGCTGATATTAAATAAACAGATACTGTTGATAGTCATGATTGCTATATCCCATCCACAGGGAAATGATAATAAATAAACAGATAAAAAAAACAGATACTGTTGATAGTCATGATTGCCTATATTATGATAATAAATAAACAGATACTGTTGATAGTCATGATTTCTATATCCCACAGGAAATGATAATAAATAAACAGATAAAATGATAATAAATAAACAGATACTGTTGATAGTCATGATTGCCTATATCCCACAGGGAAATGATAATAAATAAACAGATACTGTTGATAGTCATGATTGCCTATATCCCACAGGGAAATGATAATAAATAAACAGATACTGTTGATAGTCATGATTGCTATATCCCAAACAGATACTGTTGAAATTCTACTGTTGATAGTCATGATTGCCTATATCCCACAGGAAAATGATAATAAATAAACAGATACTTAGTCATGATTGTCTATATCCTACAGGAAATGATAATAAATAAACAGATACTGTTGATAGTCATGATTGCCTATATCCCACAGGGAAATGATGATAGTCATGATTGCCTATATCCCACAAAATGATATTAAATAAACAGATACTGTTGATAGTCATGATTGCCTATATCCCACAGGGAAATGATAATAAATAAACAGATACTGTTGATAGTCATGATTGCCTATATCCCACAGGGAAATGATAATAAATAAACAGATACTGTTGATAGTCATGATTGCCTATATCCCACAGGGAAATGATAATTAAACAGATACTGTTGATAGTCATGATTGCCTATATCCCAAGGAAATGATAATAAATAAACAGATACTGTTGATAGTCATGATTGCCTATATCCCACAGGGAAATGATAATAAATAAACAGATACTGTTGATAGTCATGATTGCCTATATCCCACAGGGAAATGATATTAAATAAACAGATACTGTTGATAGTCATGATTGCCTATATCCCACAGGGAAATGATAATAAATAAACAGATACTGTTGATAGTCATGATTGCCTATATCCCACAGGGAAATGATAATGAAAAACAGAATCTTATCCCACAGGAAATGATATTAAATAAACAGATTCTGTTGATAGCCATGATTGCCTATATCCCACAGGGAAATGATATTAAATAAAACAGAAAATGATATTTGATAAAAATGATTCATGTTTATATCCCACAGGGAAATGATAATAAATAAACAGATACTGTAGTCATGATTGCCTATAGGAAATGATAATAAATAAACAAAGTCATGATTTTCCTATATCCCACAGGAAATGATAATAAATAAACAGATACTGAAAATGATAATAAATAAACAGATACTGTTGATAGTCATGATTGCCTATATCCCACAGGGAAATGATATTAAATAAACAGATACTTGATATCATGGTGCCTAAATGATAATAAATAAACAGATACTGTTGATAGTCATGATTGCCTAATCCAAATACTGTTTCTGAATAAATGATAAACAAATAAACAGATACTGAAATGATAGTCATGATTGCCTATATCCCACAGGGAAATGATATTAAATAAAAAGATACTGTTGATAGTCATGATTGCCTATATCCCAAGAAATGATATTAAATAAACAGATGATTGCCTATATCCCACAGGGAAATGATAATAAATAAACAGATACTGTTGATAGTCATTTGCCTATATCCACAGGAAATGATAATAAATAAACAGATACTGTTGATAGTCATGATTGCCTATATCCCACAGGAAATGATAATAAATAAACAGATACTGCATGATTGTCATTGCACACACAGATACACATGATTGCATATCCACAGGAAATTTTAAATAAACAGCTATTGACATGATTGCCTATATCCCAGAAATTTAAATAAACAGATACTGTTGATAGTCAAGATAATCCCACAAAATGATACCTGTTGATAGTCAATTAAAAAAATAAATAAACAGAAACAATAGAAATTAAAATAAACAGATGTGATTAATTGTTATCCCACAGAAATATATATATATATATATATATATAATATGTATGTATAGTCATGTATGGGAAATGATGTACTGTTGATGTTTATCTATGTGTGTGTACTGTTGTGTATCTTGAAAAAAAATAAATAAACAGATACTGTTATCAATCATCTGTATAGCATATGAGGAAAGAACTTGGAGAATTTGACACTAAAATGATAAACAGAACATATTGAGGGAAATGATATTAAATAAACAGATATTTTGAGACATCTATCTATCTATCTATCTATCTATCTATCTATATCTCTCTATATATAGACTCTATCTATATATCTATGTATATATATATAATTATTTATTTGAAAATTATAAAAAAAAAAAAAAGATAAATAGAATATGTTAATTTTATATTTTAAAATTTTGAAATAGGTTATAATTTTCTGAATAAACAATATATTTATAATTGTATTTGTAATTGTTGGTTATATATATATATATATATATGTAATTTGTATTCCATATACACTTGTTGATTCATCTATATATGAGATATGTATATATATATATATATATACATCTATCTATCTATCTATCTATCTATCTATCTATATCTATCTATCTATCTATATATCTATCTTTATATATATATATATATATATATATAGACTGTCTGTCTATCTATCTATCAATCTATCTATGTATATATATATATATATATATATATATATATATATATATATATATATATATATATATATATATCTATCTAATATATATATATATATATATATATATATATATATATATATATATATATATATATATATATATGCTGTTGATAGTCATGATTGCCTATATCCCACAGGGAAATATAATAAATATATGTTGATATATATATATACATTTTATTTCTATTTATCTTTTATATATGTACAAAAGAATTAAATATATTCCAATATAGACATATATGCACTCACTGGTCATTTCACTGAGTGCACATGAACATGCACACATTTATTCAAATTTCTAATGTAGTGGCAGCAATTTAATAGATATATGCATTTAAACATGGTCATGGCAACCTGATGAATTTTATTTTATGCATTAGTATAAGAAAGACAATTTAATTGACTTTAAAATATGAGGTTTCTGGTTAATTACAAAAACCACTGTTCTACTAGGATTTTCATGTGCAACCATTTCTAGGATATTCCATAGAAGAGAATCTCTGAACATAAAAAAATATCAAACCTTGATGAAGATGGGCTACAATAGAACAAGAAACTTAGGCTACAATTCACTAAAGATCATAAAAATTGGGTGATAGAAGTTTGGAAAATGTTGTCTCGTTTGATGAGTCACAATTTCTGCAGTACCATTCAGATAGGACACAGCTAGAATTTGGCATAAGCAACATGAAAGTACAGATCCATCGAGCCTTGTATCAACAGTTCAAGCTGGTGGTCGTCGTCTCATGGTATGGGGAATATTTTCTTACCATACATTGAGATCCTTACTACCAATAAATGATTGTTTAAATGTTTCAACCTACCTAAGTATTTTGACTATATGCCTAAATTTATGATTATGGTGCATCCATCGTTTGATGGCCACTCCTAGAAGGACTATGCAAAGTGGCAAATTAGTTCATGAAACACAGCAATGAGTTTTCTCAATCCCATAGAGTATCTTTTGTATGTGGTGAGAATTGAATCATGTATGTGCAACCAAGGAATCCAGAAGTATTGTGAGATGCCATAAGAGCATAGACCTAAATTTCAAAAAATATTTCCAAAGAATTGTTGAATCTATGCCAAGAAAGATTGGTGTTGTTGCAAAGGCAAAAGGGCTCCAATGCTGTAGGAAAAGAGTATATAGTTATAAAATGAGCAGTGAGCAAATATATATATATATAGAGAGAGAGAGAGAGAGAGAGAGTGAGAGAGAGAGAGAGAAAGAGATGTCTGGTTAAATAAATTAAAAACATTATGTCTGCTTATTTTGATCATAATCCTTTCATATTCATAAATATTTTTCCATATATTACAATTAATTATAAGAAACGGGAAAAATATTTGTGAATATGAAAAGATTATGATCAAAATAAGTAGACATAATGTTTTTAATTTATTCAATCAGACATGCCTAAAAGAGAATTTGCTGTCTAAATACAGATCTATCTATCTATCTATCTATCTATCTATCTATATATATATATATATATATATATATATATTTATCAATGTTTTTAGATAATCTCTTTGTACTCATCTCTTTTAATACAATAATAGATATTCCTGTCTGTATTAATATAAATACTACCTTTCTACAGAAGCAATCTAATTGAAGGTTTCTGCGACAAGATTTTTTACAAGTTCCTCTCTGCTTAGCTGATTACTGGATTCACAATGAGATTATTTTTTAAAGAAGACCTGTACAATATTAATGCATGTATATGGAAAATTACATTCCTAATGTGGAAAACAAATTTGACTTCTGACAAAATATCTTGGAGGAATCCAAACCATAAAAATAAAAAAAATAAAAAAAAAAATGATAAAAACAAGTAATTAAAAGAATAGCAAAGTAAAAAAGCAGCATTTGTACATCTTTTTGGCTGCAAAAGTGCAATTTAAGAAATGGTGCACTTGACAATGCATTGATCCCATGTATAATTAGTTGTCTCTGTGCTGTAATTAGCAATTCACGTGACAGGTATACAGGTAAACATTCCCAGACCAAATTACAAGACGACAGTGGCAGCAATTAGATTAGTGACAACTAATCATCTTGTTAGTATTTGAAATTGGTTCCCAGAAACTAAAGACCAACATTTGAGAGCCAATTAACAGATAGAATTATCTGTAATTAGAAAAGGAGCAATCAAACAGTAAGTAGCTTTGTTGGGTTCGAAGCCTTCAACAAAAATTTGTTATAGCTTGAAAAAGTAACCAACCAAAAAAACTCTCAAAATTCCTTGCACCATCTTTGGTTCATTTTTTTCAGAAACCTTTCCTTTTTGCCAAGATCTGAAACTTTTACTTCTTTTTCTGTAGATGTGCAAAATTTCTTCTCCAATCAAAAATTTATTTCTGTTTTTGTTGTTTGTCTTCCTTTCACTTTTTAGCTTCTGCCCCTGATTTTTAGAGCTCTCTCCCCCAACTTCTCCACACTGATATTTCCATCTTTTCTTTCTTTATTTTCCTCTAGTCATAGAAAGTTCCCTCTTTTGTCAACCAACAAATTGGTGAGGCTTTACTTCTAATTTTTTGCTTGTCTTCCATCCTTATTTTTTAGTCTCCTCTTCAAATTTTTAAAGCACTCTTTACTTTTTCTTCCTCTTTTTCATCACCAGTATTTCTTTCTTTCTTTTCTTTTTTTCCTCTAGATATACAAAGTTCTTCTTTAGCCTATCAACAAAATTATGACAATTTACACTATTTACATTGTTCAGACTGTTGTCCTCATCTTTATTGTCATATTCACAACGTTTCGACTGTTGTACGCTCCGGCCTTCTTCAGGTGATATACGTTGGAACATGAGTACAACAGTTTGAACAATGTAAATATACATTCCTTTTATAGATACAAATATTTAAGAATGTATAAACATAAAAAATGTCTTAAATAATTGTTGGACTTTGTCCATTTCATAATGTGTGATGTCATTTGTTTACATTTGGATATGCATTGAGCAGATATGAATGTATGAGAGAAAATCATGGAGAATAGTGTTTAAATACAGTAAAATCAACCTTGCTAACTGAATGTGTGGCCAAATCGGTAAAGGCACGTGAAACTAAATGACTGTTCCATATAGGACACAGGTTCGATTCCTGTTGGAGGACGCATATTTTCTATGAAAATTTCTCGGACATTCAGGCCAGTAAATGTTGTTAATACTGTTTATTATAAACAGAGCATTTATTTAAATATTTGTATCTATAAAAAGAATGTATAAACATAACAAATGTCTAAAATAATTGTCAGATTTTGTCCATTTCATAATGTAAATAGTGTAAATTCTCACAATTTTGTTAATAGACTAAAGAACTTTGTATATCTAGAGGAAAAAAGAAAAGAAAGAAGGAAATATTGGTGATGAAAAGGAGGAACAAGAAGTAAAGAGTGCTTTAAAAAAAGATGAGGACAACAGTCTGAACAATGTAAAAAGTGTAAATAGTTATAATACCTCATCTCAGAAATATAGACACAAAATTGTGATAGTTTATTTCTTTTTATTTTTCTGTTTATCTTACTTCTGTTCTATTTTTATGCTCCTCTACAGATTTTTAAAGCTTTATTTTCTTCATCCTCAATAATATTTCCTTCTTTCTTTTAATCTTTTTATTCTTACCTCTCAACTCTATCACTTGTTTACTTTCTTCTCTATTCTTAACTTACGTTCCTCAACTTTGGTGTCCATTTTTTATTCTTCTTTTTCCTATTTGCTTTTCTCTCCCACTCTCTTAATCTCTTCTTAGTTGCTCTTTCTTCGACTTCCTCTTTTGATCTTTCTTATTTTTTTTTCCATGATTTCTTTTTGTCTTTTCCTTTTGCTTCCTTCGATCTTTCTTTCTTTATCTCCAATCTCACCACCAACACAATTTTCTTTTTCCTTTTTCTTTTGATCATCTTCTTTCTCTTGGTTTAATTTTACTTCATTACATCTCATTTTCTTTTCTTTTCCCACTTCATTCATATTCACATTCTTTTATCTATGATCCACTTCTCTCAAAAATTAACCAAAATGCAGTGTTACTTGGGAATTTGATTACTTTCAAAGGATTATTTGACTAGTTAATTAAATTGTCTTTTTTCACATGGATAAATGAAAAATGATGAACTATTTTGTGAGATACAAAAGTATCAATAAACAAAATAAAATAAAACTGGCAATTTATGAGCAATTGCAATTTTTACTTATTTGATTATATCATCTGCACAATTTGGATAAGTAATTGTGAAAAGAGTGACACCTTTTGCTGCAAAATAGCCGATGTTATATTTTTCATGATTTACGTTGTCAATCTTCATTTCTACTTCCTTTGCACTTTTTCTTCTTCCCTTTCTTTCTATTTTCCTTCCTCTTCTATTCTACTGTCAGTCTTCATAAACTCTCTTTTCTCACTTCCTTTTTTATTACCATTCTCTTTCTTTTTCCCTTTTCTCTTTTGCTTCTCTTTCTTCTTCTCTTTTTCAGTTTCTCTCTTTTCTTGGGCTTTCTGACTTTTTCTTTCTGCACATTCCTGTTTTCTACCACCACCTCATCTTCTTTCTCCTCCTCCTCCCCTCCTCCTCCTCCTCATCTTCTTCTTCTTCTTACTCCTCCTCCTCCCATCCTTTTTCTCATTGATTTTATTTCTGATTTCATTCACTGCTTCTCATTCCAATCCCTTTATTCTTTGTTTCTTTATATGAAATTCATTCTTCTGTTATTCTTTTTCTCCTGATTTTACTCTTTTTTTTCTTTAATTCGACATTTTTCTTTCAAAGACAACTAAAAGAAAAAAAAGAATCAATAAATAAAATATAAAAATATAAAAGTCTTGTAATTATCTAATTTAATTTAGTGTGGCTTGATTAACATTTTGTCTCCAGTCCCATTGCTAATGCAACATTTGAGACTAGAGCTGTTAAAAAGGTACAAAGAAAATATTCAACATTGATTAGGGAAATTAAATTCTTTTTCTTTTTCTTCTTCAACATAGTTTTTCAATTAGCAAACCATATAAACGGTACAATTGTGAATTGTTAAAAAATTATCTCCCAAAATAAAAACAACAAAACACGACTAGAAATTAAATAAAAATTTATTATGATGAGAATTATCCATATTTCAGCAAACTAAAAAATTGTATCATGGCAGGATGATTGCAAAGAATTTGGTTTTGTAATTTCCAAGAAATTAGAGAATCAAGTTTCAGATGGTGAAACTCGTCTTCAGAAAATGAATTCCACCATAAAGAGCAATCTTTTGTGATAAGATCCCCTGGGCAAGCCTCATTTTGACGCCTTTTGTCAAAGCACAGATTGTCTGTTCTTGATTGTTTGCCAGTGAAATCATGTTAGAGAGATTTCTGTTTGAGAGCAAAGCTGAAAGATTTCAAAATAGCAAAAATCAGGAAAGAATTTTCAAATAAGCATATTGATGACAAAAGCAAAAAAAAAAAAAATATGCAAATTAAAGGAAGCCAAATAAAACAATTCTTTTGCCATTAACAAAAACAAAACTTTATCTTTTAATAGTTTTTCAATTTAAGATTATTTACAAATAATAAAGATGCTTTGAAATATCTGGATACTTTTAAACTAATTTTGTGGGATTGATTTTTACCTGCATAAAAGTGAGTTGGAAAGTTTTACCTGCATAAAAGTCAGTTGAAAAGAAAAGAAAAAAAAATACCTTGAACAGCAATCAAAGTTTATTTTTTAAATTAATTTATAAGTGATATCTGGTGGCATTCACTCTATCAAAGAGTAAAACACTTTTTTTTAATCTATAGCTGATAAAAAAATACAAATTGCATTTGTTTTTCATTTTGTATTGATTAATTTTCTATTTTAACCAATTTCTACATTCTATAATCGATTATAGGACCAAACTTATGAAATGGTTCACTTTAAAATTTCTTTCCCTCTCTCTTTGTATTATTTTTTATTCTCTAACTAAAGGATCTTCTCTTTTTATATGCCAGATTTTGTTATGCAAGTCAGTGTTTTAAAAATGAAATTAGTATTATCCAAACAATGTCGGTAAAACCTTTAGGATATATTTATCCAATCAATATATTTTGTGAGTTTAAGTTTATAATAAATATATTTATTAAAAATAATTGCATTTATCTTTGTATCATCCACAACTTTGAAAGGATCTATAATTTTACTGTTCACAATACTAGCCCAAGAGATTACTCTTACACTGTTATCTACTAAGTTGAATCAGTTGATTAGTTAAATTATTTATTTTGGCAAATTAAGTTTAATTTACTTCTTCACCAAACTTGCATATCCCTCTTTGACATGTTTGCTTAAAGGTGGTAGTTTATCCATGCTAGCAGCTTCAACATCTGATTATATTTATGAGATGAGGTATTGTAACTATTTACACTATTTACATTGTTCAGACTGTTGTCCTCATCTTTGCTGTCACATTCATGACGTTTTGGCCATTGTATGCTCTGGCCTTCATCAGGATCTGCCTATATTTATGAGATGAGGTATTGTAACTCTTTACAATATTTACCTTTTTCGGACTGTTGTCTTCACCTTTACTGTAACATTCACATGACCCAGTGAATAAAAGCAATGGTTCATTGATCCAAAAATTGACTTGACCCAAAGAGTTGTGAGATCAATCCCTGGCCTCAGTGGAGAGAAAAAAAACTTGGAGAGTTATCAATGTGAATTAAATAAAACTGAGATACCGAAAGGCATGGTATGTGGAATTAGAACAACCTATTCCCATGAACTAAATTGGTTTGGTTTCAAAATTCCAGCAAATATTACCTGAAAAGAGCAGGAGCATACAATAGTCAAAATGACTTGAATATATCAATAAAAATGAGAACAAAAGTATCAACAATATAAATAGCAATCAGCTTCTTCAGATATTGTTACTCAATTCAATTTTCTTGTTTATTATTGTTTTAATTTTTCTCAAATCTCTTTTTGGAACATCCTTAAAGTTAGTTTTTCTTATCTTGCTAATATGTTTGATTTCTTTTTCTTCAACTTTATTGCAATTTCCAACATTCTGTTCTTATCACTCAGTAACTTTACAATATCTTGTTTCTCTTTTCAGGTTATATCTTTCTTCTGATACATAGTAATTTCAAACACACACACACAGATATGTATATATATATATATATATATATATATATATATATATATATATATATATATGAAATTAAGAAAAAATCAATACACATGCTATTATATACATATATTTATGACATGATGAAACACTAAAATTATAAATTATTACAAATATTTCAAATAAAAAGATATTTTATGGGCTGAAATTCACATTGTTAATTTAAAATATAAATATCAGTATATCCAGAATTTTTTTCTACATTAATTGGAGTAATATCAATTTTATTATAAAAACATGGAAATAATAATAATAATAATAATAAAAATATATATATATATATATATATATATATATATATATATATATATATATATATATATATATATATAAACAAATAAGAATAAAGAGCAGTGGTTGATGTAAAATATAAAAAGATATATAAAAAGAGCCAATATAATAAATATAAAAAAATGATAAGAGAAAATATAGAACTGAGTATCTTGTTCTTCGAACAGACTGAGGACTGAGACAGCTGTGTAATAAACTGGGAGTCAACAGAAGACTTAAAGGCAGTAATATTTGAGTATTGTTTATATATACAGGGTGCGATGGGTAAATTGTTGCTATTTTATATTTTTTATTTCACATATACACATTGTTTTGTTTTTGGTTTTGTAAGTTGGGCACTGTCTGTGAGAAACAGACGGTGCCCTAATGATGTGATTCACTCCACCAGAAATTTGGAAACAGCAAGCTGTACTGCTTGCCATTCACAAATATGAACATTTCAGAGTGTCAATTTGGGTGTCAATCTGAGGACAGTGCAGAAGATTCAAAAAGAGTTGGATGCATCTGATGGTGATTATGAAAATACAATAACTTGGAAAACTTACTCTGATCATTCTAATAAGAAAAGAACTCCCAAATTTATTGGTGAGTGCCTCAGACTCAACACAGAGACCTATATCAAGTGCCTAGGTCAAGAGGGTGGCTGCTGCAAGACTCTATGTCTGGCAACAGGCCACACAAGCAGGAGAACCTGTCATGGCTGTTAGACAATTTCTGCAACCACATAACTTCTTACATCTGGCCACCTAACTCCCCAGACTGCAATGCCCTTGATTATTATGTGTGGGATGCAGTTGAGTGAGAGACCAACAAAACTCTTTGTAACACTAAAGATGAACTGAAGGCAAGGATTATGGCAGCAGTCACCAACTTAAAAATGCAAACCATCCAGAAGAGTTGCAGGAAATTCTGAAGTTGTCTGGAGGGTGCAGTTGAAGCCAATGGCGATTTTATTGAATAAATTTACTTTTTCGTATTTCAAGATATTTTTGTGTAATTTTGGTAAATATCTAAATAAATCTGTTAAAATGAGATGTCAGTGTTATTTTCATTTTTGTGCAATTTAGATGTCAATATATCCATTGGATCCTATATATATATATATATATATATATATATATATATATATATATATATATATATATATAATATATTTAGGCAGCACAAATTAATTCATACAAGTTTTGGCAAATTTTGTTGAGAAGTGTGGTGTCAGTCTACCTGAATTTTAGGTAGAAAAATAAATTACAAGTGTCCATAAATACAACACAATTTTTTTAAGCAACATAAAAAAATGATCTTCACAGAAAAGTAAGAAGACCAATCTAAATATGACAATAACATTTATACAGTCAAATACATGTACTTATATATTAAAAATCAATGTTCTTTGTTGTTGACATGAAGAGACCAAAAGTTTGATTGTTTGAAATGATTTGCCACAAGTGAGTCTGCAAACTGTTTTGTATGCCAATATGTGTTGTGTGTGAAGCACACACTAATGAAATGTGTGTGACTGCTGACTGATTGTGTGTGATAGCAGTAATTTTAAAACACAGTGAACATAGAGAGTGAAGACATGACTTACTTTTGTGGTGGCATTGTATGTAGAAAAATCCTCGCTAACATACACATATTTTAATGTTGTTGACCGAGGCCTGGTCTGGTTTGCTGACAGTCTTTCGACGACTGTCCTTCACTGATTGTATTTTTGCTGACTGTCGTTCCTCTGACTGTGTTGTTGCGGATTGGTTGCTAACTGCTGTGGATGAACTGTTTTTATCTCTATGGGTCAGCTCCAAATTACTGTCTGAGTTTTGCATGGGAGTGTACTCAGTAACCCTGGTCATTTGTAGTAGAAAAGCATATCACGTGACTTGTTCTATCCAATCATCTCTTTCTTGTTTGTCATTCATGTTGTAAAATATAGAAATTTATATTCTATATAATTTTTGTCTACCTATTTCTATATTGCATTTTTCCTATTTTCAAATAAGATGTACTTTCAGATTAAAATTGGGGATAAACTCATCAAATTTAATACAAGCATATCATCAATAAATCCATAGCCTAATCATAAAAATTATTTAAAATCTGAATGATCCTTGTGATTAATATTCCTGACTACTCCAATGACACTAACAAGAAAGATAATTATGTTGCAAAATTATTTATTGTGTAAAATAAATGCTCTTTTCATCATTAAGCAAGGGATTTATTGGTGAGCAGATGTTTTCTTTTTTGATTATATATTATGTTAGCATTCACACAGATACATAACAGAGAGAATGAAAGTATTTCTTCTCTTTCTTTCTATAAATTTTATATTTTGGGTACAGATTGCTCAGCATTATAAGACACACTTAAAAAAGCAGAAATATTCCAGAAGCTTATTTTCATGTATAAAACACACCTGATTTTAGAACAAAGAAAATGACCAAAACTTCTGAAAAAGGAAGAGAAAAGAAATGAAATAAAAACAAAAAACAGGACATTTTGTTTACTTTTGTAATTCATAAGTATTGCAAAAACATCAAAATCGGTAATTGGTTGTTTGCAAAACTTTCTAAAGGTGTTTATTGTGAATCAGTAATTAATTGCCTTACAATAAAACCTGGTTTTTGGTTATTTTTAAATTATGCATCATTTTGTATTTTTTTTTTATTGTAAATTAAATATTTTTTTTTTATCTTTGAATGATTTCCAAACTCACATCGGTGTCTAGACTCACCAAAACCCCCCAAAAGGACAGAATCATTTGGGACTTAGAGAAATATTATGAAAGATTTATTTCCCTTTGTTGCAATACACTATTAGATATCTTTCCAGTAAACAAATAAATCCAATTTCATACAATTTTTGAGTCCTGTAAAAAATGGGATTGAGTTCTAAACTAATGTATAAGAAGCAGCAGACTTTTGGATACTATTTTGGATATAAAAATGTGCATACAGTATGTATTTTCGTGTCCATTAAGAAATACATAAATAATAAAATAATTGATTATACTGTAACTGTGTCATGTCCATAGAAAAATAAATAAATAAAAATTAATAATAGTGTAAAAAAATTATAAAATAATTATAGCAATTATAATTATCATTAATTAACTCTTTCAAAACCAATGAGAATCAACCCAACTTTTCTCCTCTATCCACACAAACATGCAACATTCTCACTATCGAACAGGTATCAACACTTGCATCAACAAAAATTTTCATTCTATTTTCTTTTTCATATTATAATATATTATAATATATTATAATATATTATAATATATTATATATATTACATTAGCTTTTAGCACTCATCAAAATTTGAGGTAAGAAAACCACTGACACTAAATTATCTGGGCACTCATTACATACATTTATAAAAAAAACATACAAGGAAGACTGTAGTATACAGATTACTTTCTGTTGGATTCTGATCCATATTTGATCTACGTTTGAACCAAAACTCCCAATTTTACTCAGTGTTAGTGTCACTCATTTCTCCAACGACACATAACAACCAGATAATAAATAATATTTATTTTGTTGTTTCCATGTTTTGCTCTTATCATTACAAGTATTTTTTTTTATTATAAATGTTAAGGGTTTATAATTATTTACTCAGAGTTATAGCTTTACTACAGTATATATATATTTGTGTGTCTGTAAGTGAGTGTGTGTGGTTATGGGTGTGTATATATATTTATGTCTAATTGAAAAGAACATTTGAATATTTTTCATCCCTTTAAGTATTAAAAATATACTCCACTTTCTAGGCTTAAACCATTCTAAAATTCTTACTAAAAAAATAATAATCTCATTTTTTCAGTTGAATAGATTTGAAGTAATTTATTTTTATTCCAAAGAGACTTTTCTACCTTGAAATACTTATGCATACGTTCATACATTGCACACATATGACATGTAAATGCATATAATATTGATTCACAAGCATTTCAGATAAATCTGATTTAAAATATGTAAGTTGTATAAAAATAGTAAAATCTTTGAATAGTAAATCTATATTGATGAGATTTTGACATAACAATGTGAAATCAACCAAAATAGGGCTAACTGGACTGATGTAAAACTGGAAATGGTCAGGAACACCCTATTTCTGTGTATCAGGCATTCTACTACTTATTTTTGGCTCCTATGTGCTGTTTCTCTTCAGGAAGTTCTTGATCTTGTCTCTCCACAATTTCTGCCCTCTGTCATCATTAGTAAAATTTGTCTTTTTGCTCTTTCTCCTAATCTCTTTTCTACCAACTATTTACACAAGTTTGTTATGTAGATTACGTGTTCTTTCCTCTACCCCTCTTGCTTTCAATATGTCCTGTGAGTGTTAAATTTTCTAATCCTTCTTTCCTCATTATGTTGGTTATGCATTGATTTCCCTCTTGCCTTCAATATGTCCTGTGAGTGTCAAATTTTCCAAGACCTCTTTCTTGTATCATAGAAATTTCTTTCCAATGTTACATTGTTATTGTCCTTTACACAACACAAAAGCTGAAAAATACAGTAAAGAATAATAGCTGCAAAATTTAGGTTATCCTTTCATTCTTTGATAGAAATTAAAAGTTACTATTTTAAGGATATATTCCGCATTGCTGTAACTATTATTCTATAAAAAATTATGTGCTCAGTATTTGTCCTAGATATTTTTTTTTTGTTTTGCTTTGTATGATTTTTTGAACAAAAATGGAAATAAACACCAAGACAGCCAAACACCAAATGACAAGAAATGGTTTCTGAATCAGTGGATTATGTATTCTTCTGGTTAATAAATTAATTCTTTGAAAATAAATATTTAAAATTTTTCAACCAATGGATTGCATTCATGCTGACATTAAAAAAAAACATGCTTTGGGATCCCTTTGAAGGTTATTTAAGCAAAACTTCTAGATAGACAAAGGAGAGACAAATGTCAACAGTTCACAGATGTTTGGCTTAAAAGAAATCTCCTTACTCATTCACTCATCTATAAACCTATATGACATTTACACTTTCATCCTCGCCTCTTCTTTCTCACACATACACACAAAGAAATCACATTTCTTTTCATCTTAACAACTATAAACATGGACTGTAAGAACTTTATACAGGATAAGATAAATTTAGTTGTAAAAAACAGGCTAAGAAATATTATATTTAAACACTTTTTTCACCTTTTTCTTTGTTGTGGTTTGATTCAAATAAAAAATGTATTTTGGTTTATGATTAAATGCATGATTGAATATTTTTAATGTCTGATTTAATTTTACATCCCTCATGGATATATAAAATATGTAGTAACATACTTTACCAATGTAACCATAGAAGAAAATTATCAAACTTCAATTCAAAGGGCAAATATAATTTGCTTTTAAGAAGTTTTTTTGGGTCATTATTTGTTAGCTTAATTCATTATCAAAACATTTCTTTTTAACTTTTTGAAGAATAAAACATTTTTTTTTTTAAAATAAATAAATGATAAAATGAATTGACTCTATATTTATTAATGCTGAAATCTTTTAATAAATTCTTAGTTTTTAATAATCAATAAATATGTTTTCAGGGCATTATCTCCCTTTGCTGACACTCTTCAACAGTTATTGAACCAATTTATCTAGTCAGATTTTACATGCTTGCTAAGTCAAAAAAATCTTGTTTTTCTACTGTCTTCAGATGTATTTAAATCTCAGAGAATTCCACACATAATATCACATGCATGAAGGGATCTCCTGCTGTCTGAAGCATAACTTAGTTGTTTCTGTTACGAATTAGTGTAATCATGAGTGCAGGTATGTCTATCTGCATTGACCATGAATGAAAACCTTATTATTAATGGCAGAATGTTGGGTTCTTGAAATCCCTTCTCTGTGCCATTCTAGCAGAGGTTCCAGAAAATCTCAAAGCAAAACAAAATGTGACTCTGTTGATGAGAACTCTTAAAAATAGCTGCATTCTAGAGAATTTTTTTGTGAAGCCTAGAACTCTGACTCCTCTTTGAAATCTTTGGCATACACTTAGGTTGGTTTGGAGACCATGGAGTTAACCTAATGGGAGAAATGTGATTTGATGCTTCACTGATTCAGTGGTATGTAGTGCTGATCAAGGTGACTGGATGGTTGGTTGTTTGCAGGGCTTTTCCTTCAGAAAGATAATGCCTTTGCCCAGGGACACAAAGACCTTCAGGTATATATGAAACTCAAAACTATATATATTGGCCCCTGTTCAAAGTATTGTCTTTCAAAGAGAACAAGGAAGAATCTGTGACTATGGGAGGTTTTAAGTAAAAATAAACTATGACTGAATTCTCAGAATTAAACCGTGACTTTTATTTATCTTTTTATCAGAAGAATGTTATTAGAAAAGAGAAATTTAGTTATTCTTTTTCTCTAAGCAGGTAAACCTGATGACAAGTTTACTAAAAACCTCATTGGATTAGATTAAATGTGATCAGATTTTGAGATGTTTGATTTTATTTTTAATTAGAAAATATTTTTTTCCAAAGTGAACAAATTAAAAGCACCTCCTTTTATAAAATACAAAACAGAAGTAATTTTTTTTTATTATCGAATTTAAGTGCAATACAAGACTGGTGACAATGTCTAATTATTTTAAAGTTAAAATGGCTAAATGTAAGCATAAGATCTATGCTAACTGTTTCTTCTATCACATTTCTCACTTGAAGAACTCTATTCAGCTTCTTGCTTCCCAGACAACTTTGATGTTCAGAAATTTAAATGCAATGTAAATCATTATCTTTTGTCATCTTAATTCTTGATCTTTTATTATTCTCTACTACTTAGTAGTCATTTTTCTTGCATTCTATAACACTCAGTAACCTCTTGCATTTTAATGGCTTTATTGCCTTGCTTGGGGTAAAATGATTAAAAAAAGTAAAAATGTAGGAAAGAACTTTTATTTAACCAATGCCATTCCTTAAAAGCAAGAAAGAAAGTGTTTTTGAAGAAAGTCATCAATGTTTTGCTATAAATATGGGATAAAATTATTTTTATTATTTTCTAATTTTTCAAGCCATCACTAATATACAGTATTTATATTATTTAATGTCAGACCAATATCCTTAACTTTGTTGTTATTATCAATCTTTCAGATACTGTTTTCTTCTTCAAGTGTCTTTCAGTTCAGGTAACATTCAGGGAATTTCAAACTGAAGCATTTATTTAATTCTAGGTGGTCTGTCATTCTCTTTCTGTTGTCCATATCTAAACATATCACATCTTGTCCTATTTTTAATACTGCTTAATTATGGCTAGTCCAGTTCAGCTGTCCATATCTAAACATATCACATCTTGTCCTATTTTTAATACTGCTTGATTATAGCTAGTCCAGTTTTCAGCAAATATGAATCTGTACTATCCAGCCTATGGAATAATATCCTAATGGATTAAAGCTTTGGTTTGTAAGTTCAATCTCTTTAATGTGCAGTAATAATTTCAGCGTTGAATTTTGGAATGCGCACTGTGAATTAATTCCTCTTTTTATTGACAGTTCTGCAGTTCCAGTTACCTGTTGTCACCTAAAGCTATAAACATTTTGTACATTTTATTTAATAATGTTCCCAACATGTGAAACTATTGATGTTGGATATGCCAAAGAGAAGCAATAAACTGATTCCAGTAAGTGAAAAGGTGAGTGTATTTGACATTCATATAGAAAGAAAAAAAATTGTATGTTTAGCTTTCTTAGTTCTTTGGGAAATATTTGTTTGTCTTTCATTGATCAAGATTAAAAAATGATTAAAAGATAGAAAAATGATTCAAGATAAAAAATGATTAAAAGATAGAAAAATGATTCAAGGTTAAAAAAAGATTTAAAATACAAATATGATTCAAAATTAAAAAATGATTTAAAGGTACATAAATGTTTCAATATTCAAAAATGATTTAAAAATACAAATATGATTCAATGTTAAAAAAGGATTTAAAGATACAAAAATGATTCAAGGTTTAAAAATGATACAAAGATACATAAATGATTCAATATTCAAAAATGATATACATTTTACATTAAAAACTGATTGACAATTTAAATAGATCAAAAATGTCAAAAAATTTGAACATCCAATGTTTTTTCATCCTTTTTTGCATTTGCATTGTTTTAATTTTGATTTGTTTTTTGCTTGTTAAACTAAGTAGCAGAATAAAAATGTTTGGGAATTAATTTAAACTTATACCTTGAAATGATTTAAAGATTAACAATGATTCATGATTTAAAAATTTATTCACAATTCAAAAAATGATTGGTTCAAAGGTTCAAGGTACAAATATTTTGACTAATTTTGTTTTTCATTTTTTATCATTAATTTTAAATATATAAAAGTCATCAGATTTTGAGATATTTAATAGTTTTAAAACTCTTAGCTATTTTTCTTTCAAAGAGAAAAAATTTAAAGTACCTACTTTTATAAAATACATGTAAAAGAAGGAGAATTAAAAACTAAGGAATGAGTATTGATCCATTCTATGGTTATTAAACTAAGTATCAGAATAAAAGTTTTGTTTTGGAAGAGATTTAAACATGTATCCCATGTCTCGAGTATCTTTCTTGTACAACATGTTAATGAAATTTTTAACCAATGCTGTCTACATTAGGACTACATGTTTAGTCTTTCAACCACTGTCTCTTAATTTCATCCACTACACATACTGTATGGTTGATGACTGAGTAAGACTTATTTGTGAGGGGGAACATGAAGTATTTAACAATTATAAATGTTTTGTCCAGTTTTCTTTCTGTCTTTTATTACAATATTTTCAGTCCAACAATTTTTGACTGTTTAAATAATTTGCATAAAACTGGAATACGGAAATAGCTTCAGACCAGATTTTAAAAAATGAAATTTGATCTTAAATCATAAATTATATACAAGTATTTGCTTTAACTTCTCTAATGTATTTATTGAACTAAATCTATACAAAATCTTACATACACAGTAGAATAAGAAATTTGAAATTTAAACATGATATTTAAACTTTTTGATTGTTAAAATATGATGGGACCAAAATAAATAACTTTAATCATTAAGGGCATAGGTGGTTTTTTTTTTAAATTTCCCATTAGATAGATTTCAAATAAGAACAACAGAAGCTCACAAAATTTAGCCTGTAAAGAATTTTAACTGATTTTCTCTTATCGAGTAATCAGCCTGTTTGCTAGACGTTATGGCACCCTTCTGCTTCTATCCCTTACATTTAAAGGAATCATTTTGAACAGCTGCCATATTGTGTCCAGGTAGAAATGTTAAAAGCATTGTTTTGAAAACAATCAGAATGTGTTTTCTTAATCTGGGGAATAAAAAATTGCAGATTTTTGTGTTATTTATCTTTATTTCTGTTTTTGATTTTTGTTTTCTGCAACAAACAGAACAAAAGCAAAATCATACTGGATATAATTATTGACAGAAGATGAAACAAGCAACAATCTGTTAATTACACTGCCTACCACTGAATGTCTTTATGCCTAATTCTTAATCAACTTCATTAATTTGAATTCAAGCCTCAGTGATGTAATGACATTAAATCCTAAAAATATATCTTGTCTATTCAAGTATTAAGAATATTATTGAATAAGCACAAAATAAGATGACAAGTAAAACAAAAAATCAACTTCTTACAGACCAAAAAATAAATATAAAAAATGGAAGATATTAGGAATTTTAAAAATGCCAAAAACCAACACATCTGTTACATTCTTAACTGCTTTTGAAATATTTTCAATGTATACTTTTGTACTGAACATGTCCATCAGCATTGTTTCAGTCTTGAGTCTTTTAACTTTCCATATGACTTTGAAGGTGTTTAGAAATGCAATTAAAAAATATCTTTGCCCTCAACTGAAAGCTTCTTGAATACTGTCTACGTTAATTTTTTAATTGGATCATTGATTATTGTATTCTAATTAGGGTTGACCTTCAGAAGAAACTTGATACTAGATATTTACCCAGACTAAAGGAAAGTAAATTTAGCTTCAGATTTCTTTTTCTCATAATCTAATAGAAACCTTATACTTTTGGGGGTTTACATAATCAAGTTTGAGAGAAATTAAAGATAAAATATTGCTTGTAAAAAGAAAGTTTTTTTTTTGAATGATGTGCATATTTTTGTACATGATACTTCTTTCTTTTTATGTGCCACGTCCTTTCAGGACATAGTTGATCATGGCTCTCCACTTCCTCCCTATCCCTTGTAGCTCTCAGTAAGTTTTGTCCCTCTACCCCCTCCCCCAGACCACATTCTGTCATCCACTTGCTTAAGCCTGCCAACTATGTCATACATTGCTTTCCCTTGTCTCTCTTTCCCTCTGTTCGACCTGTGATTATCAGATTCTCCAGGTCCTCCTTTCTCATACATGATACACATATCACATAACAGAAAAGAACCTCTTTAAATTCAGTTTAATATCACAAAGTAATGCTTCCACAGGGAAGTTTGTTGTGTGGAAGAAGGTTTCATTAACTTGCAGTGTAAATTCTACATGAATAGCTTTACAAACATGTCATGTTTTCAAAGACCTTCATTGCCACTCAGTCAATTAATTGCTTTTTTATGAAACTCTTATATTAATATAATCAAATATTGTATTTTTAAGTTGTTGAAAAAATAATTGTTAATTTTATTTGTATCCCATTTTACTCATATTGTAATATATATTTAATATTAATTCCCATAGACTTAACCCACTTCACGCTGTAAGGTTTCATATTGTGTGTGTTGTTAGCCATGATATATATTGGGATTGATAGTTGAGTGGTTTCTCATTGCCTTCTCCACCGGGTTTATGGAGACACCATCCCTAGTTAGCTGGCTGTTGACTTAGAAAGTTCCTTTGCCCTTTGTTAAGTCTTGTTTTTTGTCCTGCTGGCTTGCTAACAAGCCGCCTCACTCGGAAGAACTTGGAGTGGGGTAGTCAGTTTAGTTTCAACTGTGGAATACTTACCATATACATGTGTGTGTGTGTGTGTGTGTGTGTGTGTGTGTGTGTGTGTGTGTGTGTGTGTGTGTGTTGTTGTTTGTTAGTTACCCGGCCCTAAATATTTTTTTGTGTAAAAGTTTTTTTTTTCAGAGTTATTAAGGTGAGGAAATAGAATAAAATGATTAGTTTGTATTTTTTTAAGTTTTAACTTGATTTTACTTGCACTGCTTACCAAAACCCGAAGTAAGCCAGATTGCACATGATATAAATGATGAAAATTTTTATATTTACAAATTAACCAAACTGATCTTTTAGTCATATTGTAATATATATTTAATATTTCTTTTATACTGTTTTCTATAGATTTATTATGACAAAAACTGGAGAGTTACCTTTTCTTGTATGAGTTTAAACTCAGCAATAATGTTCCTAAAATTATCATATTAATGAAGCATTGGTTGAATGTACTTCATTTGAATGTACAGTATATTGCTAATTTCTGAAATTCTGATATGGTGAGGCAATTCTTTAAAAATTTAAATGCAATGTCAATCATTATATACAGTCTTCTTTATTATTTTTCTTTTAATTCTTCTCTCTTTTTAATAGAGATTTTTTTCTCATATTCTCTAACCCTCAGTAACTCCCTTGTGTCTTAGTGGCTTTATTGCCTTGCTTGGGGTGAGATGATTAAAAAAAATAGGTCAGGGTAAAGTAAAAGTTAGTGGACTTGACAAGTTGGGAAAACATGATCTCAACAAAAATCAGAAAAAAAATAACCATTTCAAAATTTGATCGAGGTTGTTGTTGCAAAATAAAAAGGTTCAATTTCTGGATAAAAGATTAATGTTCAATAATTCCCTTATGGCAACTGCCCCAATAGCTTGAATGTAATCAAGATCAAAACCATTTTCCCAAATCAACAAAAACAGAATGATTTCTTCACTGATGTTTCCTAATAGTTATTTATCCAAAAAGAAAGACAAAGGTTTGTGCTATGCTATAAAACAATGATTAAAGTAAACGCATATCTATGAAATTTCTGAAATGATTCCCTTTACCAAGTTGGTCTCCTATCATTGAAAATGGAATCACAAAATCTTGTTATTGTATTTAATTTAATTGTTCTTTCTATTTGTCTTATATTAATTCTTTTCTTGCTTCAAAAAAAGTCTTTTCTCACTTGAGCTTTTATTTTTGTTAATAAAAAAGAATTTTGAATTTAAATTCAAAACTGAAAAATTCAAGAGGAAAAAGAAATCAATAGATTTAATCAAAATGTTCTAATAAATCTTCTTTATAAAATTTCATGAAAAATTTCTCAAGGCTTCCAATGATGTTTGTCTTACAAATAATGATTTAATTATTTTCTTTAGTTCAATGGTGAAACATCACTTTCTGCAACATTGCATTTCATGTGATTAACAAAGATGAATAAAGTTGTTAATAAAATGCTTTAATGGTGAAAGTAATGAGTTCTCAATTCAAACCCACAAAGATTTCACAAAAATAAAATTAACAAATCAATGGTTTGAAAGGCAAAAATACAATGTTAACTATGCCATATGCAAATTACACCAGACATGATTTTGTAAAATCTGGTTAAAAGGAACTTTAACATTTTTTATTTTAAATTCATCTAAAAAAAAATAAACAGAAAAAAAATAAATTTCTTCTTGTGATTTTCCCTTTTCTTGCAATTTTCATGATTTGATGGCATTTTTATTTAATGACACTTTAATTGTATAAACGATGCAACAACTTAAAGAATGGCTGAAGAAGTTCTTTACGAGCATCAAAGACTGATTGATAATCACTTGTCTCAAGCAAATTCCAAAGTACTTGAAAATACTTCATCTCTACAGCTAGTTTTTCTAGAAAATACATGGCTTTAAACAAACACGTTTATATGGTTGATGTCAATATGATTAATCCTCGTGATTTCGTATTTGATGTCCATTTTGAAACTTAATTTTGTTTTTTGATACATTTTGTGCAAATATTGATCTTAACATTAGTCTAATGTTTGCATTTACATTGCTTTAAAAATTAAGAGTTTGGTCTGATGGAAAGATATTTGGGGCTACGAGAAGTGTAAAATGGTATTAGAAAATTATATTTTGAAACAAGTGTCCTTATTCAGTAACAATTAAACAATTTAATTTTCTCATAGAAATTAAAGGTCAAAGATTTTGCTATTAACAAATATTTAAGTTTTTAATGTTTAGGCATTGCTCTCCACACAAAAAATTCATTAAGTTTTTTTAGGGCTGCAGGCATTTCAAATAAAACCCTTGAATAAGTAACTGCCCCACCTCAATTTGAGCTGTATGTAGATAACTTGTCAAATGAGGACTGATTTGAAAAGATAACAGAAAGCAAAATAATGTTAATTCTATCAGCTCAGTTTCTCTATATTTTCTCTACTATTTATTAGTTTAAGAAGTGACTTTCTTTTGCTTTACCTTCCATAACCTTTGGAATTAAGGTATTGCAATATTGTTTGGTTGATTTGTACATACTCTGCTGACATTTAATAGAGACTTTTTTTCAGTTTCCTGTCTCATCACATTGTTGTGTATGATACACCTAATTTACAAATTCTTTTTTAATGTAAACAGGTTAAATCCAATTTATTTTCTTTAGTTTATGCAGGAACAGTCTTCCCAAAATATTGTAATATTTTTGTTTATACATTTTGTTAACGTACATTTTGTGTTGTATTATTCCATGCTGAAACACATGCAAATTCTTTTTTTAATGAAACAGGTTAAACGAATTTATTTTCTTTGAATATTACAATATTTCAATTTATACCGGAAAGTGAAATTTTCACTGGTTCATTTTACCTTTGCACTGACTAAAATATATGCTGCCTTTAAAAATTTGACAATTACTTCTGGTGCATGAAGCACTGAAATGATTGCGGCATTATTTTTCTTGTGTTTTTAAAGAAAACTAATTGTCAATAAGTAAATCTTTAATGTCAAAACAAAATAGTTCTTTCTCTCTCTACATTCAGTCCTCAATATTGATTGATTTCAGTATCTGTCTATATTTCTGAGATGAGGTATTAATAACACTATTTACATTATTTGGAGTATTGTCTTCATCTTTGTCGCCATATTTATTACAACGTTTCGGCCGTTGTACACTCCAGCCTTCTTCAGGTGGTTGGAATGTCAAACTGAACCCTTTATTTCACTCACTGGGGTAGACTATTCTAGTTCCACATATCATGTTTTTAATGGATGTCAATTATCAGTTATCTCCTGTTAATTTCTCTCTCCAAGTTCTCCACTGCCTTAACTGGGTATTGAACTCACACTGTTTTGGTCCTGTCATCTGGATCTAACCAATGCCTTGAGGACACATGGCACAGTGGATAAAGGCGTTGGTTAGATTAACTGATAACTGACATTCATTAAAAACATAACTGATAACTGAAGAAGGCTGGTGCGTACAACGGCCGAAACATTGTAATAAATATGGCAACAAAGATGAGGACAATAGTCTGAATAATGTAAATATTGATTGATTTGTTTTTTATGGCTTATCAACTTTTGCAGGTTATTTAACCCTTTGACCCCTGCATTCTTGAACAATTTTAATCCTTCTGCCTGAGCTTCTGAGTCAAAATTCACAAATAATTGGTATGTAATGTTTCACAGTATATATAAAAAATAGTTACAGTAAATATAAAAAATAGTTACAAGTGTTTACCAACTGTTCAACTACTGACTGGGCATTGAGTCATTTTTTTCTACCACTGTTCAACTGGTGACTGGGCATTATATCATTTTTCTCTACCATCGGTGAAGTGGTGGCCAGAAAAGGGTTAAAGCCAGAAAATAATTTTAGATTGTAAGAAATTTTGGGAGATAATAATAATTTAATGATACAAGTCCTACTAATTAACCCATAGCTGGGGAGAGAAGAAATGGATTCATACCTTTCCAAAGGGTATTTGAGCATAGATGAATAGAATAAATACAACTGGAATTTGAACTCAGCTTTCTGATTTCCAATTCTGAGCCGTTATCCATTAGACCACCTGCACATCCAAGCTTACAGAACCTGGTATTCACAAATGGTTACTCATCTAGGTAACAACTAGTTTCAATCTTGCTTAACTTTCATGATCATATGAGCACTAATGTTTCAACATAATATGGCTGTAAGCCCACTGCTCAATATGTTACGTTGTATCCTCTGTAGACTGCAAAAGCAAAACTTGAGTTTTGGACCTCTTCACTACAGAATTGAGTAGATTAGACAGCTGTCTAGTTTACTTAATAGTGCTGAAATTGCCAGAAAATGTAGCTAAACCAGTAAGGAATCTATTTTTACAATCTCTGTTCAGTCACAACTGAGAAGAGATCAAAAAGAAATGTTGTTTCTGTGTTTAATATTTGAAAAAACTGTTCTGCTGTAATTTCTTTTGACATGTGAAGTTTCTAGAGGATTGTTTATTTAGTCAGCCATATAATTATTTTGGGCTAAAGTTGAGATCTATGATCTAGTTTTTATTAAAAAATTCTGAATATAATTGTTTAAAGATCACACATTATTAGCTAATGCTTTCTCTGTCATTGTGGCTGGCAGAGAATAGCAATAAAATATTTATAGTTACTTTATTATTAAACTTGTACATTATCTTCATCCTACAAGTTAAAGATATTAAAGAATTCATTGAATCACAGACAGAGCAGAACCATTCTATTATGATGTCAGGAGTATCATTCTTTGATGGCTAAAGATTAATTAAATTATTTTAGTTTATACATTCTTGGGAATTTAAATCAGTAATTAAAAAGCTTAAAATTCAAAGATTCATTGGGATAACAAAAAGTGCCTTCCAAAATCTAAACAAAGTATTAAGAAACAGGAAAATTTCATTATGAACAAAAAAAAAGAACTTAACTGTTATATAATATCAGTACATCTATATGACAATGAATTCTGTATGAACTCACAAATGATGAAGAGACTTGATGCAATAGAAATGTGGCTCTACAGAAGGATGCTGAGAATACCATGAACTGAACATATGATCTATGATGAATTTTTTGAGAAAATAGAAATGAAAAGGATACTTGTACTTAATATCTGGAGATAATTGAAATTTCTAAGACTTATAATGAGGAAAGAGGGCTTATAAAATTTGACACTCATCTGGCATATCAAAGACAAGAGGGACAGAGGAACATAGTGCATAGCCTGCCTAACAAACTTGTGTAAACACTTGGTAGAACAGGATTAGGTGAGATAGTAAAAAGAAAAAAAATTACTAAGAGCTACAAAGGACAAGAAATTGTGAAGAAGGATGATTGCTGATATCCTGAAAGGACATGACATATTGAAGAAGAATTAAAAAGTTAATTTAAAAAAACAAAAACTAAATGAAAGTATTAAATATGGCTAAATGTGCCTGCAGTAAGATGTAATGTCAAAAGGACTGTTTTTCCTAAGACAATGCTTTTTTAACTAACTTATTGTTTCAAAAAGTGATGAGAATTTGAAAACTTAAGTATATGATGAAAGTGAATTTATACATTTATTTTGTTCGTTACATTCTGTGTAATAATATTAAATACGATTCATTTATTAGATTGTTTATTTACAAGAATAATTTTATATTTACAACATTCTAAAAACTAATACAATTAAAACTAATGCAATGCAATATTTATCATTTACAAATTTATAAAGAAATAAATCTGAAAACAAATTTTTATTAATAAATTTATAAACATTTAGTAAATTATTAAAATATGTAAACCAAATATAAGTATATCCTTATTATATACCCTTTTATAAAGTTTGAATCAATTGGCAATTAGTTGATGTTTGCCGACCATTCCAATAAATAATATAATAAATAAATAGTGTTTATTATTTTTGTTGTAAATTCTCAAGAACAAAGAAAATGTATAAATTCACTTTCATATATTTAGGTTTTATTAACATTCTAATCATTGCTTTTTAAAATAATAAATATTGCTAAAGAGTGAAGGTAGTTAAAAAATAATGGTGTCATGGGAAAAAATATCCTTTTGAAACTCTGTCTTATTGTGGGCATATTTATCCATCTTTGCCAAAAAGTTCTTAAAAAATATGCAGTAATTTCCAAATTTTCAAATTCATCTTCTATCAATTTTGAGGTCAAAACGTCATTAAAATCTGTTTCAAGGAATTTTTCTTTCTATGAAGTACAAATGTTAATCCCGAAAAAAAGAAGTTTTATTTAATTGAAAGACCCTGGTAGTTGCATGAGTCTATTTCTTTGCTTTGAGAGACCCTAGCAAATCTGTTTCAAGGAATTTTTCTTTCTCTGAAGTACAAATGTTAATCCACAAAAAAAGTTTTATTCAATTGAAAGACCCTGGTAGTTGCATGAGTCTATTTCTTTGCTTCGAGAAACCCTATCAAATCTGTTGGGATTATCTTAATTCTTAACACTTGACATTTATTTCTCCACTCATCATGCAATTAATCTACTTATATGTTGGCAAAATACTAAATTACTCTTAATTTAATGAAGTTGAGTATAATTGCATATTCAGTCGTAAAAATAAGACTTGCTACAAATCAAACTTGTAAATCTCCGCTATTAGTCAAAGTGTATTTAAAATCAATTTTTACCTAAGTGCACTTGGTGCAACATAATATGTAACTCTTGAAAAATTACGTGTTCTGAAGGTGGAGATAAGTACAGTATAAGATATCATAAAGTTGTTTATTACATATCAAAGGAACAAAAATAAATAATTAAAATGTTTTTAATTTTGGCTTTAAAAACTGAATGTACCTGTTTTATATTTCTAGTGAATTTATATCCCAGTATTACCAGTTAATATGTGTTAAATAGCTGGGTAGACTTAGAGTTCTAGCCTTGAGTAGCAACTAGTGTAAGGAAAGAAAAATTTTCAAAATTCAAAACAATCAAAAAGCAATGTGAAACCACTACACTATCTTTCCCAAGAATGCATAGAAATTCACAGATAATAAAGAAAAGGGAACTATGGAAAGTGATGATCCCCTGGAGAGATGAAGCATTAAAAAATACTTTGATTGATTGATTGATATATTTCTTTTTTATGGTTTATCAACCTTTTGCAGATTGTTCAAAGCCAAAGGATATTTTTTAGATGGTAATAATTTTTTGAGATAATAATGATATACTGATACAAGTACTATTAATTAACCCATACCTGGGGGGGGGAGAGAAGCTGTAGATTCATACCTTTCCTAAGGATATTTGCATATAAATAAATACAACAAACACAACTGATAAGAACTCAGTGCACTGATTTCCAACTCTGAGCCATTATCCATTACACCACCTGCAAATACAAGCTTACAACACTTTACATTCCCAAGTGATAACCTATGTACTGAACAGACTCAATGTTGCTTACTTTTGGTGATCATACAGAAACTAGTGATATGGCTGTAAGCCAAAATATATTTCATGAAAGAAATTAAGCTTTTCTTTTTTTTCCAAACGTCTTTCTTGGCTAATAGGAGTATCTTAAAAGAATATCCCACACATTTTCAATGAGTTTGCAGGACAGTCCACAACTGTGATCAAACTGTTATGTATTGACCTTAGCATTACAAAAGATTCCATTTTCCTTCTAGAATACACACTTTCTTTCATATTGGTGGTTGACCAATTACATAAGACTCTTCTCTAAGAGTTTTATACAATGCTGAATGTTCAGCCATTTATCAGGATCATTTAAATTAAACTTGTCAGAGAATACGTTGTTCCTTGGTCCTAGTTATTTTTCCATTATCCTCTTGTTATATCATCAGTCAAAATGGAAAAGTTTATTCTGGACCAAAACACGTTAGCCTGATTCTTTGAGAGCTGGTCACATATCAAAAGCTGCTAGAGCATGTTAAACCTTTTGATGTATTTTCAAGAAGGCCATGATGGCCTGCAAGTAATTACTTTGGATAGTATTCTTGGTCATTTCTTAGTGACATACATTTCTGAATTCTTCTAAATATTGGTAACAGTGTTTCTAGATTTGTTATTTTTCATGCAAAAAAAACTAATATTGCTGTTGTTTTCATCATAAGCTAAAATTTTTATATTTTTGACTTTGGTGAGGCATGTTCCTCTTGCCATCTTTGAAATACAGTCTGTGTGGTGTTGATAGTATACAAATAACAATTGAAAACTTCTAGAATCTATTCAAGTGAAGCCATATCAGTACAAAATGTGTGGTATTGTTCAAAACACTTAGAATGAAGTCATATCAATAAAAATATCTATAAATTTTTGGAAAAGGTCAGAAAATATAACATATTTTTGTCTTTGGTATGTACGATTTTTCAAAATTTGTAAATAGGATGACAGGCAGCTAAAAATTGATTTGAAAATCTAATTTCTCTTTGGTTTTCTTTCATATATGACAAAATGGATGATGCTCTTTTGACCAAGGTTTAAAACATACAAGCTCTATTTATGGAATGTCAAGTAATTATTTCTACAATTTTAAACAGGTTTTGTGTCTGATAGATTACTAGATTCTAAGGTGAAAAGTTTATATAAACATTGTTTTTATATGCATGACTACACTAAAATAATTTTCTCTATGGTGCTAAACTGCATGCTGTAAAAATAATACCCACTACAGGAGGCCCTTCAAATGATAAGTACGAAAACCATACTTTTATTTTAATGAACTGTTTCATGTCACATAGCAAATTACAGTAATGATACTATGATTAATTGATATGCAAGTTAAGACTTTTGTTCAGCATTAAGGATATATCATGTGATAGGTAATGATAATTTCTATCAAAGATTATGTCAATTTTCTCAGAATAATAACAAACAAAGGATTCTTGCTTTGCAATCTTTTTACTGCTTTGGTTTCATTTACATAGGTTTTATATATATATATATATATATATATATATATATATATATATATATATATATATAGGAGGCATGGTGGAGTAGTGGTTAGTGTAGTGGCTCAGATTGAGGAATCAGAGAGTTGAGTTTGAATTCCAGTCAAATCTATTGCATTCATTTATATGCTAATACCCTTGGGAAAAAGTATTAATCCTCTTCTTCTCCCTCCAGCTATGGGTAAATAGCAGGACAGACTGGGTTCTATAGCCTTGAATGGCAACTGGTCTAGGAGAAGGAAAACTCTGAATTCAAAACCTGCAAAGGGTTGTTTGGGGAACTTGTGGCATGTAGTTGAACCGGTCTCTGTATCTGGCCCTTCAAAAAGTGTGGTTGGTTCTGCGCAAAGCCTTCAACACTACAATTAAATCATACTTGCTGATGCCTGGGCTATCAGTTCCTAGGAACTGAGCTGTTTAAACTTCATATTTCATATACGATGGGAGAGTCCTCCTCATATATATATAAAAAGATTAAGAGGCAGTAATTTAGATTGATAGAGTGCAACCTTCTTTCATCTTCTGGGACCCTTAAGGATGTATAGGTGATGATGGCTTTCTATTCTTCACAGTTCTAATAGAGCATTTGTCTCCTTACTATCATTCCCACTCCATGTTCTGGTATTCATTTACCCAAGACCATTAGGTAGGTTACTAACCATTTCCTTCTGCCCCTCCTGTATTCAGTACTAGCAGTAGAGCCCGGCGTTGCCCGGGGATGTAACAGTAAGAGATAGATCAAATATCGACCATCATAAAGACTGAAAAATAAAATTGAGAAAGATTATTGTTTAAGGTTAATGGACATGCATGTCTTAATTATTATTTTTTTGTTTTTTTGTTTTTTTTACGAATTAGTCAAACCCAAACTCAAACAAAAACATTGTTTTCAATCGTTATGAGTCTATCGATTCAATAGAATTTTATTATAAACAATTGTCTTGTAAATGGAATTTTTAAAGCATTCTGTATGTAAAAATAAAGAAAAAAGTGTGCAAGACAATAAGAAACACTACCTGCCAAAAAAAAGTGAAGTTTTGTTGAAATTGTTTGAAAAATGTAGGAAATCCGATCCCATATATAAACGAAGACACACACACAAACGACCTGGGTTTTATAATAAGTATAACTCGATATGAGTTGTCCCCCTTTCATTCTGGCGACAGAATCGTGTTTTCAAATTGATTTTGTGCAAAAACAATTGTGTTTTTCCAATTTTTGGTGCTGTCAGAACCACCGCAAGGTAATTTTATGCAGTCCTGTGAAGTTTTGTTGAAATTGGTTGAAAAATGTAGGAAATCCGATACAATATATAAAAGTACACACACACACACACACACACACACAATCTGCGTTTTATAATAAGTAAGATGCCTTCTGAATGTCAAATGCTCTGTACCCTTTTCCTTCATTATGTTACCCAGAAATATAATTTCTCCCTTTGCCATTTTTCTAAATAAACGTCTTTGTTGATTGCATGCTCTGTTCATGGTATTCTCAGCATCTTTTTATAGAACCACATCTATATTGCTTCAAATATCTTCTTATTTTATGAGAAAATTGTGCTGTATTCACTGCCATATAGATTAAGTGATATTCCATGTTTTTTTACTTTTTTAGAGATTGCTTTGTTTAAGTTTGGATAAAAAACTGAACAGATATGAAATTTCAAAAAGGATTTTGCTTAAAGTCATTATTCAGCCTTGCTTGATCAAATAAGAGTTCAAATGAAAGTTATAAGGAATAAATAAAAGTCAATATAAAAAGAAGAAGAAATTAAAAGAAAATAGAATAAGAGAGAAAAGTGGAATTTGATGGAATTTTTTTATAATTGGTCTTTATTTTGATCAGTATTCCACTAGCACATTTGAAAGAATGGGTGATAGAGTTAATATTTCAATATTTATTCACATCATCATCTGAATATTAATGTGAATTAATAGCAAAATATTAACAAAAGCAATCACTGCAAATGGAATTTTGATTAAGAAATGGACAAAGTCCGACAATTTATTTTATTAAAGACATTTTTATGTTTAACGTTCTTTTTTATAGATACAAGTATTTAAGTAAATGCTCTGTTTTATAATAAACAGTATTAAATAACATTTACCGGCCTGAATGTCTGAGAAATTTTCATAGAAAATATTCGTCCTTTGACAGGATTCGAACCTGCATCCTATACGGAACCGTCATTTACGCTGACGTGCCTTACAAATCAGCCACAAAGGAGCGTTCGGTAGGCAAGGTCGAATTTACTGCTTATAAACTTCAATCTTCCATGAATCTCGTACATTCATAACTGCTCATGGCGTATCAAATGTAAACAAATGACGTCATATATTAAGAAATGGACAAAGTCCGACAATTTATTTTATTAAAGACATTTTTATGTTTAACGTTCTTTTTTTATAGACACAAGTATTTAAGTAAATGCTCTGTTTTACCAAATGTTATTTAATACTGTTTATTATAAAACAGAGCATTTACTTAAATACTTGTGTCTATAAAAAAAGAACGTTAAACATAAAAATGTCTTTAATAAAATACATATAAATATATTTTTTTAAGTTTTTAAGCTTTCTTTTCAAATTGTCTTAAATATTAAGAAAATGAACCATTTCTTCATTTATTTTTTGTTTTTTCAATATGAAACTTAATGAGAAGTTTAGTTTTATGGATGCATACACTTAGGAAGTTGGTCTAAAAAGACTCATTGCTGAAAAGCAAATTGGTTATAGACTAATAATTAAGGAGGCAAAATATAAAATCATATTTGATAAATGACAAGAAACATAGGTTTGAACATAAAAATAATAATTTGTATTAAAGTAGATAATGATATCATTTTGAACATATATACAGGTTAAATTTATTCAAGGTAATGTAGATTACAATATAATTATACTTATAAAACCCAGGTTGTGTGTGTGTGTGTGTGTGTGTGTGTGTGTGTGTCTGTTCATTTATATATTGGATCGGATTTCCTACATTTTTCAACCGATTTCAACAAAACTTCACAAGACTACGTAAATTACCTTTGTGGTTTCTGACAGTGCCAAAATTGAAAAACACAATTTTTCTTGCATGAAATCAATTTGAAAACACGATTAAGAGGCATCGCTGTTTCGAGAATGAAAGGGGAACAACTCATATCGAGTTATACTTATTATAAAACCCAGGTTGTGTGTGTGTGTGTGTGTGTGTGTGTGTATGTGTGTGAGTTTATATATGGGATCGGATTTCCTACATTCTTCAACCAATTTCAACAAAACTTCACTTTTTTTTGGCAGGTAGTGTTTCTTATTGTCTTGCACACTTTTTTCTTTATTTTTACATTCAGAATGCTTTTAAAATTCCATTTACAAGACAATTGTTTATAATAAAATTGAAAAATTCTATTCAATCAGTAGACTCATGAGTCATAACAATTGAAAACAATGTTTTTGTTTGAGTTTGGGTTTGACCAATTCGTAAAAAAAACAAAAAAAAAAACAAAACAAAAAAAAATTAATTAAGACATGCGTGTCCGTCAACCTTAAACAATAATCTTTGCCAATTTTATTCTTCAGTCTTTATGATAGTCGATACTTGATCTATCTCTTACTGTTACATCCCCGGGCAATGCCAGGCTCTACTGCTAGTAATGTATATATCTTAGACTTTAGTTTGGGTGAGTTGAAGAATTCATAAATAGACCAATGTTAGCATGGAATGCTAAAAGCCTGCTCACAGTTAGATACCAAAACTCCTGCTAAAGAATAAAAGATTCATGTCACCTATTTCAAACTGTGAGTCATTATAAAACAAAGGTGGACATTTTAATAAACCATAATAAAAGACATAAATTTGCACAATTTAAAAACACAGATATATACTCAACCATGTATATCCACCAAACATAATTTAAAGAAATATTTATATATGCATATATATGCATACATATATGTAAAAGTGGACATTGAGATTAACCCCCAGTAGCAACAGTCTTTTTCATGTTTAAATGTAATCTTCAGGCTATAAAGATTGCCTGAAGATTGTATTTTTATATTGGTTTATATTTTATATTTGCACACTCTCTATCTTGGATACTGAACACTCCATTAATCCTCTGAAAGACCCCTCTCTGCTTTCCATCAGTGTGGCTGATGCTAACCTCCAGTAAAGTGACTTGTTGTGCTTTCTTGGCTAACATTCTCAGCTGACATGAAGTGGAAAGACAATATTGAATCCATTGCTGGATCAGCTGCTTAGAAAGTCGGTTCACTTTATCATGCCATACAATTTTTCTCTCCGGAATCTATCTTATATATCTATGAGTCTACCATTCATTCTTGCTTAGAATATGGCTGCCATATATGGTCTGGTGCTCCTGCTATTTACCCTGAGCTCCTTGATAAGATCCAAAGAAGAATCAGCAATATTATTGGTCCTGTTCTGGCAGATCGACTTCATCCCTTAACTGCATAATGTTGCCTCTCTGTGTCATTTTTATAACTACTTTCATGGTAATTGTTCAGATGAGCTCTTCACCACGGTACCTAGACTTTATGAATTTATGCTTAGTATTAGACTGGTGTTGAGATCTCATCAATTCAAAGTTAAACTGGCTAGAAGTAGCAAGTTCTATGCTAACACCTTCTTTTCTCACACTTCTTCTTTGTGGAACTCCCTTCCAGTTTGATGTTTTCTAGCCCTTGTATTGTAGTGGCTTTACTGCCTTGCTTGTGGTGATCCCAATTAAAAAAGAAAACAAACTTTAACCCATGAATATAGCATACCTTAAAATAACATTTTTTTATTTTATATTTATATATATGAGCAAATTGTAAAGAATGCATGGGCCGTGAATCTAATTAGCTAGGTCTAGGGTAGAAAATGTTGACCAGCTGTAAACTACTTCCATCTTGGCCTTGTGCTGCAATTGTTTCAATTTAAGCAATAAATAACTATGTATTCCCCCTACTTTACTGTGAAAGCCCTAAGTAAAATTCATTGTAATCAATTGACTTCGGAAGTCACATAATTAACAAATAAAGTTCACCTGATTGTGACAATTTCTTTTGTATAAAGAGAAGAATGGAAAAGAGTTGATTCTCCATCCACCCCGCATTAAATGCACCTGTTCTTTGAAGGACTTACAGGTTTTTTAAAGAATATTACCAAACAAGCATCATCAAGTTCAAGACTGGTCAGGGATAAAGTTGTTGATAAATATAAAGCAGGGTAAGGTTATAAAAAGTTATCCCATGCACAATATTAAATCCATCATCCAAAAAATGGAAATAGTATGTAACAACTGCAAACCTACCCTGACAAGGTCACCCTTCCATATTAACAGGGTCAGGCAAGGAGAGCATTAATCAGAGAAGCAACCAAGAGGCTCATTGTAACTCTAGAGGAGCTGCAGGGATCTACAGCTCAGGTGGGAGAATCTTTTCACATAACAACTATTAGTTATGCATTCCACAAATGAAGACTTTATGGAAGAGTGACAAAGAAGAAAGCCATTGTTGAAAGAAAGCCGTAAGAATTCCAATTTGTAGTTTGACACAAGCCATGTGGTGGATAGATACAGCACATACTGTGGAAGTAAGAGCTTTGGTCAAATTAAACCAAAATTTAACATTAATTGGCATTAATGTAAAATTCTATGTGCAGTGAAAACCTAATACTGAACATCAGTCTGTGCACACTATCTCCTGATGGCAACAGGATTATACTATGGGGATGCTTTTCTTCAGCAGGGACAAGGAAGATGGATGGAACCAAATAAGAGGGTAATCCTCAAAGAAAACCAGAAGACTTAGGACTGGTGTGAATTTTCCCTTTCCTTCAGTAAAATGACTTTAAATACATCCAGAGCTACAATGAAATGGTTTATATCGAAGCATATTAATATGATTAACTGGCCCAGTCATAGCCCAGCTGTAGATTCAACTGAAAATCTATGGCAAGACATGAAAATTGTAGTTCATAGATACTCTCCATCCAATCTAACTGAACTTGAGTTATTTTCCAAAGAAGAATAGGTAAAAAATATCCATCTCTTGATGTGCAAAGCTGCTAGAGACATACCTCAAAAGACTTGCAGCTGTAACTGCAGCAAAAGATGGTTCTGCAAAGTACTGACTCATAGAGACGTAAGAATACTTATGCATCCAGAAGATAATTGATTCGTTATTATTATTATTGTTTACATTGCAATAAAATGTATTTTGCACCTTCAATACACTATGCATTTTGCATGGATCAACTGGTAAAAAAGACCATTTAAGTCAATTTGAATTCTAATTGGTAACACTACAAAATCTGGAAAAGTTTAAGGTGGGTAAATATATATTTGTCATGTTTTTAAAATGATCCCAAAAATTCTATGGAGATGCCTTTTCTGTTATAGTCTGCAAAAGACTTGAGACTGGGACAGTAGTTCACCTCACAGCAGGACAAAGATCCTAAACAAGAGCTACAATGGAATGGTTTAGATCAAAGGATATTAATGTATTAGAATGACCTAGTCAAAACCCAGATCTAAATCCAATTGAGAATCTACAGCAAGACTTGAACATTGGTGTTCATAGATTCTATCCATCAAATCTCACTGATCTTGAGCTATTTTGAAAAGAAGAATTGACAAAAATTTCAGGCTTGAGATGTGCAAAGCTGCTAGAGACATACTTCAAAAGACTTGCAGCTGTAACTGCAGCAAAAAGGTGGTTCTGCAATTTATTCACATGTAGGGAGGCAGGAATACTTAAGCATACAGGAGATGACTGATTTGTTATTATTATTGTTTACATCTCAATCCAATGTATTTTGCATTTTGTGCATTTGTGTGGATCAAATGATAAAAAAATCATTTAAGTCAATTTGAATTTCAGTTGGTAACATTACCAAATATCAGAAATTTCATGGTGGTGTTATACTCTGTTGCAATTAGATGTCAGCTGGATGTGAGCACTAAGAAAGCAAAACCAAAAATAAAATAAAAAAAATGTTGTCTTCTGTGCAGGGGTTCCAAGCATTACATCTGGCCCACAAAACAAATCCTCACAAAAATCTAAAATAATGAATGTTGCTGTCAAAACAAAGATGAAGCTGGGAGCCACTAGATTTGCTTAAAATAAAGCAACTCATAAACGACTGACTCAGTATCAGGTCAACTGGCCAGCTGTTGACAATGACAGGCTGTCCACATTACCACTATGACCACCGCTCTCATCATCACCATCATTTCATTGGTCAATTCAATCTAACAGTAACCAGATTCCTGACTCCACCTGACTCTTCATACATGTGGACAACAAGCCAGCTGTTATCATCAGGCCTCTCTCTCAACATCACTACTATGATTTCTAACACCTTCACTATTACACTTCAGGCCACCCTTGTCATCAACACTGTGACCCCATTTGCTTTTGATCTCCTATTTGATTAGATTCTATCAGAGACATTTTGCTTGGTCAAGTTTCACTATCCACTTCAGGCCTCTCTCATCATCACCACTGTGACCACATTTTTGTTTGATTTCCCATTCACTCAGAATCAAGGCCTCTCTTTTTTCACCACTGTGACCTTAGACAACTAATCTACCAACACACCTCATCAGGCTTTACCATGGATCAACCATGACAATAATGCCTCACTCATACTTTATGAATTAACTCCAAGCCACTCTTGTCATCCCCATTCTGACCGGTCAACTGACCTGCTACCCACACATGGCCTTACCAAAACCACCTTTACACCTAATCTCTTCCCTTACCAGTGGTAACTAAAGAACGATATATAAACAAGTTTGCCACCTTTTCATACAATTATGTATATATTCTGAAAATTAATCAATACACACTTGTTAAAATTTTAATCCTTGTTTGTTCTTTCCTTTACAACAATATGCTCATTATAACAGTGGGTGAATACTTATGCAAGGCATTGTATGTATACTTACTGTGTCAGCTGTTATTATACAAGTTAAAATTGTTACTAATTAAACCAAAGTTGGTAATATTTTCTGAGTGAAATACAGTATGAATTTGAATGTTGGTAATATTGTTGAGTAATATGTCATGAGAATTTCATTTTATAATGTTCATTTTTATTAGAAACCATATCAATTATGTATTTAGTGACATGAGATTTTCATTATGCTATTCAATGGTTGTTCATCATATTGTAAACAAATATATGCAATAATATTATTAATATTTATTTTTTAATTTTAGATATATAAATATTGCCATGGGTCATGAAATAGATATAAACTTATTAACTTTAATCTTGGTTACTCTAATCCAAGTGACTTTTATTCAGATGATGTAGATTTGGTAACTTTAATCTTTAAAGTTTGTTTGATTTTCAGTTCTATTCTTGTAACATAATCTCCAATTTAATAATGGAATTTTATTTTGGCATTGATAATGACAATTATTGGCAAGAAAAATGAATCAATGTGAGTAATTGAAGGAAATGAAATGAAAAACTCTTTGAAGTTCTGAGAAGAAGCATTGTTATTAATTGATGAATTGTTTGGATGAATATCCTCATCTTTTCATTCATTACATTTTGTCCAGGATACTTCCTTGTTTGTATCTTACAGCTAGTAATCTTTAAGGACTTTGAAAAAAAATTTTTCATTATATTTTTGTATTAACTTTCGTAAATGTTTCAGTCAGAATGGTTCACAGACCCAACCAAGAAATGTTCATGCCTGCACGTGTACCTTAATTAGTATTATGAGAAAAGTTAGCTAAGAAAAAATGTATTGTGAATAATTCTTTTTATTTTCCTCACTAATTACTCTGCATATAACAGCTAAAATACCTGGAATCAAATCAATAAAAATGAAGAATTATTTGCAAATTGATAATGTTAATAAAAATAATAGCATCTGTTATAATGAGCATTTGGTCGTGAAAGGAAAGGAATAACAAGGATTATATTTTCAAACAGCAGGTATTCATTTAATATACATGATATATTTATAGTTGTTAGAAAATTGAAATGTCATTTTCAGTTGCTGATCATCAGGAAAGTAATTAGGTGTAATGATATTGTCAGTAGTGCCAGGAGTTGATCAATTTCTTGGGTTGGTCACCAAGGTCACAGGATAGGTCCAGAGTAGATTTAGCTGTTGATTGGTTTTGATGCATGTGTGGATCGATCAAGGTCACGGTGGTGGGTTGATTTGTGTAGGGTTGCTTTGGTTGCTCAAGTGATGGTAGTGGTGATGGGTGATTAGGTGTAGCTTGTAGGCCTGTAATGAGGGAATGTTTCAGTTGGATTCAGTTTGAATGTTGTATCAATGAAATGGAGTCAAAGTGGTGACTGCAAAGGTATGCCTGTAGTGAGTCAAGCAAGAAGTTTCAGTTGGATTTGGGTTGAATGTTGGATCAATGAAATGGGGTCATGGTGGTGATGGTGTGGCTAGGCCTGTAGTGGGTGTGACTAAGGCTGATCATCAGAATGTCTCTGTTTGGTGTCAACGAGGGAGGCTTGGAGAGTTGGTGATGGCATCAAGGTGTTATAAATCATGGTTGTTGGCTCCAGTAGCCTGGCAGTGTCAAAGTTGGTCTCAGATGGTTTCTATATGTGAAGAGTCAGGTAAGGTTAGAAAACCTGGGGCAAGGACATGGTGACAATGTCAAGGTGTTATAAATCACAGTGGTTGGCTTTGGGGGCTTAGTGATGTCAAAGTAGGTCATTATTGAATTCCATATGTGAAGAGTCAGGTGGGCTTAGTCTGGATGAGATCATGGTTGTGATGAGAATGACAGCACTTTGCATGTTGGCAGGTGACCTTTCAGCTGGCAACTATGTGGAAAGGTGTATTGATTTATTATGAGGTGTGTTGGGGTCTCAGTGATAATGGGGAAGACCTATAGCTGGATGGTGACAACGTTGAGGTGTTATAAATTATGGTAGTTGGCATCGGGAGCCAAAGTGGATTATCGGCCACATTTGGTTGACATTAGTGAATCCTTGGAGTAGTAACATCTGTGTTGAGAGAAGCAGTCATTGCAATGATATTGTGTCTACACATCGACAGGTAGCCTTTTGGCCCACAACTGTGTTGGCTGTTATGACAGGCTTGATTTTAAGCAGATCTGGCAGTCTCCAGGGTCATATCCTTTTCTGGCAGGAACATTCGTGATTGGCCTCTATATCACTTTTACTGCAGGGACTTGGCTCATGGACCAGACATGATCCTCAGAGCCTATGCACAGATAATAAATTTTTTATTTTGTGTTCTGCCTTCTTGGCATTCACATCTGGCCGACATGCAAAAGGAATCAGAAAGAGATCTCATTACAGCAGAGTATGTATGTAGGTATGTATAGCTGGCCACTTGTATTCGAGGATACCCGTTTACCAGGGCAGCTAGCCAATCCCTATTGAAGATGCTTGCTCAGGCGCATTTGCATTTATTTAACAGCCACAGAGCCCACCTGTGGTTTATACTGCAACTATGCTGAGCAGACCTTAGTTACCGTTTCTGGGAAACGATGTGTTATTTAGCATGATCAATAATTTGAACAAGGCCAGCATACTCAAGCCTTTGGCCACGATGACTTATGGCTTCCATCTACCCAATTTCACTGGCAACCTGTGGTATGGTTTTCAGGAACTTTCCAAAGGTGCTGCATGCTGGGATCGACCCCTCCAGTCTGATAACATGAGGAAGTCTCCTTCCAGACAAATTGACCATGGTGAGATTTGAACCTGGGTCTCATGGTCAGAATGCAAAATTTCTAACCACTTGGCCACATGCAGCAGAGTATAACATGACTTAATGGCTTTATTGCCTTGTTTGGAATGAAATGATTAAAAACACAAAAACAAATAAGGAAAGCTTGTTATTATTTGTTCTTAAAGAATCAATTAAAATCTCTATCTATATTTGATATGAATTTTAATCCCCAAAACAGCTGTAATTCAGTTTAAATGAAAGAGATATGATTACAGAAAGAAGAACTAAAGTTACTATCTATAAATTTTTATTAGAGAGTCAATAGGAAACAAGTATGAAACAGTTGACTTTGCACGCCATAGCAGACACCATAAAAGAAAAGATTAATCAGGATAGAAGGGAAAATATTTTGGATTATGAAGTCAGTCCCCTTAATTGCTGATAGCCAAATTAATAGACTCAAGGGCAATAGTGCTTCTTTTAACTAGGATAACTTTGCCTGAATTATAGAAGTATTTATTAGCTTCTTCCAGATTTAGTTAAAACTCATAATTATGAAAAAAACAATGAAGAGAAACCTGTTTAGTATTTGTGAGGCAAGTTTGTTAATCAGAAGTTTATTGTAAGGATTTCTATCATAATAATATAAAAAGATTTTTTGAATCTCTCCAGAACATTCAGACACTAATATTTGGTTTTTGGTGATATTAAACTTGGAGATTATTAAAGACTTCTCATTCAGGTTTATAAGAATAATTTCCCAGCTGACTTTGTTTCTTGGACAAATAAGCATGTATGCTGATACACTTTTCTGATACACTTTATCTTCAGGTCAAATTAAAAGTTATGGATATTTATAGAGAATAAAGTATAATTTATCCACATTTCTAAGATGAAGAAAGAAGAAAAACTAAATTTTTATCAGAAACAGAGAATGGAAAAATCCATAAGAAAGTATATGAAATTAATAAAGCACAAGGTAATGGGAAGAACTTTGCTGATAAATCAGTGTGTCAGGTGAGTTTCTGTTTCTTATAAGAAAGGATACTTATTTATATCATTCCAATATAAACTGTTATATATATATATATATATATATATATATATATATATATATATATATATATATATATATATAATCACATGTTTGAATGATGTTTTAGTGCATATGAGATAAAATACTTTATAATCATTATCATCAGATCCTCGACTGCTTTAGTCATCAGGGTTGGGAACTGAGAGCAGAAGAAACAGACTTTAAGTCTTCTTAATCATGATCCTTTCAGTGGGCTTTCAAATAGCTTGGTGGCACCCATCTCATCTCCAAATATATAATTTTGGTGGTTTCCATCTCTGCAAGATCTTGAATGACAGTCAAATATCATGGAATATGGTATATGTTGCCCTCAGTCTGTACACTAGGTCCTCAGCTTTCAAATTCAGAATTATCCTTCTCCTAATCTGGCCTACTATTTACCCATAATTGGTTTAGAAGAGAAGAGATGGAGTCCCAAGGGAAGGGGCATGTAATGAACTCGACTGGAATTGGAACTTGCCTCTCCAATTCCTCAATCCAACCTGCAGTTCATTATTCCAACATGCCTCCCTATACATACTAGGTCATATTTTAATGCGAGATTTACCTTCTCCACAAGAAAAAGCAGAAAAATGAAAAACTTCATTCAAACTAAAGATATTAAGGAAAGCTGTATGTCTTTTTTTAACTGTTTATTGTAGTATTATTGAGATCCATTGATAATTCACTGCATCTTCTATTTCTGCAATAATGCAGGTATGTACTCTCATATGCAAGCAATCATACAGATGGTAATAGACTATTCCATGCCTCTTGCATTTTTCGATGCAATACAGCAAGATTTGTAGGTTGAGTTATGTGTTATCGTGTTGTATGCATGTGTTCAAACACTTTTCAAAATATGACGAGTAGCACAGGTATCATGTAAATTGGCATTATTCTACTGTAACAGAACATTATCTCCCTGTTGCAGGAATAGTAGTAGAATGAGTTGAACAATGTTCTGGATGTATTTGGTGCTGTACTTAACCCAAAATACCAAAGGTGATTGAAAATAATAGCATCTTTTATTATGTTATCAGGGGTTTGTGTGTCAGCAGTGAATACACGCAGGAGGATGTTGCTCCTCGGGTTTATATCACACATGCAAATGACCATCACTTGTATTAAAACAGAACCTACTCTCAGAAGACTACATCTCCAAGAAAATACTTTCATGCTATCAATAGAGATGCACATGACATGAGTTGTGACAAGTAACATCACAACAATATCAATAGAGATGCACATGACATGATTTGTGGCACCTGACATCACAACTCATGTTGTGATGCCAGTTGAAGACTGGCTAAGAGCAGTAAAAAATTCCCAGCTATCTCTCAGTAGTAAACACTACCAAGTGCCATTTCATATCCCATGTCTGAGTGATGAAACATGCTGCAATATAGGACAGTGTGGTGAAAGGCTCTACTCTAAGCAGATGCCAAGCCATGGAGATGTATATATTATTCTTTTGCAAGAACATCTTGTGTCATCTAAGAGGGACTGAAGTGTCTAGTTTGCATGACTGGATGTTCATTTCAGAGAATTGCTGAGTATGTTGGATGTGACACATCAGAATTTCTTCGGTGATGGCAAGAGAGGTGAAATGAACAATTCTCCACCCACAGACCAGGTTTTGGATAGTCACATAATACAGATACCCACCCAAGATTAACATATTTTATATGGAGTCGTCAGAGCGAGCACATTGTTCATAGGACAAATCAGAGAAAAAAATAGCACCACGCATATCAAAATGGACAGCTGGGAATTTTTAAGTTGCGACAGTACTATTGGTACATGTGAAATTGTAGCCAGATTTCCACTTAATGTATAAGACCATCATGCATGTCTCTGGTGGTGCCACAAGATAGAAATGTATGTATAGAAATATATATATATATATATATATATATATATATATATATATATATATATATATTATATAATAAAAAGAAAGAACAGTAAGATATATAATCCCGTGTTCTTATTGATATTTTTATAAAACAGTACTCAGTGTAAATCTACAAAGCATAAATATTATAAATTTACTAATTTAAAAATGTGGTTCCATTTTGAAACATGTTAATTATTGTGTAGCGATGGAACCATATTTTTAAATTAGTAAATTTATAATATATATATATATATATATATATATATATATATATAGGTGCAGATATAATGATGCAGTGATTTATTGATATAACTGTGTTTTATTGCATGGAATCTAAGGAAAATAATGCAGCAAATAAATAGTGCATATTCCGTTAATATATTTAAGGTGATTGTGTTTTTTTCTGGACAGTTCTTCATTGGCCATGTCCTAGAATTTTGTCTATCAAGGTTCAAGGGGCAAGGGACTGAATGCAGTGATGAAGCATAAGGAGTTGGGGAATAAGAAAGCCTTAAGATTCCATAATAAAACAGAACAAACAGCAAAGAAGAAAAATAGAAGGAAAAGAAAATCTAATAAAAATTTCACAAAAATGTCTTTTGATATGAAATAGAATAAAAGAAAATAAAGGAAACCCAACATGAATGGCAAAGAAAGAAAATCTATGAGAAAATAGTCTTTGTGAAAAATATAAATGAAAAACAGATATGAAAGCAACACAAAAAAAGAAGAAAAATGAATGAAAACAAAAAAATTATATGTAAAATCAAAAGAGAACTATGAAGGAAATTATAAAAGATAGAAAAACAAATTCCAAATAACTGAAGAAAACAGAAGACATAAAGGAAAAAAAATGAGAGTGAAGAAAAATATAATAAATGAAAAAGAATATAAGTAAAAAAGAAAAAAAATGGCTGAAAAAGAAATAAAGAAAAATGAGAATTATGAGTGAAAATATGACGAGAAAAAGGAAGAGAGAAAAAGTGGGTGAAGTAAAAGGAAAAAGACTTATGAAAAGAGAGAAAGAGAATGAAAGAAGAATAAAACAAAGTGGAAAAAGAGAGAGGAAGAAACACGAGATCGAAGATAGAGAAAAAAAAACTATAGAAGCAAAAGCATAAAATGTCGAATAAAGAAAGAAAAAAATTAACAGTAAAAAATAAAGAAAAGAAATGTAAGAAGGAAAAGGAAAAATATATCTTAAATGATGCCAAGAAAGTCTGCAAAGAAAAAACAAAGTTATGGCTATCAATAAAAGAGATGAAAAGAAAAGAAAAAAATGAAAGAAGAAGAAAAGTTGTAGTTTTTGACCAGAAGTGGGGATGCCTGTGAAAAATCTGAATATTGATGGATTGGCTGAATCTTTAAGATGTGAGAAGGCTAGAAATGGTTGCCCATCATTAGTTTGTGAGCTGGCAAGATGGTGGGCAGGTGTTGTGCACTGTCTACCTGCCAAATCATTGATCATACGCAGAGTGGCCTGCTGGGAAATAAATATATTTTGTCGCATCCCGCAGAATCAGCAATTATTCCCCATTATGTTATGGAACAATGTCACAGGCACTGGCACACTCCAGCACTAGGCCAAGACACTTTTGTCTGTGGCTTGCTAGGTAAAAAAAAGCTTAAGGATAAAAAAGAAATGAACAACAAAAGGTGGAAAAGGGGGGAAAGGTAAACAAAAGACAAACAGGAAAAAAAAAAGAAAAAGGGAAGGCTAGCAAACATAAGTGAAAAGGAATAATGTAAACAGAGGGAATAACAGGTAAGGAAGTGGAGAAAGGTGAATTGGGATTGGAAGGTTGAGGGAAAAAAATGTTTAAAAGGAAAGAGATGAAAAGCGAATTCTAAAGGAAAAAAAAGAGAAGTAAATGAAAAATTGAAAGAAAAATTGTCAGAAGAAAAAGGAGAAAGAAACAAAATAAAATGAAGAAAAGAAAAAGAAGCAAAAAGAAAAAGGATCAATAAAGAAGGAAAAAAAGCCTCTAAAAAGGAATATTTGAATGTAAAAAAAAGAATGTGTTATAAACAAAGAGAAAAAAAAGATGCTATAGATAGATAAAAAACAAAAAAAAGAACTAAAAAAAAAGCAGTAAAATGAAAGAGAATATCAATGTTAAGTAGATAATAAAGAAATAAAATATGATGGAATGAAAACATGAAATGATGACAGAAAGTAATGATGACAAAGTCATTGATAATAACACTGGGAAAGAAGAATCAATGCTAATTTGAAGCTGTTGAAGAGAAAAAAATGAACAAAAACACAAAATATGAATCAGTTTTCAAGGCAAAAATGAAAAGGCAAAAAGCCTGAGTGCAAACACTTTGCGTAAATTAGATGCCTTCTTAACAAGCTTGTTTTTGTACTTCTTAGCTGATCAAAGGTTTAAACATTGTTCATAACCTTTTCATTAAAAATCCTTATTGTTTTATGATGTATTCAAATCCACATTTATTTGAGTCTCTGACAAAAAGCCTGAAAAAGATTGCTAAAGAATCAATTCTGGTTCGTATTGATTAAGAATTCTTTAATTGTTGATTTTCGCTTGAAGACAAGTCATGGCAATTTCTTCAGTCTTTTCACACCTTCAATATTTTTTCCTCAGTATGTAATTTCATTTGCTGGTTAACAAATCAAAAGATCATTTCAATTTATCAAGAATTCACTGTGTAAAACCATGAAAATTAGTTGTCTCATCATTCCTTTATTTTTTTTTCAAAGGTAGTGATAAAGATTTACAATTTGCACTATCTACATTGTTCAAACTGTTGTCCTCATTATGATGTTTTGACCATTATACATTTTGACCTTTTTCAGGTGATTGGAATTTCAAACCAAACCCTTTATTTTGTAGAGTAGACTGTTCTAGTTCCACATACTATGCCTCTTCCGGATATCTCAGTTTCAATTATTTCTCTTTAACTCAACTCTCCAAGACACCCAGTGGTTAAAAGCATTGGTTGAAGTAATCCAGTGACAACCCAAAGAGTTATGAGTTTAATACCTGGCCATGGCAGAGGTGAATAAAAACTTGAAGAGTGAAAACTGAAACTGAGATATATGAAAGAGGCATGGCATATGGAACTAGAACAATCTACTCTGGGGGATGAAATAAAAGGTTTGGTTCAGAATTCCAGAGCATGCAACAGCCAAAATATCATGAATATGATAACAAAGTTAATGACAACAGTTCAGACAATGTAAAATTGTGTAAATAGTTAATTACTCCAATCTCAGAAATATAAATAAAGATTTACAAAATCTTTCTGCTATTGGTGCTTAATGCATTGGGGGTGTAAAAAAACACTAGAAATGGCTTGCAAGATAAGAATATATTTTCTTTTACTCTTTTAAGAGCTTTCCTTTGCTTAGTAAAGTTTTGTAAAAACAAAAATATTTATAATGCAAATGAGGCAAGTTACAATTTAAAGTTTTAAGATTAATGTCAACCTTTTCTTCTGCTAATTTCATTTTTATTCTTCTAATTTTGTCTTTGTTTATTTATCAACTTAATTTTTGTTATGACACATAGATACCATTGATTCTAAAAGAGATTTTATTTCCTCATTGAAACCATTACTTTTGGTGTTATCATCTCATCTGTCTAGCATTTACAATGCAATATTTTATCTTCTGTTTTTCTCTTAAACATACACACACAAGCAAGATAAAATCTACACATTTTGTCTTTATATTAATGGATCTTGCTAAAATATTGTATATTTACTAATATATGTTTGTGTGTGTGAAAGCATATGTACATATATTTCTTCTTTTACTCTCTGACATTTATATCTCCAATAGCAATGTAGATAATAAATCATATTGTCAGCTGAAATGTTAAGCAATGAAGAACAGGTCATTATTTACAGATTTCTAGTGACCTAATGCATACCAAACAAAACCACATCTTTCTAACTTAATTGTTTACCATTTATTTCATTTTGTTTTATTTGCATTTCAAAATTCAATACATTTTCTTCATTCCATTTGATTATATTTATGTTTTTCTTATACAGATAGGTGCTCATTCTTCTTCTCTTTATGTGCCATGTCCCTTCAGAATGTGAGCAATCATGGCTCTTCACAACTTCCTATCCTTTGTAGCTCTAAGCAATCTTTGCTTCCTTACTATCCCACCTAGTCTCTGCTCTGTCAGCCATTTACATAAGCTCATTAGGTAGGATGTGATTTCTCTTTGTTTCTCTTACCTTCAATGTCTCCTGTGAGTGAAAAATTCTCCAAGCCCTCTTTCCTCCTTATGTGTCCCAGAAATTTCAACTGTCTGTTTCTGATTCTAAGTCCAAATGTCTTTTTCATCACCATTTTCTTTAAAACTTTCTCATTGCTCACATACACCATCTAAGGTATTCTCATCATCCTTCTGTAGAAATGTATTTCTGTCAATTCAAATCTCATCTTTATAGGTATCCTTATGCATTGAACATCACTTTGATGTAAAATGTTTTAAGGAATATGTAAGTCTGATCAATTTGCTATTATCAGGTATTTAAGTAAAGTTGATCAATTAGCTATTATCAGGTATTTAAGTAAAGTTGATCAATTAGCTATTATCAGCTATTTAAGTAAAGTTGATCAATTATCTATTATCAGGTATTTAAGTAAAGTTGATCAATTAGCTATTATCAGGTATTTAAGTAAAGTTGATCAATTAGCTATTATCAGGTATTTAAGTAAAGTTGATCAGTTAGCTATTATCAGGTATTTAATTAAAGTTGATCAATTATCTATTATCAGGTATTTAAGTAAAGTTGATCAATTAGCTATTATTAGGTATTTAAGTAAAGTTGATCAATTATCTATTATCAGGTATTTAAGTAAAAACTCTTTTCAGTGTCAGACTGTGTTACATCTGAGCAGACTGCATTCAAAACAAAGCCAAACTTCTTCTATAGAATGTTTTTCTATATATTTTTCTTATTTTATGATCCAAAATGGCCAGGACATGTTCAGGTCTTGAGTCAATCTTGGCTATGTGAATTGCTAAATATCTTCTTAAAAGATTTGTTTTGGTAAGCCTCCAAAGGCAAAGACAACGTCCACCAAAACATTTGACTATCGATTTCCTACTGAATGCTATTTTGTTTAAGAAGTGACTTTCTTCAGGCTACTCTGGAAGAATAACCAATATGATGAAAATAATGCACAGATATTTTTCAACTAATAACAAACTGTCACATATACAGCTCTGCTATGAAATTGTTTTTGATTACCAGATATCTACCTTAGAGAAAAATATATGATGACATTCATCAATCCAAAGAGACACAAAACTTTCTTTATTAGTGAATTATAGAATCATTTGGATGCACTCTGTCACATGTTATTATATAATGGAAATTGTTTGTGTTTTCTTGTTTCATCTCACTGAGGCAACTTTCTGATGACTTAAATGAGACGTTTTAAATTCCTCTGTAACCTCATCATTGAAACAGGTTTGTTTAAATAATTTAGACATGTTGATTAGTTTTTGTTGTGATCCTTTCAAGTTCACAGATTAATTTTTTGGTAGATTTAGAAAACTGAGTAAGAAAAATACCAAAATTTATTAATTCTTTTAAATTAAATTAATTCTTTAAAGAAAATTTTGGTGTTTTTCTTACACAATTTTCTTGTAAGTTGAACTTGAAAGGATGACAATGAAAACTAATCAACATGATATGTCTAAATTATTTAACCAAACCTGTTTGAATGAAAACATGCTGCCTAAATATACACAATTTAATCCTCATCATTGTACATTTTAATGAGAATATGAGACTTAATCTCTTATGTGTGATATTACATTTTATAGTTATTTAACTCTGGATTTCTCCAAGAAAGAGGGTGTGTGCTTTTAGTGTTATCTCCAAACATCTCCAGGATGTAAAAACTTTCTTCTTTTCTAACCTGGGTGGGTGCTTATATAGCTGCCATAGCTGAGTCAACTATGTGTTTATACAGCAGGAGTAGCTGCTAACATCAGAAGTATCTGCTAACATCAGGTGTTACAACTTTACCCAGTGAGTAGGAGGTTGTATTTTTGTTCAGCCTGCTGATACACCTGACTTCTTTGAAGGATACTGAGTGCAAAATCCATTTTGTCATCATTTGAAGTGAAAACATTCTTCTTCTATGTCCTTTCAGAATGTTAGCACGATCATGGCTCTCCGCAATTTCCTGTCCTTTTTTTGCTCTCAGTAAATTTTGTCTTTTTGCTATCTCACCTAAAACTTGTTCTGCCAACCATTTACACAAGCTTATTTTGTAGTTTATCTACTATTTTCCTTTGTCCCTCTTGCCTTCAATATGTACTGTGAGTATCAAATTTTCTAGGCCTACTTTTCTCATTATATGCCCAAGTAATTACAACTATCTCTTTTTTATGTTAAGTATAAATATCCTTTTTATTTCCATTTTCTCTAAAACTTCAATGTTGCTCACAGGTTCAGTCTATAATATTCTCACCGTTCTTCTGTAGACTCATACATATTTTTGTTGCTTCATATCTCTTCTTCATCTTTGAGGAAATTATCCAGCATTCACTGCCATATAGAAGGACTAATATTATGTATCAGCTCAGTACTCTGTTTCTAATGAAATTTTCCTATTTCTTAATACTTTGCTTAGCTTTTGATACTCCAATTCTCCTTTAGATTTCAGTGTTACACTTTCCTTCCCAGATATTTGAATTGTGTACTTGTTTGATTTCAGTATCTCCAATAACAATTGAGATTTCATCAGTGACAAACAAAAGATCATATATGCAGTGAAACACATACTATACCTTTACAAGTGAATTGTAACATAATTTTAACACACTTTGTCACATAATATCATATAAAGTGCATTGTTTTCATTTTCCTTTCTGTTCCATGGAAAGAAATTGTTGTTAACTATGCTGACTTCTATGGTCTTATCTTGGACTGAAATGACCATGCTTTGCAAACAAGTTTTCGAAGTATCTTTCTATATTTCTGAGATGAGGTATTATTTTAAAACATTTTTTATGTTTATACATTCTTTTTATAGATACAAATATTTAAATAAATGCTCTTTTTATAATAAACAGTATTAAACAACATTTACCAGCCTGAATGTCTGAGAAATTTTCATAGAAAATATGCGTTATCCGACAGGAATCGTACCTGTATTCTATGTGGAACCGTCATATTGCCTGACGTGCTTTTACCGACTGAGCCACAGAGGAACATTTTGGTTAGCAAGTTCGACTTTACTGTTTGTAAACTACAATTTTCCATGATTTTCTCACATACATTTATATCTGCTCGATGTTTATCCAAATATAAACAAATGACATTACACATTAAGAAATGGACAAAGTCTGACAATTATTTTAAGACATTTTTTATGTTTATACATTCTTTTTATAGATATGATAAATATTGTTAATACTGTTTATTATAAATAGAGCATTTACTTAATATTTGTAACTATAAAAAGAACATATAAACATAAAAAATGTCTTAAAATAATTGTCAGACTTTGTCCATTTCATAATGTATGAGGTATTATGTACACTATTTACATTGTTTGGACTATCATCCTCATCTTTGTTGCCATATTTATCACAATGTTTTGGTAATTGTCCTCAAGGACACATGGCACTGTGGATAAAGGCGTTAGTTAGATCCAGTGACAGGACTCAAAGAGTTGTGAGTTCAATACCCGGTTAAGGCAGTGGAGAACTTGGAGAGGAGAATTAACAGGAGATAACTGATAAATAACATCCATTAGACATGGCACGTGGAACTAGAACCTTCTACCCCAGCGAGTGAAATAAATGGTTCAGTTTGACATTCCAACCACCTGAAGAAGGCTGGAATATACAATGGCTGAAACATTGTGATAAATATGGCAATAAAGATGAGTATAATAGTCTGAACAATGTAAAAAGGTTTTTGAAGATATTAGACTCCCACTCCTTAGCTTAATGGATGTGTTCTAAGCAGTAGCAGGATTGTCTTCCTTCTTGCCAAAATGGAATTAACCTTTAGGCATTATTTAAGTTTATTGAAATTTCATCACAGGGTGAATTTTTTTATTGTTTGGTGAAGTGTTGTCACTCAGTTTATTGATCAAGATCTTGCTTTATTTTTGATTGCTGACATTCACCTGAAAGAGATACAGAAGTTTTCAAAAATCATTTATTTATCTCATATAGATGTGCTGCCGCTGAAATCTTGTTAGACAAATCCTGTCCCAAAATCTGACCAATGTCCAAACATTAGAATTGTTTGCGAATCCCTTCTTAGTTGGCCTAAAGAATTTCAACACCATCAAGTATTTAAATTGCATTTTATAATATACCCATACTGTTATTATTAATAGGATAATTAGTGGAATTTTCAGCATTTGTAGCTGTTGTGTAATGTGTCCAATTCTGATAAAGTCATCTGAACCTCAGATTTTGAAAATAAATTGGCATTTGTAAAATCAAATTTCCTTTCAATTAAATACAAATGTATGTTTTAATTAAATGCAAATGTTGCACAATACATAATCCACATTTTCTTCAGTCTATGTAAAAGATCTGATGCCCGACTGATGCAAATAACTACAATTTTACTCTCAAATGTCAAACTGGTTGTGCATTCAAAACAGAATTTATGCATTTACTCACACCTTATTGTACATAGTAATCATTATTTGTGCAATGAACTTGGGCAAGAACTTAGCAAATCTTAGCAATTCATTATTGTGCATTGGCCTCCAACCAAGTTGAAAGAAATGACAAAATCTATAGAACTATGAAACTGAATATTCTCGTCAGTTCTTTCTGATGATAAGCTAAAAAAAAAAGAATCATTTTGAATCTTAGGAAACTGATTGGCTTCATATTTATATTTGCCTGTCTGAGCAAAATGCTTTGACTGAAGAAATATTAGACTGTTTCCATTATCTAATGTTTCTCATTGACTTAGCATAAGAGAATATGGATTTTCTATTTTAACTGAATTCAAGTTTCTAAATGGAATTTCTTTCTATTTAGATGAGTTTTTTCCTATTGTACACATGTTTTGTACACACTTTAGTCCAATCAAGTCTTAAAGGTTGAAATGTTTCATTTGAAAACTTTTTTCACTTTGCCATAGTTTTTCCCTAAAATTGTTCTTGAGATATGAAAATATGTATATTGTTTTCCCATGCATATATAAAGTGTGGAACCCAGGTTACAAACTCATATCCATACAACTGCTCTATCAAAATCTCTATAACTGATATTGAGCACTTTCCAATAAGTACATATAATATATATATACATTATTCAGACTATTGTCCTCATCTTTGTCATCATATTTATCACAACATTTCACTCATTATATGCTCCGGCCTTCTTTATGTGGTTTGAATGTTGTACTGAACCCTTTATTTCACTCACTCACTAGTTTAATAAATGGACAGTTATCTCCTGTTAATTCCCTTCTTCAAGTTCTCCACTGCCTTAACCAGGTATTGAACTCACACTCTTTGGGTCCTGTCACTGGAGCTAACCAACAACTTTATCCACTGTGCCATGTATGAATTTTTGGGTATTATAAACCTAATGTCATCAGCAATCATTTTTTACCAGTGCTCATAATGCAATTCTTGCTGTTCTCATTGCATGGTTTTACCAGAGCTCATATTGCAATTTTTTGTTGTTATTATCGTTTGTTAAACCACCATGCTATGCACATTGTAGTTTATCACCATCATTCCCTTTGTATTCCATTGGTGAGAAGTAAGTTCCACTCGAGCAGCTTCTTCCTACAAACCACTGCTTTGTAGAACTGATTCCAACTGATTTAATCTGTTCAAATCTAAGATTCAAATCAGAGGGTCAATCTGGGACAATGCAGAGAATTCAGAATGAGTTGGATGCATCTAATGGTGATTATGAAAACTTACTCTGATCATTCTGATAAGAAAAGAACTCCCAAATTCATTGGTAAGGGCATCAGATTTAATACAGAGACCTACGTCAAGTGCCTTGAGGAAGTAGTGCTGCCTGAGTCAAGAGGGTGTCTGCTGCAAGATCCTATGACTGGCAACACATGCACATTGGTTTTTATTTTGTTGACTGCACAGTATAGTATGATCAGTTGGGCACTGTCTATGAGACAAAGAACAATATGATGCATTTCACTCTACCAGAAATTTGGAAAGAAAAAAATTCCTGAATTAGTTAGTGAGGACCTTAGATTAAACCCGAAGGCCTACATCAATCATGAATGTCCGAGAAATTTCATAGAAATATGGACTTAGTCCATTTCATAATATATTATATATGTTTATGTTAAGATATGCTTCGACCAGATATGAGCATTTGAGAAAAATCATGGAAAATGTGTATTTTAAAAACAGTAATTTGCCCTTGCTAACCAGATGCTTCCTCTGTTGCTAAATGGTATAACATATCAGTCTATATGATGGTTCATATAGACTGATGTAGGATACAGTTTCAATTGAAATCAGAGGACATATTTTCTATGAAAGTTCTTCAATATTCAGGCTGTTAAATGTTGTTAATACTGTTTATTATAAACAAAGAATTTACTTAAATATTTGTATTTATAAAAATAACATACAAACAAAATATGTATTAATATATATATATATATATAAATATAAAAGTGAACATAGAAGTCAACACTTAGAGGCGACAGTCTGTTTCATGCTATATGCAATCGTTGTATACATATATAGATATATATATATATATATATATATATATATATATATATATATATAAATATATACATATATATATATATAAATACATACATATATATATATATGTATGTATTTATATATATATGTACATATTTATATTTACGCTGACGTGCCTTAACCGTCTCGGCCACAAAGAACCTTTCGGTAGACAAGGTCGAATTTACTGCTTATAAACTTCAATCTTCCATGAATCTCATACATTCATAACTGCTCTGGCGTATCAAATGTAAACAAATGACGTCATATATTAAGAAATGGACAAGGTCCGACAATTTATTTATTAAAGACATTTTTATGTTTAACGTTGTTATTTATAGATACAAGTATTTAAGCAAATGCTCTGTTTATGATAAACAGTATTAAATAACATTTTCAGGCCGGTAAATGTTTTCTAATACTGTTTATCATAAACAGATATTATGGGAAATGACATTCACTTCAGCTCTGTTGCTGGAATGTGGGAACACTTTTTGACAATGGGAAATGTCTTGAATGCAGAACTGCAATTCTAGCCAAAAAATTGCAGGAGGTACAATGTAGACCTTGTTGCTCTTTCTGAAACCCGTTTTGCTGGTGATCAACTTGTTGAGCATGATGCAGGCTACACTGTCTTCTGCTAAATCTGAAAAAGAGAGGTGTGAGGCTGGTGTGGGTTTTGCCATTAAGAATTCCTTAATTGACAAGATTGAACAGCCAGTTGCCATATCATAACACTGAGAATTCCTCTTGCAGTTGGTCGATACATGACTGTTCTATCTGTCTATGCACCCACTCTTGTTTCACCTGAAGATGACATTACATCCTTCTGCCATACACTCAGATCCATTGTCAGTAATATACAAAGTGCTGAAAGTTTAGTAATCTTTGGTTATTTGAATGCATGTGTTAGCTCAGATGCTGAAACCTGGTCTCTAGGTCCTTGTGGTTTTGGTAAAATCAATGCAAACAGTCTATTGCTCCTTCAGCTCTCTACTGAATTAAACCTAGTTATCACCAACACTTTCTCCCACCAGAAGAACAAGTCAACTTTGTTCCATACTCAGTCTAAGCACAGTGATGTAATTGATTACATAATCTGTAGACATGGTGATCTAAGAAACTTCTGCAAAGTCAGAGTGATATGTGGTCCCAAATGTGACACTGATTACTTGATGGTCAGGGCTAAGCTGAAAATTTCCATTTGCCAGAAAAGTTGTTTCAGTGGAGTCAAAGTTCCTAAGCAGATTGATATCTCCAAGTCGAAAGATCCGGTCATCAGAAACTCCCTCAAATCTGTCTATGACCAGGTGTATTTCTCAGACTTGATAGAGAGTAAGTGATATCATCTATGAAAAAGGTGTTGAGATTTTTGTATTTGAAAGTTCCCAGGTATTGAGAATGATAACTCCAGTGAAATCAACCTTCTCATTGACAAAAAGAGGAAAGTGCATTTGAAACTCCTCAACCCTTTGTCTGCCTACAGGTCAGCTTTTGCTGCTCCCTTCTCCTTTGCAAAAAGTAAGGTCAGTGTCGCATGCACCAAATCAAAAACAAATGCTGTTCTGATCTATCGAAGGAGATACAGACAGCTTACGACAAGAAAGAAATCAAGCCATTTTATGGCCTCCTTTGTCAGGTAAATGGTCCAAAATCTACCTCAACTATATCACTCCTGGAAAAGGATGGAACCACCTTATTGAAGACTTCAGATGAATTTATGCACTGTTGATATGAACATTTTTGAGATCTCTTTCACAATCTTTCCAATGTGGATGTTGCTGCAATAGATAGTGTCTCTAAGTGTGACCTTCATCCTGAACTTGACATGGAACCAACTCTTGAAGAAACGATTGCTTGTATAAAACAGATCAACTCAAACAAACCTCCTGGACTAGATGGTATTCCTGTTGAGCTATTGAAACATGGCAGAATGAATGTCCATTGTGCAGTCCACTCTTTAATGATATCTCTATGGAAGGGTGGCCCAGTTGCTCAAGACTGGATAGATGCCATTCTGATTATGCTGTACAAAGGAAAGGGGAAGAAGTCAGACTGTGGTAATTACCATCGTATTTCACTGCTAGAAGCAGTTGGAAAAGTGTTTGCAAGACTTGCTAAACCAATTGGAGAAGTATATCTGTCCTGATGTCCTTCCTAAGTCCGAGTCTGGTTTTAGGGGCAGAAGAGTGGCTGTAGACATGATATTCTCTGTTAAACATCTTGTAGAGAAATCTACTGAACAGCGTGTGCCACTTTGTCAGGTTTTTGTTGACCTAACTAAAGCTTTCGAAACAGTGAATCATGAGGCTCTCTGGAAGGTGATCAGAAAATTTGGCTATACACCTGCTCATATTGAAAAGTTCAAGCAACAACATCGCTGTATGAAAGGTTTTGTCAATTTCAATGGTCAGCTCTTGGAGGAACTTGCCATCATTAATGGAGTAAAGCAGGGTGATATACCTGTACCAACATTGTTCTCACATTACCTGACGGCTGTACTCTGGTATGCCTTCCATAACTGTGATACAGGTGTCTATATCAGATTCCAAACAACTGGAAAGGTTTCAACTTGAGAAGATTTCAATCCAGAATCCTTTTTAGTGGATTTATTACAGAGTTTCTATATGCAGATGATGCCAACTTAGTTGCACACTTTTCAGAAGAAATTTAGTCAGTGATGGACTGCTTTACTAATGCTTGCACCTGTTTTAGACTGACAATCAGCATTAAGAAAACCAAAGTCATGTACACTCCCACTTCTGGTGATCTTTATGTGGAACCTGATATCTTTGTCTGTGGGAAGTGTCTTGAAGTTGTCAAGGAGTTTGTCTACCTTGGTAGTACATTATCTAATGATGGCTCCCTTGATGCAGAAATCAAACCAAGAATAAGCAAGGCATCTGGGTCCTTTGGGAAGCTAGAAGATAGAGTGTCTGTGTATCAGGCATGTGTGTTTTCAACCTTACTCTATGCCTCTGAAACCTCAACCTTGTATCAAAGATTCCATCAGCACTGACATATTCTTGATTGAAAGTAGAACAGTCATGTTCCAGATACAGGTGTCTTGACCAAAGCCAAAACAGTCAGCATTGCTACAATTGTGGTTAAGAGCCAGATGATTTGGGCTGGTCAACTTGTTTGGCTTGATGACTGCTGCTTCATGGTGAGCTTATTTCTGGCAAGAGACCCCAGCATGAATCAAAAAAAAAAATGGTTTTAAGATAGTGTCAAGGAGAGTTTAGTGTATTTTGGTATTCCTCTTGTTAATTGTTAATCCCTAGCATTTGATCATGACCAGTGGAGGGCTGAGATTTTAAGGGTGCTGAACATTTTGAAGCAGACACAGCAGACTGGGCAAAGCTCAGGAGAGCATAGAGAAAACATGAACCTCTGCTGGCCAATTGTGATGTGTGGGTCTGTGAGGATGGAAACTTTTCCTGCTTCCACTACTCTAGAGTTTAGCAATCAGCTGGTGGTCTTAAGCGTCACATGAAAGTTCACAGTGATGCCAACATCATGTTTGTCGCCTCAACCAATGCTAAAGGTTATCTGCTCCAAAATGTGCAAGTCACTGGCAGGACTCAAGAGTCTTCAATAAGTTCACGAATGATCAATCAATGGAGGAGTGACAATCATTGGACAAGACGTCACAATCAACATGCATATATATATATATATATATATATATATATATATATATACATACAAATATAGATAACTAGACTCGTTTTGAAAAACCCTCAAATTTTCGATTTGCTAATAATCAAATCAATCTCGAGGGAAAAAAAGTTTTAAAAAAAGAAAGAGCTACAAACATGAACTTCTGCCGACAAAAAAATCGCACAGATGCAGGTCTGAAGCCCAAAGAAAAAACCCGATACAAGTAAACAACTAACTAATAAAAGTGCTCAATACAACCGTAGAGCAGACCTAGATACACCTATTGAGCCAGACAAACCTACCTAGGTTTCACCTAAACGGATCGTCAGGGAAAGTAAGGCCTTTCCCTCTATATGCATATGTATGTATATATTTATGTATATATGTATGCATATATTGGTATGTATATATATATATGTATGTATATATATATATGTATATATGTATGTGTATATGTATGTATAAATATATGTATGTGTGTCCCTGTATATATATGTGTGTGTATGCATGAATATATATGTATGTATGTATGAATATATATGTATATAAGTATATTTATGTCTGTATATATATATGATGTATATCTATATATAGGTTTGTGTATATATATATGTATGTATGTGTATGTATGTGTTTATATATAAGTATATATATATGTATGTATGTGTATATATATATGTCTATATGTATGTATATAGGTATGTGTATATATGTATGTATGTGCATGTATGTATATATATATATATATATATATATATATATATATATATATATGTATGTATGTATGTATGCATATATATGTATGTATGTATGCATATATGTGTGTACATATATGTATTTTTTGTGTGCATATGTGCATATATATATGCATGTATATATATATATATATATGTATCTATGTGTGCATACATATATGCATATATGTATGTACGTGTATATATATATATATATATATATATATATATATGTTTGTATGTAAAACTCAGCATGTCACAATCATCACAGTGACCTACACTCATTCCCTTCATATATCATTGGTGAGATATAAGTTCTACTCAAGCAGCTTCTTCCCATGATCCACCACTGCTTTATGAAGCCAACTCCCAAAATGATGATTCCCTTATCACTACAATCTTAACCAGTTCAAGTTTAGAGTTAACCATTATCTTCGCCACATATCTCAATAAACTGTACATCATACTCTGTAAACCTCTACCTCAAACAGTTCTTAAATCTTTTACAGGATCAACATCACTGTGAAAAAAAATCAACATAAGACAAATAATTGTAGATAATAATACCAAAATATTCTATAGCACACAATGCAAGAAAAGACTCAAAACATTGGAAGCTGTTGTTATACAAAATAAAAATCCCTCATTCAAAGATGTATCTTTCATCACAGGAGACAGTATCTTGAAATTCAGATGATATATTTAATATGCACATATATTAATATAAAAAAATAAATAAATACTATAATATAAAAATATAGTGAATTAAAAAAATAAATACAAATATGTAAATCGCATTCTTTTTGTGCAGTCTCCTTCTCAATAACTGCTACACATGATGATACTATAAACTTCCAGCTTTCCAAAGGATACAAAGATATGGAGAACAAAATTCTAACTAGCACACAGACACCACGTGGATTCTTAAAAATGACTGAGACAATTGAAAGTACTTGAACAAAACAATAACACAGTAGGAACAGTTTATCAACAATTTTATCTACAATTTTGAGCACAATACTCAATACCTTATTCAAAAATTGCAGTAAAATATAAACAGATGGTAGTTGTCAGTTCTTTTTAATCAAATTTGTTTATATATATATATATATATATATATATATGTATATATATATATATATATATATATATATATATATATATATATATATATATATATATATATATGTATATATGTGTATGTATATATATATATATATATATATATATACATATACACATATTTATACATATATATGTGTGTTTTGTGTGTACATATATATGTGTGTGTATATATATATATATATATATAAATATATTCTTAAAGTGTGCTATATTTATGGAATAAAGTGCTCAATATCAGAGATAGATAGAGCGTTTATGCTGTAAATAAAAAGTGGCCTGATGATTGCATATAGCATGAAACAGACTGTTTCCCTAAGTGTTGACTTCATGTTCACTTTTATATTATATATATATATATATATATATATATATATATATATATATATATATATATATATGTGTGTGTGTGTGTGTGTGTGTGTGTGTTTATATATATATATATATATATATATATATATATATATATATATCTAATCAAAAGAAAGATAAAAAAACAAGTTTAGTATAGACAGGGACAAGAAGACATAAGCAAAGTTCAAACCTCTATCGGTCAGAGAAACTAACAGCCAGCAAAACACAAGAGGGACTTATCACCTGAAATCAGTCATAGGAAATGGCATTGTAGTATTCTGAGAAAAACAATTTCCGAGTGTTTTGGGAGTTAAATTGAAAAAGCAGGTGATTGCATAATGCTTTGACATGACATATAAACTTATTTTCCTTGCTTGAAATATCCATTTGGGGGTTGTGTTGTGGGGTTTTATGTATTGGAAATGAAATGTGTGGGGTTCGGGCCAGCTGGACCCCACTGTCAAATTCTGGTTGCCACTCATGCTCAGTGTACCAAATAACTAGGCAGGAACCAATTTACGGCCTGAAAAATTTGTCTTTGGTCAAACAGGATTTCTATCATCAGTAACATAATTCTTTGGGGTTCTTGTATTGCTATTTTGATTTATTTTTGTTTTTATTATTTTTTTTCTTGGTTGTAAAAATATATTTGTGGTCATCAGTAGTAATATAAACTGATTTCTTACCATTAAAGAAAAAGTTTCTCAATGGAAAGTCCACAGACTCTATCAATATGATGTGTATGTTTATAAATATAAACACAGAAAAGTATTTATACTAGTAAATTTTTATATACAGTATGAGAAATTTAGGTAATTGGATGGAGAAAAGGAGAGATAAGAAGATAAAGTGAAGAAAGAGAGAATATTTTTTCAGTTCCAGATTTAGTTTTGTTTTTAGACATTCTGGGTGTTTTTATATCAAACAATTTCTAGTTTTCATTGCCAGTTCTTTTCATTATTATGCTTTGGTTTGGTTAGATATCTTTGACAATACAGAATTTTGGGATCACAAAATCTTTCCACTTAGGATTCAATATTTCTGCAAGTTTTTAGAAATCTTAGATTAACTTTTTGTATATAAAAATGTATTTTATCATTTTGCAAGTGGGTTTAAGTTTAAATTATCTTGAAATTGTTTCAGCAATTTATATTTTTTGTTCTGTGTATATGTATTAGGTTCATTCTATGTACTTATCAATTTAAATCATTTACAAAGTGATTTCTTTGGTAGATATAATTCATTCTTTACATGATTCTTTTGTAACAGAATGAGGTTGAACTTTAAAAAATAAAACAGATACCTTAGAAAGTTTGAGTGAACTATAGTTAAAATTTACAGCAAAAAAAGCAAAGCAAACAAGTATTAATCTGAATAAAGCATGACACGAATTGTCTTCAAACATTCAAATAAAATTCTTTTTTAAGCAACTTAATTTACTTTGATCGCATTACTTTATAAACTTTTAATGAAATTCCTTTTTATTAATCTGTTTTGATCAGTGTCTATTTTAAACTTTTAATACATTCATTTTCAATTATTTATTTCTGTACCTTCTTATTCGATATGTATGTTTCTAAGCAATATATTCTATTTTTTTTTTAAGCATTTCGGCCCAAGCAAGGCAGGTGTCACTACTACGCAAGTGGTTACAGAGTGTGAGCGAGAGTAAAGAGGTGTGATAGAGGAAATGATGAAGAGAAGGGAAGAGGATAGTTCAGGGCACCTGGAGATGTCGATTGACATTACATTTGAATAGTTGGAGATTATAGCTATTAGGCAAACAAGTAATAGGAAGGGAATTCCATAGATGGGAGGTGTGAGACATGAAGCTATTGGAGTAGAAGAGACGTTCCACATTTAATTGTTTTGACAGTGAAAAGTTGGGTCCATGATGTCAGCCTAGTAGCACGTTTAAATTCATGCAGTCTGGGAACTAGCGAAAGTAGCTTGTCGAAGCAGTTAGTATGAAAGTATTTGTAGAAAAGATGTTGGGAGGAGATGGCATGTCTGTGAGAGAGCGACTGTAGACGAGATGACAGATCAGCACCAACCACAATATCCGTCTCTGGATCTTGTCGATGAGCTTAAGGCAAACAGCAGGGGCACCAGACCATGCAAGAGGGAATGGTATACATACATAATAATAACAATAACTGGCCACTTGTAGTCGAGGATACTTGTCTACTAGGGTGGCTAGCAAATCCCTTTTGCTGACTTTCGCTCAGGCACATTTGTGTTTGTTCAATACCCACAGAGCTAACCTGTGGTTTATACTGCAACAATGCTGAGCAGACCTTAGTTACAGTTTCTGGGAGAGAGAGTGCTATCTATAATGATCAACAATCTGAACAACACCAACACTCTCAAACCTTCAGTCATGATGACTTGTAACATTGTGGTAGCACAGCTATCGACAGCCTCAAGTGTTCCATCTACCCAATTTTACTCACAAGGCTTGGGTCAACCTGTGGTATGGTTTTCGGGCACTTTTCAAAGGTGCCACACACTGGGATCGTCCCCGCTCCAGACTGATAAGATCAGTAAGTCTCCTTCCTGACAAATCAACCATACATGTATATATACATACACATATTTAAACACACACGCACACACTCTCATACATATGTATGATGGACTTTCTCATCACAGAGAACAACTGAGGGTTCAGTAAAATAAAAAAAAATGCTCATCTTCTATGTATACTCATATGTGTCCTGATGTTTGCAGGTGTTTTTACACATGGAAGATGTGGTAGACTCAATTTTCTCAAGTGGTTGAGGATCAGTGTTTCCATGAGTGGACAGCAATGTCTACTTTTTTATGTTTGACAAAGCCACAGTGACAGGTAAGGCTATCATTGAGAAAAGCAGCATACTGCTAACTTGCTTTAATCTTTGCATGTAGTTGATCCGAATGTCGGGTATAAAGATTTTTCTTAACTTCCACAAAGACAAAGAAGAAAAGCAATTCAACAACAGTATTAAATACAAAAGGTTTAATATACAGAAAAGGTTGTATGCACAATAGGTAAAAAGAAGGCTTGCAAATATAATTTATATTTGCAGACTTAATTGTTAGAAGAGTATCCAAGGAACAATGATGGTTCCAATAAACATGTGGTCACTATGGCCATCAGTTGCAAAAGAGGAAGATTTCAAAACCAAAATTTACTGCATGGCCCCAAGAAGGGATCCCAATTGGACAGCAGTTAGCCAATCAGAGTTCCAGATTAGTAAAGGTTTCAAGTTCAATGTTGACCTTTGAATTGTAAATGGTTAGCTGCCTTGACTATCTTTTCCAAATTCTTAAACAGGACAGGTGTCAGCTCCTTCACTTTTTGCTTCCCCAGGAAGAAAAGTGGAATCTGCATTGCTTACACACACACACACACACACACACACACACATGCACTGACACATACATATGTATATATATATATATATATATATATGTTTGTGTTTGGCATGAAATGGTCTGTTGCCTCTGAGTGTTGACTTAAATGTTCACTTTTATATTTTATATTTGCATATGCTCTGATATTGAGCAGTTTATCCCATAAATATAGCATGCCTTAAAACTATATTTCTTCATATATATATATATATATATATATATATGAACACATACATACATATATATATATATAGAGAGAGAGAGAATGAGAGATACATATGCACACACTCACATATATTTATATATATATATATATATACACACACATGCACACACAAAATACATATATATATATATATATATATATATATATATATATATATATGTATATATATATATATATATATATATATATATATATATATATAGAGAGAGAGAGAGAGAGAGAGAGAGAGAGAGAGAGTGACCTGCATACAACACTTAAAAAATTATGGAATTATCATAATTAGAGAATGTTCTGGTTGTTTTATTTAGCAGTAAAACAAAACTAATCACAGACAAGACATAAACCATTTTGTTTTTAGTAGCTGAACATGCTGGCTTCATAAAATATACTGTAAACAAACTAGATTAAATTATTTAAGCCATGTAAAGGAAAACATTATAGAATGATCTTTTAATTTGTATTCCTAAAAGAATACAAGCAGAAACCTAGATATGTAAATCAGTCTATAGTTAAGAGATTCCTTGCAGACCACAACAAGCGTCTGATCATATCTAAATGACAGGAAACAAGATTCCAACAAAAGAAATACCAATTGAAACAATGGAAAGGATCATAAAGTTTATTCAAGAAGGCTATCCACAGTGGAGGTTAGCAAAAAAAACATTGATTGTTCTAAGACAGCCGTGCCTAAAATTTGATGCAAGTATAAAAGAAATGGAATACTTAAAAAAATGGATAATATACTGGGAAACCATAAAAGACATCACATCCTCAGAATATAAAACCCGATGCAATATGCCTTGAAAATAGAAAAAATATACAAGATAAATGAAAACAAAATCAGTTGAAACAGAAGTCAATGTTTGTGAGAAAAGTGATAGAAATTGGCTGTGAATAAAACGGAATTTACATGTAGAAAAGACAAACGAAAACCAGCATTGACACACCAACAAAAGAAAATGACGATAAATTTGGCTAAAGATAAATAATCATAGAATGTGGATAAAAGTGATATTTAGTGATGAATCAAGATTTTACATTTGCAATTTGCAGGTTATGATAATGATGATGGAACTTTTATCTGGTGCTATTTAAATGAAACGTATAAAGATAACTGTCTGAAGAAAACAAGCAAATTAAAAAATTCATTCATTTTATCAGGTTACACGTCATTTAAAGATCATCAGGAGATGACAATCATTACCTCAACAATCAATGCACATATGTACATTGAAATCCTGGATAATTTTCTCATTCCATATGTAGAAAATTGGTTTCATGAAGATGTAATCATTTTTTTCAGGACAATAATGCACAGAGCAAAGGTAATTAAGCCTTTTCTTCAGAAAGGGACATAAAATTAAATGCATGGCTAGCAACTAGTTCAGATCTAAATCCAATTTAGAAAATTTATGGTGGAAACTTAAGTAAAAAATGGTCCATAAGAAAGTTCCATCCACTAAGGATAATCTGTTAATCTCACATCTAGAAGTTGGAACCACTTTGATAAACAACATTGCTTTAAATTAGTGAAATACATGCCTGAAAGAATGAAGGATAATATAAAAAGCTCAAAGAGTGGCAACTTAGTATTAATCCCAATATTTTGTCTACGAATTCCATAATTTTTTACTCTTACTTTAGCATTACTTTAAATGATTTAATCTAGTTTCTTTAATGTATATTTTATTAAGCGAGAATATTCAGTTATTAAATAAAAAATGTTATGATTTTATTTAAATTTAAGTGTGCTAATTCCATAATTTTTGCTAAGGGTTTTAATCTCTAATATATCAGTGAATTTTGAACATTCTCGTTATGCAATAAAAAGAGACTTGAGACAACAGAGATATTGTTTTACTGAAAATGCATAGAATACTACTGGCAGAACATATGAGAAAGTTTTAAGTAAAATAAGAACTACAAGAACAATGATACTAACACCCAGAAAGAGAGAGCAGAAATTTTAAGGAAAGAGGGACTGGAGAGTTTAATATTCACAAGATAATGTCCTCTTAAGAAGGTTTTTCAACTCCTTTTATCAATAAGTATAATTATGAAATGATATCTAAAATTTATTATTAGACAATTAAAGTTTAGAGAAATGAGCACAGAACTTTTATGTAATATCTACAACTCTAGCAAAAATTAAATTAATTTTTTTAAAATAGTCCATGAGAAGCATTCACCTTCCATAGAAAATACTGGAACTACTTTGATAAAGAATATTGTTTTGCAAAATCCATTCCTGAAAGAATTAGCCTGCCATAAAAGCTTGAAAAAACAAATAAGTATCAATTCTAATTTTTTCTCGATGAATTTCATAATATTTTCCTCTGAATGGATTGGAAAAAATTATAGCATTACTTTAAATGATTTAATCCAGTTTGTTTAAGGTATATTTTAGTCAGCTAGAATATTCAGTTAATAAATAAAAAATGTTTTGCATCTTGTCTGTTATTAGTTTATTTACTTTTAAATAAAAAATAAACAAGGGGAACATTCTCTAAGTGTGCTAATTCTATTATTTTTGCCAGAGGTAGTATATGTATGTAATATATAATATAAATATATATATATAAATATGTATATGAGTATGTATTTAATATATCTATATATTTAAATATATATGCTGCAAAGTGTTTGTATCTTTGAAGCTATTGTTAATGATTTTACCAGTGAAAACATCATGAATGTGTCATTGTACCAGATTTGGTTTTTATTAAAAAAACTCACTAGCCATTGTTAATGGGTTCTGTCCTAAGTGAGTATTGTATATTCCACCACTACCACCTGATGCATATATTTGTCTGTGGTTTTGCATTTGTATATATGACAATATGTTTATGAATACCTATATTGAAATATAAATATTTCTGAATAGGCCCAAATATATATGTTTAATAGTGGGTAGAGAGAAAAAAGAATGGGGTGGGGAGACAGAGAAGAAGGAAGACACTGAAATATAGAGAGGAAGAGAGAATAAGACAGTGAGAGAGATAAAAAGGTGGGAAAGCAGAAGGCAGTGAAAGATATAGAGGAAGAGAGAAGACAGTGAGAAAGATAACAAGAGTGAGAGGAAGATAGAAGAAGACAGTGAGAGAGAAAGAGAGAAAGACTAAGAGAGAGAGATATGCAGGATCATATATAGTAGTTGGGATATAAGTATAGTTTCTCTTTTAGCAATAATGAAGCCATTGATTTTGGTGTTTAAGTTTGTTACATCTCATGACAGCTAAAAAAAAAAACAGTTCTGTATTTATTTTTTTCTTATAACATTGGACTAAAATTCTTCTTAAAGAAATTTCTGTCTAAACTGATGGGATGACAAAAAAAAAAAGACAAAATTTTAACTTCTCAAAAAAAAAAAATTGAAATATAATTGAATAACATTTTTTAAAAATAACTTTTTGTCTTAAAAATGAAAAAGCCAAAACAAACTATCTTCACATCATACACATCACTTTCCCTACTGGAAATTGTAAGAATGGCACCATCAGAATACAAAATTGATATGAAGAATTTCATTTCATATTTCAAAAGTTTCAAGAGAACATGAAAACAAAAAAATGAAGAAAACTAAAAAAAAGAAATTTCATCAGACTTTCATAGCAATTTGGACATGTTGAAGGTTAACAAAACCTGGCATCAGCATAGGCTTTTGGATTGGTCAGGGTCAGTAGTACGTGGCTGAAGTCATCAAATAATCGAGAAATGCTTTCAGATTTCACAGACAACAAAACATATAGATGCACACGCACACACATACACATCTATGCATGCAATGCATCCTTATATATATATATTGATAAACATTTGCTTGATAAGGAAAGATGTAAAAGACAAATTTTAATGTTTACAATGGCATGTAAACAAATTTGCATAAAATAATTAATCTGTGTGAAAGAACAACAGTCCATATGTATTAATAATGAACAAACAATAATCTTTTAATACATATATGTCCACATGAGAGA
>CAHIKZ030001082.1:772500-1012500 GCA_903632075.3 Acanthosepion pharaonis | reverse complement strand
AGGCAAAGACACTAAGACACAAGGGGGTTACTGGATATGAAAGAATTAGAAAGGAGAAACATTACTAAGGATCAAGAGAAATAGAAGAGTAATCAGGAAAAGAGTAGATAACGATTGGCATTGCATTTAAATTTTTGAAGATCAAAGTTAACTGGAAAGTATGAAGCCAGAAGTGAGTTTTATAATTGAGAAGTGCAAGAAAAGAAATCTAGCCAATTCAACTGCAAATTGATTAGATTTTTTTTTGCCAATCTAGTTATAAATGAGGAGCTCATTCAATTACCATGAAAATTTTATATATATATATATATATATATATAAATAATATTGTAAAAAATATTGTAAATAATATCATTTGATAATTAGTAGAGATAATTCCAAGGAGGATATTAATCCAAAGAGAGCACAATGTAAGAACAGAGCAATATAATAATGAATACAGAATCCTGGTCTGAAGAGGTGGATGTAAAGTCCATGAAATAAATTATAACCAGATGGATTTTTAAGGATTCTGTATTCATTATTAATATATATATAATATATATATACACTGATGTATTCATAAAATATAAGCAATTTTAAAAATTAAGCTGCAGAATTTTTCTGTTTTAAGTCATTTTTTCCATCTTATATCGATGGAAATAAGAATTTCTTTATTCAATATTTTGAAAAAATCTTTGATACAAAAGTTTTTATGACTTTCTTCAGGATTCTTCTATTTTGTGTTATTTTAGTATGTAGTTAAAAATCATCCACTCTTTTAATAACGTTTGAAAATATTTCTGTGTTAGTATTGTACAGTTTAGACATTTCTTAACAGGTTTGGTGCTATGAATGACATCCGTATGAAAGTCTTGATCTGATGAGGCTATTTAAGAATTTAGCTTCAGTTTTCTGGTTAATGTTTTAGTTTTGTAGCAATACAATAGTGAAATACCTGGATTTTGCTTAAGAGCTATAGAAATTTTTGGATATGAAGGTGACAATTGTAGACATTGCAGTTTATTGTGAATGTTCCAAAATGAACTGATTCTTTCATCATAAGAATGGAACTGATATTTTATTCTAAAGAATAGCACTTTAATCACAAGTAGAGAACAGATTCATTCATAAAATAAATAAGATTACTTCTATCATAACAAGGAAAAAAAAGGTGAAAAGGATTGATTTATTCATCATAAGAACAGAACTAATTATTCCATCAACTGAAATGATTCTATTATCACAAAAATTGAAGTGATATTTTAATCTAAAGAACCTAAGCCTGTCTATCATAATAAGAATAAAACTTATTCTTTCATTAAATGAATAACATTGCTTCATCATAAGAACTTATTCTCTCATCATAGTTATAGAACTGATTTTTTTCATTAAATGAATAGAATTTTGATTCTTTTATTATAAGAAAAGAACTGATTCTTTCATCCTAAAAATAAAAGTGATGCTTTCTTCAAGAATATAGAACTTATTCTTTTGTCACAAAAATGGAATTGATTCTTTTGTCGCATGAAAAGAAATAACTCTTTCATGACAGTAATGCAACTAATCATACTTGTGGAAAGAATAACATTGAGCTAACTGATTTGTTCTTCAATATTTACCAATCAACAGTGATAACTTTTCACCATTTATCAAGAGGTTCATGACAAGATTTGTGGGAAGGGAATTGATCCTCAAACGGTGTTCTTGTTTCATTATCTGACAACTATGATTCTATAATGTAAAAATGACAAACAAATCCCCTGAAATATTCCATAACATGATAATTAGCTTTTCCTTTCAAAGATATTTACATTAGGTGGCGTCTCTCTCAATATCATCTTGAAACAAAATACCTGCAAGAAATTGGCAGGTCTTGAGGAATTTTCATTAAAAACATGAATTGCCATCACTTCTTGCACACTTGGGGAATAAAAATAAGAATGTAAAGATTTTCATTTGGAATTTCATGTTGGGTACAATGGGAATTTGTCTGATTTTCATTCTATTGAATTCTTTCATTTCATTGAGTTATTTTTTAAGAGCTGAATTCAAATTCAAATGGATTCATTTGAAGTTAGTCTAATAAGTTTTGTCAATGCTTTTAGCAAAGGAAAAAATTCATGCAGGATATCATAAAAAGAATTTATTTAATTTTTCATTAGGCTTCATTATAATTGTGGATGTGCAGCTATACGTATGTGCGTATAAGAACATATAAAGAAAAACGCACACACAAATATATATAGGTAGGTATAAATACATTTACAAATTCATATGTATATTATTACTCTTTAGATAAGAATGCATATATCTACAAGTATTTGTATATATAATTTATATATGCACACATACACACAATATATTTATATATATATATATATATACATGTTATGATGAGAATAGAAATTTATTAGATCATTTTGTTGGCTGATTTCCAGTGGATTTTATATATATATATATATATATATATATATATATATATATATATATATATATGTGTACACATAGGCATGTATATATATATATATATATATATATATATATGATATATATATATATGATAAACATATATATATATATATAAATATTATATATGTGTACACATAGGCATGTATATATATATATATATATATATATATATATATATATATATATATATGATAAACATATTGCTTTAACGTATGTTATATTTATGATTAAACGTGCTCAATATAAAGGGATAGAGCATTTGTAAATACAAAAGTAGACACCAGTGTCAACACTCAGCAGTGGTAGTCTGCTTCTTGCTTAAACACAAGCTTCATGGCCTGAAGATTTCAAGCATGAAACAGGCTGTCGCCACTCAGTGTTGAACCCAGTTTCCACTTTAACACCCCCAACACACACATATGTGTATATATATATATATATATATATATATATATATATATATATATATATATATTTTTCTAGTTTGAAGAGTTATCATTATTTGCCCTATTTATATAGCGACTATTGTCCTCCATTTGCATTTAGTTATCATGTTTTAGATGGTGTGCCCTACACCCTTCATCAGATGTATGTCAATTTAGATAACTTACAGGGAATTCTGAACTGAGCCCTTTATTTAATCTACCAGGGTAAACTGTTCTTATCTTTCTCTATATATATTTGTTAGTATATCTGAGAATATAATCTTGCTTAATGAATACACATATGTCTATGTACACACATACACACATGCACATTTACATATATTTGCAGGTGTATATGTGTATACATGTACTCTAGGCTACAAAGTTATTGACTTGGCAATATCATTAACCTTTTGAGCTCTGACCACTGCTTGCCTAGTGGTAGAGAAAAATGATGTAATGCTCATCCACTGGCTGAACAGTGGTAGAGAAAAGTATCTTAATGCCCAGCTACTGGTTGAATGGTTGGTAAACACTTGTAACTATTTTTATATCTACCATGAAACACTACATACCAATTATTTGTGAATTTTAACTCATGAGCTCAGGCAGAATGGTTAAAATTGTTCAGGAATGCAGGGCGCAAAGGATTAAATTTATTACATACCAACTGTATTTTTACTTATCTTCAGTTAGTGTATACAGTGAGGGGAAATAAATATTCGTACACTTGAAAAATTGTATTTTTATAAATGTAAAAGCCTTAAATAAAACAAATCTCAGAACATTTTATGTATAAAGACACATATTATTAAAAAATAATAATAAACTTAATTAATTCTTATTCTAACAGAAATTAATGCATTTTTTAAATTCTAACTGGTGAAAAAAGTATTCATACAAATCAATTATTAGAATAAAATAATCAATTAATTATGAAAAAAGTATATTCTAGAATGTTCCAGTAATGTTATCAGTAATTATAGTTAACGCTATTATCCATTATCAGAGCATTCTGCAATTTCTAGTCTTACCAGAAGGTTCTAATAATGCCTAAAGGTAAAGAATTGACTATTTCACAAAAACAACACATTTTGTCTCTTTGGAAAGATGGGAACAGTTACAGAACAATTTCTAACAACCTGAATATTCCTTTTACTACAATTGCTTCATTCATTGCAAGGTTTAAAACTCGTAACAGTGTCGAAAACCAAAGATGAACAGGTGCTCCAAGGAAGATTTCTCTAAGATCAGCAAGGATATTAGGACGCCAGATCCAACAAAATCCACAGGTTACCCGAGAAGAGCTGCAGTAACATCTGCATGCATTATGTCTTAAAGTAACCAAGCGTACAATAATTAATGAACTACACAAAAAACGGTCTGAAACCACGCATCCCAAGGAAGACTCCACTCCTCTTGAAATGACATAGAGATGCTAGGCTAAGATTCGTTAGAGAGCATATGGATAAAGAATATTCATTTTGGGAAAAAGTACTATGGACAGATGAAACTAAAATAGAGTTGTTTGGTCATAATTATCGAAATCATGTGTGGAGGAAGGACAGTGAAGCCTACTTACCAAAGAACACGTTAACTGTAAAAGTTTGGTGGTGGCAGTATCATGATCTGGGGCTGTTTTTCTGCAAAGGTGTTGGCAGAATATCAATAATATATGGCAAGATGAATGCCAAAAGATACCAGAAAATCCTGCAAGACAATTTAATGTGTTCTGTTGAGAGACTTTGGCTACCTCCTGATTGGGTTTTCAGGATAATGATCCTAAGCATACCGCTAGATCTACAAGGAAATGGTTAGCTAAAAGTAATGTTGATGTCTTGCAATGGCCAAGTCAGACTTGAACCCAATCAAGAATTTATGGCGATATTTGAAAATTCAAATTGGGAAAAGAGCCCCAACAAATATCAAGAATTTGAAGACAATATGCCAAGAAGAATGGGACAAAATACCACTCAATGTGTGCAAATCATTAGTTGAGACGTACAGGAATAGACTGGTAGCTGTTGAACTCAATAAAGGATATTCCACAAAGTATTAAATTAAGTTAATATGCTTTTTTTGTTTTGTACAAATACTTTTTTCATCAGTTAAAATGAAAAAAATGCATTGATTTTTGTTAGAATAAGAATTAATTAAGTTCATTACTATTTTTTAATAAAATGTATCTTTATACATAAAATGTATCAAAATTTGTTTTAGTTAAGGCTTTTATATTATAAAAATACAATTTTTCATGTGTACGAATATTTATTTCCCCCCACTGTATGTAAGTAAAATACTACCTATAAATAACATCCCTCTCATAAATATATATATATATATATATATGTGTGTGTGTGTGTGTGTAAAACAATAAATCTGTAACCTCAAAATGAAAAATAAAATTAATCTTTTTTCAACATAATATCCTTGCTTGTAAATACACTTCATTTCCTGTTTTATATTTTTCAAGTCAACAGAACATTATGCAATGAAAATTTCAGCTCAAAAATTTAGGTTTTTATCACACGTGGCAGGCACATATATTAATATCTGCATATATGTTTAGGTAAGAGTATTTGTGTATATATCTCTTAAGAATGTACACAAGTGACTGAATGTATATAAAAATACTATTTATAAAACAACACCAGTTACAAAGTGACTACAATACTATATGGCAGATTTGTTGTGAAAATAAACACACAATGTATACACATAAAGCTTTGAAAGAATTGACTTTTTGGTATGTATGAAAACCAGAAAGTAAATGCATTTAAACGTATTTGCAAATTATTTGAAACTTGCCATGTGTGCCGTCTCCGTTTGTGTAATGACCGAAATATGAAAGTAAAGAAATTTTTAATTATGCTAATGTATATAAACAAATATGTGTAGGCGTGTGTATGCGTTTGTGTGCACGTGTGTATGTGTTTGCATACATGCACACCTACCATGAAGAAATATGTAACTGGAAATCTAAAAATTATAAATGTGTGTGCCAATGTATAATTATATATATACATTGTTACCTAAAATAATTATTTCACATTCATGCACCCATACAAACACTAAAATGCACATACACACACACATACACACACACACACGCACACACACACACACACATATGCAAAAGAAATACCAATAGTTTTAATATTGGTTATTTGATCATGTGCAGGAAAACAAAAGTAAAAAAAAAAAGAAAAATCTCAATTTTAAAAAGGAGAAATCTGAATATAAAATTCTGAATTTTAAAAACTTTTCATTAAAAAAAAAACACATACAAGTTTTTCTTTTTTTTGCATTATGAGCCACAGAAGGTAATTAATTTCCAATTCATTTATGTAGAGTTGTGATTTTTGAATTCTATTAGGAAATTTGTTTTTTTTTAACAATAAAATGAAACACAAAATGTAAGGATGACTTAGAAGCTTGGTTAAATAACAAAAGAATGAATAAAAAAAAAACTTGATGCTATAAAGTTAAAAGAAAAAAATATCAAAGAGGAAAAAAAAGCATACTATTTTTCTGCCGCTATCTTCGAAACAGAATTGGTTTATAATTTAAAAGGGAAAAAATATTTTATTTTTCCCTTTTCCATCCTTAAAACGAACCAGTAGGGAAATAGATTTCTTTTTTATTTTTTTTTTTCCTTTCTTTTATTCCTCATAGTTTTGTCTATTTTCAAGTTTTGTATTTTTGTGTGTCTTATTATTTACATAACTATGGAAGCTTTGGGGCAAGTAAACAAAGTTCTCTTTAGAAATATCTGTGCCTCATTCATTCTGATGGGTGCTGTTATTGAAAGGAAGAAATTGTTTTAATTTTAATAAAACAAAAAAATTCTATCTTCCTGAATCCCCAAAATCTAGTGACCATTTTCAAAGATAGGATGGTACCAGTGTGGTTTCTACAACCACTCCTGTATAACTACCTTATCTTCACTTTCTAGAATTTTTCCCATTTTCTTGTTGAGAAAAATACTTTGCTTGATTTTCTTTTGACATTTATTCATTCATTTGTGCATTCACAAGTGATCGGCTTATTTCAATAGATTTTTTCAGTCCTTAAAAATTTATTGAAAGTACAATGGAGTTGACCTAGAGTTTCTGAAAACATCCTTGTAATGAGAAAACTTTGTTGGTTTGAATAATTTTATTGATAATACTGATAGCAAAGTAGGATTATGAGAACAGTTGGAAAAGGCTGAGTTTTGGTTTAAACCAGGTTATTGACTGATTGATTTTTTATGGCTTATCAACCATTTATTAGTAACATTCCAAGATCACTGATAAGAACCAGAAAATTCACCAATTGTGATTAATGGATGTTCCCTCAGGGAGGCATCATACCTTGGGTACCTATTGGGGCTTAAACTGAGCCCAGACCTCAAGTGGAACTCTTACATATGATCCATTACTAAAGAAAAAAATGGTTGGTTTGCTGTACTGCCCCAGCAAATACCTGACTCCTCTACCTGTACAAGAGCCAGATCAGTCTGAAAATGGAGTACTGCTGCCATACATGGGCAGGAGCTACCCAGTCTTCTCTCTTCTACTCTCAAAAGAATTCAAAAGTGTCCCCGTGGCCTTGTAGATAATGACTTATTTTTCACTTTACAACCCCTTTCTCACAGACGAGACATCACAAGTCTCTCACTGCTCTGTTGATATTTTCATGAAGAGTGTTCAGACAAACTACAATCCTTAGTTCCACCAGTCCTAAACTTCATGACTAAGACCCACCATGCCACACCCATTGTAGCGAATCACCCTTTATATTCCATTGGTGAGATGTAAGTTCAACTCAGGCAAATTCTTTCTACAAAGTCACTGCCTTGTAGAACTGACTCCCAAGAGGTTGCCTCCCTGATTACTATAATCCTAACTTGTTCAAGTCTAGGGTTAACCATTATCTTCTCTACATATATGCAGAAGCTGTTCCTCTTACTCTGTAACTTTTGACTATGAGTGACCTTTGGTCTTTGTACAGGGTGAACATCAGTGTAAAAAAAATAAAAAATTAAAACTGAAATATATTTTGGATAGTAATAATTTAACTTTTTGTAAGTGAATATTATATGAATTTTGGGGGAATAACAATTATCTGACCCATAGCTAGAGAGAGAACATGAAGTTTGTTGTAGGGAATGAACTGATAACTCTCAGTATACAAAGAACTGATACACCTCTATTAAATGGACTGTTCCAGTAGTAATATAAGCATCTATGGTGTTGTTCTCGGGGGCTTGCTTTCCAGCTTCAGACAAACTTTTAAATATCTAATTGTATTGTTCTTGTTTAAAATAAGCCCTTAACTTTGTAAGTTACCATTCTAGTTATTATTTCAATAACCACCCCGGACAACATTACAAAAGAGTTATATCTTTCCCAAGGGCATTTGCACATTTAAGTGAATGTAATGGACCCAAATGGAATTCAAACTCATCTCTGATTTTTCATTTGGAGCCAGTATCCATTACACTACCCACACATCCAGTTTAAACAAGGACAGTTTTCAGAGACAAGGATCAGAAATGGATCATTGTTTCTTATGAATTGTGTTTGACCATATTAAGGTATGTTCTATTGGAAGATTGTTTAGAGAAAATCTCTTAAATAAAAATCTCAACAACTGTCACTTGGTCTTTTATCTGACACCTGGTGCACTTGCTGAAAAGAGATGATCAGCATATATATCATATGGGTGTTATTTATTTATGTCAGGCAACTCTGAACATGCTACAGGTACCATGTAATCCAGTAATATCTGCTGCATGGTCAGTTCATCAGCAACTAAACTGGCTCCCCCACCAGGCTTTTTTGGTGAAGTGGTTAGTTAGATACTCAGCAGAATTAAAAGCAAGACTTATCAATGGACAGATGAACTTTCTTGCAGGGTAAATAGGATAATAGTTTAGGTGGGGCTCTATAGCTATGTAAACAGGCAGTGCAGTATTGCCACAGCATTGCTGTGCAGTGAGCTTCCAAGACTAAAAATCAACAATCAGGACAGAGAGTTTACAGGATGAAGTCAAAAAGTCATATATTCTTCATGAGATGTCTTGGAATGAAATCTTTAATCATCCTATTAAAAATTGTACCACCAGGGTTTTTTCCTGGTTGAAAGCTGGCGTTGGAGCATTTGCAGAAATTCCAATCTTCTCCTTGGTCCACTCCTGCATGTTCTGGTGTTATAGCCCACAAGAATGAATTCTTCCTGTGATAACAATGTGATAGTTCAGATCTCAACAGATGTTTCTTTGTATATGCTTGTAATAAGTGTTAGCATGTCCTCAATGAAATTAAGTCACTGTTCATTTTACAAGTTTGGTTCAAGTGAATACTGGCAGTTCCTGTAAGCATTTGTTGAATAATAGTAAATCCTCAATCCCTCCTCTATTCAATCAGTATTGACATCTGCTACTGATTAAGTAGAATGCCTTGCTCTTCCAAGTCCATTCTCAACTCATCAGGAGGATCTTTGCCTGATTTTTCCCCTAAAATGGAATCTCTATTGAGTGATATAACTATAACATCATCAATATTTTCTACTGCCATATCTAAACTAGATGCCCACAAGTCCTAAGGAAATGTATTCCTGAACAGGCTCCTGTTCTCTCCAAACTCTATGACAAATATTGTAAACTCTTTTATTTTCCAGTTTTTTGGAAATCCTCTTCTGTAGTTTTTGTCTTTAAGAATACGTGCGAACATTCTGATCCCTCAATTTATTGTTCTGTTAGTTTTTACCTCTTCTTGGCAAAGTACTAAAGGCTCTAATCAATTCTGAATTGAATAATCATCCCACTTCAGATGACCTTCTTTCAGATAAACAAAATGGCACCCCAGACTATGGATTGAGGGAAGTCAGCCACCAATTTGTTATCAGTTATTACTGAATTTGTTTACTAAGAATCTTATGGTTTTATTCAATAATATTGCCTTATGCTAGACAAAGTTAATTTTACTAAACAGTGACAAGTTAGAGATCAGTTTTGTTGATTGGACGGTTTATGTTGTTTGAAAAAAGATTGTGATTAACTTATAGATAAATGTGTCAAAATTAGGATTGTTATATCTGGATCCATTTTTTCTTAAATCTTTCTCTCCCTCTGTGTCTCTGGCTCTGTCTTTCTCTGTCTCTCTCTTTCTATGTATATATCTGGAAATTTGGAATGGCATTATTGTATATATATATATATATATATATATATATATATATATATATATATATATATAGCAACTTATATGTTTTATGAGCTGCCATTCATTAGTATTTTTGTATTGTTAGACAAGTAACTGTCATATTCATGGAATTTTGTTGGTGACTTAGGTAAAGGGAAACATTGCCAGCTAACATCATCTATTTCTAAGAAACAACATGGTGAAAGGCAAGATGAAGCTCATCTGTAAATGCCTGATGTCCAGATCATTAGTTCCTATTATTGGAGAAAATTCTTTGAAGTACTTATCACAGATAAGATCCCCTATCAACGCTATCGATTACCTCCCTTTCCAGATGACCACAGAGAGGATCTGATGACATGGGAAGTTAAGTTCCTTCAGGAGCATCAAAACATGGAGACAGTAAAGGAACTAACCTAGGAGTAAAGTATGTCAGAGGTTGCTCCCACAAGTGATATCAAAGAAGTGATGGAAATGTGGAAAAAAGTGCATGACTTTGTTGTAAAACACCACATGCAATAATTAAATGCAAGTTGTGTGTGCGTCTGCTTTGTTCAATGAAAACTATGTTGATTATTTTCATGGCATTTTGAAATCATGAACAAAACAGATTTTTATTGATAAGTTTCTAAAGAAATCACCTGAATGCGAATGAAATGCTATAAATGCCCTTAAGTTTGGAGTGAAAACATTTTCTTATGAAAGGTTGTAGTTTAATAAAAGCTGTTTATTTCTTCCATTCTCCCTTATTATGATCTTATTACCTGTACTTTTTTTTATTTAACTTCTTACTGTCCATTTTCTATTTTTTAAATTATAAAATAAACATTTTGGATGCTTTGGGGGAACTAAAATGGATTAATTGATTTTCCATTAATTTCAGTGGGAAAAATGCTTTGTATTGCATGTAATTTGCAATACAAGCTTGGTTTAAATCTTGTACTGTGAGGTCCTAGGTCTTATATATATATATACAGGGTATATCAAAAATATTTTTACAAACTTTTGCGTCAGATTCCTGACACCAAAAAAAGGTAAAACATCCATATAAACATATGTCCAAATGCCATCATTGTACAAACACAACTCATAGCAAATGTTTAAAGTTACCCTGCTTGCTTATACACACAAAGACACTTGTTGCATCATTGACTAAGAGAACCTCTCAAATGCTCCCACACAGTGTTGAATGATTTTTCAGGCTCCCATAACATGTTGATGAAACGTCTCTGCATTATTTATGTCTGCTACATAAACCATTTGTTTTAGGTGGCCCCACAGATAAATACCCAAAGGAATGAAGTCATGGGAATGTACAGGCCATGGAACTGGTCCTCCCCTACCTCCTCCATCTTTCATGGTAGATGTCACCCAGTGCACTGCAGGCAATGTGACAAAAATGTGCTGGAGTCCCATCATGCATGAACCACATACATCTTTGTATTAACAGGGGTACATTCTCTATCAAGTCTGGAAGTGTGTTCAAAATAAAATCTCTGTAGAGAGCTCCTGTAAGATGTGCTGGGAGAACATATGGACCTACCTATAATTCCAGCCCACATATTAATGATGCTGGTGTCTAGCCTGTATTGTACCATGGGAATTCCAATCTGCCCACAAATGTTGGTTGTGCAAATTTGTTATTCTCTTCCAAACGTTGCCTCATCCATCAACAAGACTGAAGAGACAAACAACTGATTGACAGTTTGTGCAATAAATCATAAGTAAAAGTGATAAAAGACCCAGTATGTGTTGCAAATGATATTGATACAGGAACTGCTCTTGAAGTACCCTCCACGTGGTATTATGAGATGTACAACATGCTAGGCATGTGTTGATACCTGGATCATCTGTAGAATATGTTCTGTGAGGTCAGACATACAAGGGATCTCGGTCTTCCTTGATCCATAGTTTGTGGTGTTACAGATCCAGTCTCAGAGACGTGACAATAAACAGCAGCAAAGGTTGGATGATGACTGCCTTCAGTCTGGAAATAGTATCTGATACCACCATGCAGCCTCATGTCCATTACTATTTGCACAGCCATATGTAAAAATCATATCATTTTTTGCATATATCTGCTTGCTCATGATAAGAATATCCTGCATTTGTTAAATGAATGCTTCTAAGTTAACTTACTATTACACACGTTACAAATGTTGAAGACAGACTAGCCACAAATGTACACAAATGACAAATGTAATCTAGTTTACATAGGAGAACAGTGCCATCTACCATAAACTTTATTTGAACTTAATAACTCAAAAATGAAGGTTTTGCAGACATATATTTTGTTCTTGTTTAGGTGTGAGAAACTCACCCTCAAAGTTTGTAAATGTATTTTTGATACACCCTGTATATATTAAAGAGCACACTAATTTTCTCTTCGGTTCATACCAGCCTGTTTAGCTGCTATATCCTACAGGAATCACTTCTTTCAGGTCTTCAAGCTTGATAGTTCTGAACACAACAGAAGCCAATTTGTGTCTACTCATAATAATTGTAAATGTGTCTTGAAAGAGTCTAAGTCTTTGTTTGCTGATAGAATAAAGCACCATATATTCTCTGACATGTTTGGCTCTTGTGACTACTGGCAGCTCTTTAATAGTGTCTTTAATAAGAGTAAGTCTTCTATCCCTCCTCCCTTTATTCAATTTGAGGTGTTAATGTTTTCTACTGATAAAGCAGAATGCTTGGCTCATAAATCCTTTTCATATTCTACTCTTGACTCTGGAGTATCTTTGCCTGATTTTCCTCTTGAGTGATATGCATATAACTCAGTCCATGGATTTTGTTATCATCTCTCAACTGGTCCCATCAAAGCATGGACTTGATGGTTTCCCTGAAAATGTCCTTAAGAAATGTGCTCCTGAACTGTCTTATATTCTCTCTGAACTCTACAATGTGGCTTGCTGCTTCTTGCTTTTCAGCTCGTTGGAAATCTTCTTCTGTTATTCCTGACTTTAAGAAGTCAGGAGAAATATCTGATCCTTCTATCAGCCTAGTAGCCTTCTATCTCTTTGGCAAAGTACTAGAGGCTCTACTCAACTCCGAATTAGTTAAGCATCTCACCTGACAGTGTCTTCATTCAAATAAGCAATATGGTTATCACTTCTCTAAGTCAACTTCTAATGTATTAACAGTTATTGCTGAAGGAGTCTATCAAGCTTTAGATAAGAATGGTGAACCTTGAGCTGTTGTGTTTGATATCTTGAAGGGATTTGACAGGGTTTGACATACTGGTCTTCACAAATTAAAAGGTTATCTTATTACTGGATGAATTTTTAAATTCATTAAATACTTCTTATCAAATCATCAAATGAAAGTTATCTTGAATGGCTACTCTTCTAGATCATTTTGCATTGATACAGGTCTCCCCAATGGCTCTATTCTTGGATCTATATTTTTCTTAATTTTCATCAATGACCTTCCTGATAGTTTTCAACTTGGTAACTATGCTGCAACTATCTAATCCTGTATTAATAGTAAGACTGATTAGTTTGACAAAGTCAAATTTTCATTTTAAATGATCTCAAAAATGATTTACATTCTGTTGTTAACTGAGTCAAGGAATGGCTTATTAATTTTAATGACTCCAAAACTAAACTGTTCTCTATTAATCATCTGAGAGAATCCTTTCTGCCTTCCATCAGCATGGTTAGTGCTAACCTCCAGGAGAGTGATTCATCGCACCTTCTCAGGTTAATGATTTCCAATGACATGACATGGAAAGATTATATCAAATCAATTACTAGGTCACCTAGGTAAGTTGGTTTGCTGTGTCAAGCTGTACAAATTTTTTTACCTGAATCTATCTTACCAATTTACAAGTTTATCATTATGTTCAATCTTAGAATATATTTCTGCTACATGTTATCTGGTGCCCCTGGTATAATTTAAAGATCCTTGATAAAATCCAAAGAAAAATCTGCAGTGTAATTAGTGCTGACCTGGTATCTCAGCTTCAATACTTTCCCACTCCTGTAATGTAGCTTCCCTGTGCCTTTTCAATAAATACTTTCTTCGTAAGTTTTCTGGTAAATGCTCCTCTATGAAACCTAGACTCTATGAAGCGTAGTACTAGATTGGCAGATAGATCTCATCATTTTAGTACTGAAATGTCAAGATGTATCCATAAGTTCTTTGCTAACTCACCTGTGGAACTCTTTTCCAGCTTCTTGGCTTCCAGTCAAGTTTTGATCTTCAAAAACTTAAATGCAATATCAATCATTACCTTCTATCTTCTTAATTTCTGTTCTTTTATTGTTTTCACTCCTTAATAATATTTTACTTATATTCTTTCACAGTCAGTAAACCCCTGTGTGTTAGTGGCTCTGTTGCCTTTTACCATTGCAATAACACTTTTGTTGTTGTATTAAATAACCTTTGCAACAGCTATTTTATATGGGCAAAGATGTCAGATGACTTTAGAAATTTTTCAGTGATATATATATATATATATATATATATAATATATAAAATATTATATTTTAAAATTTACTTTATTTATATATTTAATATCAATATCAGTGATAGAGTGTGTGTAAATATGAAAGTGGATACTGAGTGACAGTCTTTTTCAGGCCATCCCATATGTATAAAGTATGGAAATTTTATTAAATAGTTTTTTTTTATAATTAGTTTTCATTAGAGTTGCCATTGTCTTTTGTGAGGAAAGAGACTATCGTAGAATAAGTACTGATTAGAAATTTGTTCTTTAATTGCTGTTAGAACTCTTCTGCCTGACCAAAAGGAGATTGCTTTAGCCTGCTTCTCATAGTTTGAAATCATTCAAATCCAATATTTTGCATTTCAAATGTTCTGGCCGTGTGGCATAGAAGCAGGATGAAGTATTAAGCTGTCTATTTGAATTTGTTAATCATGAGAATAAATGAGAAACGATATTCCAGTTGACGAAAAAAATCTAAATGACAGCAAAGAAAAGAAAAAGTGTTTGAAAAGAAGAGAAAAAAAAAGAATCTGTTTATCTTAACTTTTTCATTGAGACTGTTCAGTATTTGAATAAAAAAAAACAAAAAAAAAACTCATTTTTTCCTCGGCATCAGGGACTGAGGGCATTTTTTTTTTCACTTCTCTTTTTCTTTCTTTTTTTTTTCACTCTTTCTGTTCTTTAACCTCCCTTTGCCTTTCTGAGTGGTCATTCATCTCAATTGTGGAATCATTACCCAAGAGTTGTCTTCGTAAAATCTTTGATTCCAATGCCATCAAAAACCTATCAATATATTTGTTTGCTGAACTGGAGGCCAGTCTACAGTCAAGAACTGAGTGAATACACAACAAAACCATGCCAAAGGGAAAAAAAAGGAAAAAATTCTATGTGGACATACCCAGCCAGGCTGGCCAAAACTTGCCTATTGCCCTTATTGCTTACGGTCACACTTAGACTGACCAATTGTTTCTCTTTTTTTTTTTTTCCTTTTTAGTACTTATCTTGTATGTAGAGCCTCCCTTCCAATCCACACCCACCCAATACTCATAGTTTTCTTTGAAGCCAGCAGAACTTGCTCGCCAGTCCAAGAACATATAAAAGCATTTGGCTCAGCAGATGGAACACCTCAAAGGGGACATGTGATTTTTGGGGTATTAATAACTGTGCGAAATGCTCAAAGGAGGATGAAGGAGGATTACGAAGGGGATTACACTTAACAGAAGCTTCCTGGACCAGAGCCAGTCAAGCTGGAGGCGCAGATATTTCAACAAAGTGGAATATTGCCCAATCAGAAAAAATGCTGCAGTATTACTAACAGTGGTCAACCAATGGGATATTAAAAAAAATGGCTGAAAAAAATGATTGGATAAAAAATAATGTGCTTTTTAATCTTTATAACAGTAAACAGGTTTTAGACAATTTAGTTAATAACTAAAGATTTCTGATGAAGAATTCTACTTGGTAGCAAACAGATGTGGATATAACTATATGTGAAAATGACTTTATATGTGACGATGACTTTATAATCATCTTAACATAATATATGTGGAGATGACTGGGCATTGTATATGAGAATAATTTTACATGTGGAGATGCTGAGTCATTATGTATAGACATTACTTTATATGTGAAGATGATATATCTAGACATGGATTTATATGTGAAGTAGCCTCAACTGTATATATGGACATGACTTTATATATAAAGATGATATTTGTGGGGATGACTTTATGCATAGAGATGTCTAGTGTTTATATGTATGTGGACATGACTTTATATGATGGAATCAGATATGTGGATATGGTGTTATATGTGGAGAAGCCTAGACTTCATATATTAACATGATGTTATATACAGAGATGACATATGGGAACATGGCAAGTTCATATATATGGAGATGACATTATATATGGGGATGACATATGTGGACATAAATTTATATGTGGACCTGATTTTATATATGTGGGGATGACTTTATATGTAGAAATTACTTTATATATCGAGATGACAAGATTTTAACTGTAGACATAACTTTATATGTGGGTATTACATAAGTGGACATGAATTTATATGGCAAAACCTAAGCTTTATATATGGACCTGAAATTATAAATGGAGATATCATATGTGGGGATGATTTTATATGTCGCAAAACTTAAGCTTTATATATGGACCTGACATTATAAATGGAGATATCATATGTGGGGATGACTTTATATATGGCAAAAACCTAAGCTTTTCTATAAGCACCTGACATTATAAATTGAGATATCATATGTTTGGATGAATTTATATGAGCGAAACCTAAGGTTTATATAAGGACCTGACATTATGAATGGAGATATCATATGTGGGGATGACTTTATATGTGACGAAACCTAAGCTTTATATATGGACCTGACATTAAAAATCGATATATCATATGTGGGGATAACTTTATATGTGGCGAAACCTAAGCTTTATATAAGGACCTGGCATTATAAATGGAGATATCATATGTGGGGATAACTTTATATGTGGTGAAACCTAAGCTTTATATAAGGACCTGGCATTATAAATGGAGATATCATATGTGGGGATGACTTTATATGTGGCGGAACCTAAGCTTTATATAAGGACCTGACATTATAAATGGAGATATCATATGTGGGGATGAATTTATATGTGGGGAAACCTTGATTTTATATAAGAGCATGACTATAAAGTTATGTCTACATATAAAATCATATGTGGAGATGGCTTGGCATTATATGCAGAGTTGATTTTTATATGTGGAAATGACATATATGATAATGATTTCATTGTTTCAGATGGCTGATCTTTATATATGGAAATGATTTTATATGTAGAGATGAATTGACTTTATATGTTGTGGCTGTTGGAATAAATCTGTTTGAATAAGTAACTTGTATACAGCAATTCTATAAAATCAAAATCGTTTTTGATATCTGACTCTACTTGGCAACAAATACATGGAGAAATCAGTACACTTTATATGCTGTCAAATTTTCAGTGGGTCTGTTGCTGAATGGTTAGAATGGTAGTCATCTGATCATGACACCTGAATTTGAATTTCACAATGTCAATGAGCTAACTTCTTGAAAATATTGTCCACAGGCAACAACCCTAGTATGTTGCACTGTTGGGAAATACCTGAAAACCATATCATGGTTTGACCCAACCCTTGTGAACAAAATTGGGTAGATAAACTGTTTGAAAGCTTTTGATAACTTGAAGTCACAAGTCATCAAACCAGAAACACAAAATGTGACTGAGCAGGCACCTGCAACAAAGACTAGGTAATCTCTCTAGGTTATATGTCTTCTTGGAAATAAAAAGCCATTGTGTAGCATTGGCAGTAAAATTGGTTAAGAAAGTCAAAGATTTGCACATAGCAGTCCTATATAATGAAAGCAAGAATTTTTTTAATCCGTTTTCTCTTACTTTTCATTTAGTTTATGATAAGGTAGCTGAAGTTTCTGGGACACGTAATGAGAAAGAAGGGCCTGGAGAATCTGATACTCACAGGTTGAATAGTAGGAAAGAGGATCAAGGGAAAGCAATACAGGACTTACCTGGCAGGCTTAAGGATGTGGATGACAGAACGTGGTCTGGGGGAGGTGGCAGAAGCACAAAACTAATTGAGAGCCACAAAGGATTGGGAGAAATGGAGAGCCATGATCGTCTATGTCCTGAAAGGACACGGCACATAAAAAGAAAGATATGTTGACTAAATAAAAACATAAAAGATATACAAAAATATTTTTGTCAATTCCTTTGCATATATATATATATATATATATATATATACACACACGAAATGTGACTGAGTAGGCACCTGCAACAGAGAAAGGAGGGCCTGGAGAATCTCATACTCACAGGTGACAAGGGAAAGCAACACATGACATACCTGGTGGACTTAAGCAAGTGGATGACAGAATGTTGTCTGGGGGAGGTGGCAGAGGGCCAAAACTTATTGACAGATACAAGGGATAGGGGGAAGTGGAGAGCCATGATTACCTACATCCTGAAAGGACATGACACCTAAAAAGAAAGAAGCAATAAGATGAGCTTTTATGACTTAGTAAACAAAGGATTTTGAATTATTTGTAGCAAAAAAGTCTACTTTTCTTTTCTGTTATTTAAATTTAAATTATCCCCTGATCGTATATATTTCAGGGCATCATTTTTTTTTTACAGTAAGGTTCACTCTGTACAAGGCCTGGCGTCCACTGGTGGTAGACAGTTAAATGACTCGTACTGATTCCTTTATAACATTTCTCAGAGCAGTGGAGATTACTTGATGATAGTAATCTCCTTTCTAAGTGATGTGTAACATTATACTGGATTGTATGCTACCAGAAGCAAAAGTAATACCTGGCCTAACTTAATGGGAGAAAACATACATAATACTAAAATAAATGATAAATTAGATTGAGTGCTGGAAATCACATTGGCCAAAGTTTGTTAAGAAAATGAAAATATTTGAATGGCAAAAAGAAAGAAGAATTTACAGTAAAACATTTAAATGAAGTATAAACTTGAAGAATGCTGGAAAATACTTTGGTCAAAATGTTGTGAGTAAACAAGAAAAAAGTAATGCTGCTATTCCTGATAATTCATGGGATAACCAATCACAATTTGTTTTGCAGACCTACCCACTAAGCACTACTTCTTACCATGCTTTCCTTGTATCTTTCATCACAGATGGTACTCTGTTCATGATATTGGTCTTCTGTTTGCTTCATTGTCTTTCATGTGGGAATATCACCTAAAAGCTGATTAGCATTCCAGCACACTGCAAAAAACATTTCACATAATTAGCAACAGGAGTTATCAAAAATAGTTAGGTTGATTTGGGCCAAATAGCAGACACACATATGATCTGGAGCAAAAATCATTCACGTCGCCTTCCATATTGCGTTCAGATGACTTTCTCAACAATTAGGCCATGTCTGTAGAGGTGAATTACCAAAACAGATGATGGCTGTAGTTTTTTGGGTTCAATGTAACAAATATATTACTTGTCATTTTCATATTGCTACTGTTTTGACCTTGAAGATTGACTTATTTGCAAGATAATAATAATAATAATCAAATTTTACTTAAAATAATCAGTTCTGTATTTTTAGAGCCTTTCTTTTAGCAATTAGTATGAAGTGAGTAGGGTATTGTAGTGTTTTCATTATGTTTCAGGTCTTCATCAAGATAAAGGAGAGCTATATATTCGAAAGGCTCTGACATAAAGAATTATATTGGTTTTAAATTTATTGTCATGACATAAGTAAAAATGTATGTAGTCATTCTTATTTTTTGATTTTCAATATACTTTGACTTTTTTCTTTTACACTATTTACATCATTTTTCACCCAATATTCATGATCCCCTCAAGGATGAGTGTTACTTAATGAGGTGTGTGATAGTAATGAAAGAGGAAATGAACATTAAGAGGATAAGGAGGATAGGTAATGATTGACTCTTGACTTGAAGAGGTTAAGATTTTAATGCTCAAATAAACACCTTTGTGTTTCATGGGGACTTGTTTCATGGGAGCAGCACAAAGGGTTCTAATAGCTATCAGAGGGGAATTAAAAGCAGAACTGGAAAGGAAAGTGGGAAAATTGTTAATTAATGAACCAACAGGATGATTTAACACTGGTGATGAAGAAAAATGGGAAGCTGTGGGTCTCTATAGATCCAAGGCTGTTAAACAAGTCTCTGAAAAGGGAACATTTCCATTTACTGGTGTTTGAAGATCTGTTGTCCAAACTTGCTGACAGTAAAGTGTTTCCCCCGCACCCTGGATCTGAGTGATGGATTTTGGCATCTGAAGCTTGATGAGGAAAGCAGTTGTTTGACTACATTCACCACTCCATTTGGCAGGTACAGGTGGAAAATGCTACCATTTGGAATTACTCCAGCACCTGAAATCTTTCAAAAGGTCATATATGATAACATTTCTGACCTACAGGATGTGTTAAGCAAGACTGATGGTATTCTGGTGTTTGGGGGAGGAAAACGATGGAAGAAGCTACAGCAGATCATGACAGAAAGTTCAAGAGGCTCTTACAGAGATGCCAGGAATGGGAATACATCTAAATTCGCACAAAGTGAACCTGCAACATACTTCTGTGTCCTTCATGAAGCATATAATAACAAGTGAAGAGTTATACCCAGATTCAGAAAACAGCCATCAGATGTGAAGGGTGTCCAACAGTTAGAAGATTTTGTGAACTACCTTGCAACATTTCCTATCACATATTTCCAAGATGATGTCTCCAGTTCAGCATTGTATGAAGACAGATGTCCCATAGATATGTTCTCAGGTACATGAGGAGGCTTTTGAGAAGGTTAAGAAGGTGGTGAGTGAAGCACGTGTGCTGAGATACTATGACACCAACAAATCCCTATTCATCCAGTGTGATGCAAGTGAGAAGGGTTTAGGAGCTACATTCCTCCAAGAAAGCCAACCCCTGACCTATACCATTTGAGCCCTTATTGATGTTACATTCTTACTAAAAACATTTTCTGATTCATGCTACATTAATTTATACTACTAGCCAGATGTGAATGCTCTAAAGCCTAAGACTAAACTAAAAATTCCATCAATTGCGCATAGGTTCTGCACATAGCTTCCATTTTTACTCATACACTCAAAGAAAAATACAATCCAGAATTTCCACCCAACAGCACCCACTCCTGCCAAAATAAACAAAATAAAAATTGGAGTCAATCTGAGCCTAAGAAAAGGACGTAAAAGCCCATCAAAGGGACGTTTTCGGCAGGCATACGGAACAAGAGCCTGGATTCACACTGCTCATTGGAATGTGATCTCCCATCTCCAAAAGACATCTCACCAAATACTGTCACCACAGTAAGTCACAACTCACCCTCCCTCTCTTACCATATGCCTCTGCAGACAACTTTTAAAATTCCACTTATCTCTTTCTTTCGATGAGAGACATTTACACCAATTTACCATTTGTTGTATTTTTACATTAATACAATTGTTTATTTTTTAAACCTCCATTCTTTCTTCTTTGTCTCTGCCACCATACACTTAATATAACACCAACACAGAAACTCTGTATGCACAGATCGAGAAGGAATTACTGGCAGTGGTCTACACATGTGAACGTTTTCACCAATACACATTTGGCCAGTACATTAATGTTCTGAGCGACCACAGATCTCTTGAAGCCATAATCAAAAAAATTTGACAAAGTGTCCAAAATGGCTGCAGAACATGTTGATGTGCCTGCAGAGATACAATGTCATAGTGTTATATCATTCGGGGAAAAGGATGTATATCACAGACACACTTCCAAGGGCCTTCATCCATGGTATCAGCTATGTAAACAAGGAGGATGATATCCACTGTGACATAAAGATAACTGCCTGTGCTGATGGCCAGATGAAAAATTACACCATAACCGAGAAGTGAGGCTGTATTTCAGGATGTGCAGGATAGGCTGATATCTTGGAGTAGCCATGTGACAGTCCCTTTAAATCAATGAACTGTTCTAAAAGAAACACTGCATTCCTCCCATTTAGGAGAGAAAAGGTGCTGCTGAAGAGCACAGGAATGTCTACATTGGTCACACATAAACAGCAATATCAGAGCATACACTGCAAAATGTCTGAAATGTTGGAAATATGAAATGGCAAACCCTGCAGAGCCTCTAATGGTTCATGAACTTGATGAGAGACCCTGGGCAAAAGTTGGAGTGGACCTATTCCTATTTGAGGGGAGAGACTATCTCTGTATAGAGGACTATCTAAGTAATTTCTGGGAGATCGATTACCTTTGCAGTATGGACACCAAGACAGTGATTACCAAATTGAAGCACCATTTTGAAAGATATGGTATCCCAGACCAAGTTGTCACAGACAATGGGCCTCAATTTCAGAGCCAGGAGTTTGATGTTTTTGCAAGAAAGTGGTGTTTTACACACACAGCCATTAGCCCTTTCAACAGTAAAGCTAATGGCAAAGTGGAATTGAGAATAAATATGGTGAAGAATCTTTGCCAGAAAGCCAAAGCTTCACAGATGGATCCATATTTAGCAATTTAGGATCACTGATACACACCCACTAAAGGTTTTCTGTCACTGGCACAGCAACTTATGTCAAGAATGAAAAAAGCTCTTCTACCAACCACAAATGACTTGCTAAAACCAGAAATACCCAGAAATATAAAACAGGCATTGACTTCAGAAGGTAGAAAGCAAGAACACAAGAGCAAATACAATGTCAGACCCTCTGCACCTCTACTTCCAGGGGCATTTGTGTGGGTGAGACTGCAATGTAAGAAGTAAGGAATGGGAAAAAGGAATAGTGACTGAGCAACTGAATACAAGGTCATGACACATTGAAGACTATGGGGAGCTGCACAGGCAAAACAGGATTGACTTGAAGGAAATAGCAGAGACATCACATGGGTATTCACCTATACCCAGTCCAAGGTGATCACCTAGGTACTACTTCAGAAAATCAGTCCAAAGCAGCAAATTCAACACCTCCACAGTTTATAAACCCAAACAATGGCAGGAATCCAAAGAAACCTCATCATGATGTTTCAGTGGGATAAAATGCATTCAGGGAGGATAGTCAAAACACCAGCAAGGCTGAATGTCTGAAGAGAACAAAAGGGGGTAAAGAAGGGGGCAGAATAAACCCTGTAAGGCAAGAGGACAGCTTAAACCCAATGAATACCTTGCTCACTCATTTCTTGCTCATACCCATTAAAAAAGAAAAAATAAATGTCTCTTTTCAAAAGAGGAAAGATGTTTCATGGTACACTACTTATGTAGGCTAAACCAGTTTCATGATATAGGAATACAGGTAGTTTGAATTAGCATGGATTACCTGTAAAGACAGACATACCAACTTATGTGGTCGAGTGTCAGTGTCCATAGGCAATACTTGATCATACTTCACAGGTATCACTTTTATAACTTAGAACTTACTCTTTGCAATTGGAATACAGCAGAAATGAAAGTGATTTGATTTGTGTGGCTGTGACATGATATGTTCTAGCAATAATTCCAGTTTATTATTGGATCTAATGATGGCTAATGATGATGGTATGATTAACCATTTCCATACATGAAACATTTGGTATTCATTAACTAAACAGTTAGTGTTACTTTCGGTTCTAATTCATTAAATCTCCAGTACTTAGTACTGATGAGAGTTTCCTTCCTAACCTTGTGTTTAAGACAGTTTGGAAAGTTAACATATTGATTATATCATTATTTTCTTTTCTAATTTTGTTTTTCTATTGAGAAATTTTGTAAGATCTGATAGAGGAATGTCATTATGATTCATGGATTGATTCAAGTGAATTATTTTCTATTTCAAAGGTAAATTCAGTAGATTCAACAGAGTTTAACCTGTTTAAATAATCTTTTTAAATTGGACAAATGAGTCAGACCTATCAAATTTTAAATGAGTTTAATCTGAATATTTTAAGACTGGCTTGAATGAAATGCTTTTCTTGAATTTTGGTTTTTGTACCAATTTAAAAGCAAAAAAACATTTATCATATTTTTTACCAAAATCCCCCATGAATAGCCATGTTTCTGTTTAAAAGCTCTAGTATTGTCCACACTCATTAATATTGTTCAAATAACAAACATTAATCTAGGAAAGTGCATAAAAGCAAAAAACATTATTTATTTCTAAATCATTTGTTCCAAACTAGATTCCATATAATTGGTATAATTTCTGCAACATAAATGTAAAGAAATATCTATTAATATAAGAATATCAGCAAGTCTGATGCCTGTCAACATCCAAAGGCTGCATGTTTGAGAAACTGGATTTCATTATAAATCCCAAATTTTGTTTTGGAAATGAGGTTGTGTATTTAAAAAATCCCATTATTGATGGAAAATTAATCTATCATATTTGGATTTAAGATATTTAGTTATATCAGAATGTTTAATCCTCACAGAATTATCATTAATAGGAAGAAAAAATATTGTCTATAAAAACAGAAATAGGTTGCATGAGAGATAATTTTGTCTAACATGCAAACTGCTACAAAACCAAAATATTAACCTAAAACCTTTAGTCATGTTCTTAAATTGCCTATTCAGATCTAAACACTCATATATATAGATGTCATACATGATGATCAACTCATTGAGAAATTATTAATAGACTGTTCTAGTTCCACGTGCCATGCCTCTTCCAGATGTCTCAGTATCAGTTTAACTCTACTCTTCTAATTTTTTGTTCACCTCAACTGTAGTCAGATGTTGAACTAACAACACCTTTGGTCAAGTCACTGGATTCAACCAACACTTTTATCCACTGGGTCATTTGTCCTTAAGGACACCCAGAAAAGGCATGGCACATAGAACTAGAAAAATCTACCCCAGTAGACAAACAGTTCAGTTTGAAATTCCAATCTCCTGAATAAAGCCAGAGTATACAACGGTCGAAACATTGTGAATATGGCAACATTATTGTTTTTTTTTTTTGTTTTTTAATAGACGCTGATAGGCTTTCTTATTGTCCAGTCTCTTCCTCCTTCTTTTGAACAGGAGTAGAGGCTCATCGCTTGTTTCCTGTTTACGAAGGGTCTCCTGGATTTCTTTCCTTTTCTCTGGTCTTAGTAGTAGTGCTGTCATGAATTGCTTGTGTTTGCGTGCAGTTTGTGGCAACATCTCTTCATACTGAGGGTATTGGGTTGGCAGTTTTCTTGTTGCTGTTCCTGATTGGTAGTTAGGAGCCTGAACTCTTATGTAGCATCTTGAGAGGCTGCTCTGATCAACAATTGTAGGGACTGGCATGCTGGCCTTCTACATAAGCACCAGGGATACGGTATTACAGGAGGATTACTTGATATAATCCAATCATTTCTGCCTAACTGTGAAATGAACGTTGTCCTGAATGGGTTCTCTTCCATTTCCTTTCATATGGATGTTGGTGTTCCTCAAGGCTCTATCCTTGGTCCTACACTGTTTCTGATCTTCATCAATGATCTTCTTGATGTCATCAGTTTTCAATTTGGCATCTATGTAGATGACACTATCATTTACTCCTGTCTCAATAGTAAATCTGGCATTGATGACAAAGTTAACCTGACCTTTGTTCTTGAAAACGACCAGTCTGGTTGACTGGAGCAGGAAATGGCTTGTGAATTTTAATGCATCCAAAATAAAATTGCTCTCATTTCCTCACCATAGGGAAACTTCCCTACCTCCTTTCAGCATAGCTGATACTCAACTCTATGTGAGTGTCACACCATACCTTCTTGGTCTCACATTTTCCACTGACCTGAGGTGGAACAGCTACATTGAATCAATAGATGCATCTACTGAAAGGAAATTTGGTTCTCTATGTTGCACTAGAAGGCTTTTCTCATCTGAGTGCATCGTTTACATCTACAAATCTACTATTCATCCATGCATGGGATACTGTCACCATATATGGCCTGGTGTTCTGCTGTTCATCTCAAGGTTCTTGACAAAATCCAAAGACGGATATGCAATGTGATCGATCCTGTCTTGGAAGTGCAACTTCAGTCACTTCTTCATCAATGTAATGTGGCTTCCCTCTGTCTTTTCTACAAATATTTTCATCTCATCTGCTCGGATTAGCTATTTTCACTGGTGCTCTGATTGCATGAATTTAAACATACTACTAGGTTGACATCTCGGTCCCACATTTTTACTGTCGAAACAGTTAAATGTAACTGTCTCTTCTACCCCAACAGCTTCTTCTCTCACACTTCCCAACAGTGGAATTCCCTTCTTCTTACTTGCTTCCCTGATAACTATAATCCTCAAAATGTAATGTCAATCGACATCTTCTCTTGCCTTGATCCCCATTCTTCTTTCTATCCCTTGTGTTATTCTTTTTATCTTTTCCTCAATCCAGTTTTTTTCCATTACTTTCACTCTCTGTAACCCCTTGTGTATTAGAGGCACTCCTGCATTGCTTCGGATTGAATTGCTTAAAAACAAAAAAAAAACAAAGATGAGGACAACAGTCTGAACAATGTAAATAGTGTATATAACTACAATACCTCAGCTCAGAAATATAGGCAGTCATTTAGAATGTCTAAACTATCAGCAATATGCAACAACATTCTCAGATCAGTGATTAAAAATGATTTTAAATGAATGAATCCCTTATATCTTAAAGAAGACAATCTTTTATCAAAAGACAAGCACTATAGAATCACATACAAAGAACTATACCATATAACAAAACCACATCACTTGAACACATCATCAGCAATAACAGTAATGATTAGCCCATGTAACTAGAAAAGAAAATCATGATATGACCAAGATTTTAAATTTCCACACAGTCTTAAACAAAACATTAGGAAGGAAACTCCCCATCAGTACTAGAAAGAGTAATAAGAATGAACTTAAGAAGTTTATTTTCCTATTTTACTGTTCTGAAAAAAAAGATCTTTTTTAAGAGAAAGATTTAACAAATTTCAAACTAAAGTAATTTCGTCAGTTAATGTTTTCTGTATAGAAATGGCTAATCCTGCCATAACCATTGCTACTAAAACAAAATTTTCCCTTGGACTCTCTTAAAAAAAAAAGGAACCAAAAATTATATTTCCCATAATATTCTTCCCCACAAACAAATGGCTGTATTGTTCTTGGATCAAAAATATTTGTTATCTGCTGATTATGTTAACTGTAATCATTAGATATTTTGACTACAAGAGACACAATTGTTGTAAATTCCTTTGTTCATCTTTTATCCTACCAAAGAATTATGTATTTCATTAGATTAGATTGTGGAAGTGTACAAACCAGTGATAGACTGAACTTTTGTTATATTCAAAAGAAACTTAATCCTGAATTGTTTGAATGACTTTTTAGCTCAAGTCAGTCATGTAGATTTTATCAACTTTTCCAGTTCTTTCTTGTTCTACATTTACTTGTTTTGTTTGTTTGTTTATTTGGTATTGTTTATTGGTATATTTTTATTTCTTACCTGAAGTTTACCTTCCATCTTGCAGGCTGCCACCAACTAAAGCAATATATAAGTGCATATCATGAAGATTTTTGATTAAATCTAGAGAGAGATGAAGGCAAAAAAGAAAGTGAGCAAATATTATGCCTAGAAAGATATTTACAAGAGATATAAATTTTTCTCCCTCTCTACCTTATCGTTTCAAGTTAAGATGGTTTAATCATTGTTTCTAGTTTAACCCATCAGGCTTTAAAAGTCTGCTCACCACTGAGCAGACTCACAGCCATATCTCCTATCATGACAACCAATCAGATTTTTTTTTGCTTTTTCTCCCATGCCAATTATCCTTTTCTTAAATTCCAGTGAAGTTTTATCAAGATATGAAAAGGAAAATGTTGATGGTATGGTAAGCAGCAAATATTTCTTTTAACTGATTATTTTTCTTTTATGTTTTCAGCTTGTATTGTTTGAAAGAATTCAATGGCTTAAGGTTACTAATTTTAGAGCTAGTGTTAAAGTTTCAAATCTAACCATCTAAATTATTTTATTGAGAAAGGCATGAACCCCAACAGAAATTATTTGTCTCATCTTCATCTTCATATATTGACAGAGATACAGTAATTCATTTCCTGAATTACTGTCCAAGCAATAAAAATATTATTTCTTTTTATTTATGAAATTAAAGCATGATAATAACACTATTAACAAATAATGAAACAGATTTGATTCTTTAAAACTAATTTCATATTAATGTTAGTGAAATACTAATCAAGAATTAATAATATTTGATAATGCTTTATCTAATAGCATATTAAACAAATAATAGACATCATATTGTCCTAAGGATGATGTATATAAACATTGTTATAAAAATAAAAATGTATTCCATTAGTAAGAAGAAAGCAAGCTTCTTTCTAAGAATCGCAATTTTGTTGAAAAGACTCTTGCACGAATGCTTCCTTTAACACTAGAATCTTAACATTTTCAAGTCTTGGACCAATTGTTATCTATACTACATATCCTCATAGTTCTCATTGTCTAATTCCTCTTGTCATGATCATATCATAGACCTCATTCAGTAAGATACTACCTTGAATGGCACTTGAGCCCTGTATTGGATGAACTTTAGTAATATATATATATATATATATATATATATATATATATATATATATATATATATATATATAATGATCCACTTGATCCTTACCAAACATCTACTTTCCCATTGGTTACTCTTCATTGTATACGTTTGTACAAAAACAAATATGGAAGACGATTATAGAAAAAAAAAAAACTCTTGAAATCTAATTTGAAATGAAAATATAAAATATAAACCTAATATTTTGTATCTTATTCCAAAGTATCCACTGGTCCAAACGGTAGCAATACAAACAAACAAAAAAGAAACAATGAAAAAACAATTAAAAAAAAAGATCCCAGTTGATGATGCAACCATTTGTAAGCCTTACATACACACAGACTGAACAATTATATTAGATCATACTCTCTCACTCTGTTTTTGCTTTCCTGTTCTAAGATCACTCCTTATTCAATATTCATTCTGTCTTTCTCAATGTTGCAGTAGGAGTGGAGATTTGTGGAAGTTTTTGTTTTTACTGGATAATTCAGTTCTGATATGGCGATTAATGTTTGTTTGCTTCAAAAACTTTTTTTAACAAGACCTGACATGAGATATTTTTATGGCTGTATTTGTTTTCTCTGTGTAAAATGAATCAGTTCCTGCATGATTATATGGAAAAACTAAGAACAAGAAGTTGCAGGCCATATTTTTGTTATATTGTTGAGTTTTCAAAACAATATCATCACAAATGTTGCACTATCTTTTCTTATGCAATGTTAGGATATAACCGCATATACACTGCTATAATCTCAGGTAGAATTTTAGATCAGTGGGCTAGATGAGTGTAATTTCATTAAAAGCACTGGAACAAGAAATGTAATCTTTATGATTAGAATGATATCAATGCAAGCAATACAAATGATGAAGGTTATATATCTGTTTCCTAGACTATACTAAAGCATTTGATAAGATATGACACAAACTGCTATGAAAAGTTTATTTATTTTGGGAAAGATTTTAGAATAATCTGGAACATGTACTGGGAACAGACTGCCTGCATACAGAGAGAAAATGAATTCAGCAAGTAAACAAAAATAGAAAGGGGCATAAGACAAGGATGCATCTTTTGCACCAGGTTTATTTAACCCATATAAAGAGGTAATCCTAAGAAGACTAGTAGACCTACCAGGATTTATTATTTGTAACAGAGAATTGAGTCAACCTGATAAGAAACTCAGAGTTGGTTGCATGTGGTGATGTAAGCGCCATGAGTTACATTCTTTTCTCCAATGGACTGTTGAGTGAAGATTTTCTACTTAGAGGAGGTGATGCTGACTATTTGCATATTATTGTTGGGCACAATATTAACAGCCTAAGATATGGAGATGACATTATATCGATGGCAGAGACAGAATGAAAACAGCAGAAACTCCTAGACAAGATTAAAGCAAGAAGATAGGATTGCCAGTTGTAAGAAATGGTTGTTAGCAAAAGATACAGCCCAAGATGCAAGCTATAAATTGGGGATGTCAAAATCAAGCAAGTACAGAAATTTAACCATATGGAAAGTGTTTTAACAGACAAGGAAAAAATTTGATGCCACCATCCAGAGACAAAGGAATAGGGACAGATGCCTTCTAGAAGATAAACAAAATATTAAGAAAGCTTGTTTTTTTTCTTATTTAATGCTAGCTCCATCACAGGCCACTTTGTTTATTAAAGCCTTTGTTAAGGTATTTTCTGGATTCTTTATTTCTCTCAACTATTCTGAAATACACCAGATAAAAGTAAAACCTGCCATGGACAACATGTCCATGGCTTTGTCTTCACTTAACACTTCAATAAAAGGACAGTGTACCGTCAACTTAAATCTATTAGGTGAGGGGTATCTGAGCATTCAACTTTCTGCTTTCCCCAATCTATATTGTGACATTATTCACAGCCAAGACTTAGCTGAATTTGGCAGCCCTAATTTCACATCTTTGTAGTTTACCCACTGCCTTGATAAATTATTCCTTCTTTATTCTCAAATTTGGATCTTAACTGCAAACTTATTACTACTAAATTTAGACTATTTGGAAATGCTGATGGAATCTTTATTGAGGCTGAGGTTAATAAAATGTTTAGTGATGTGGTGATTGAGGAAAGCACGTCCCCTTGGTGAGCTCAGATTTTAACTGTAATTAACGAATGGCATAAAAAGAGATCACTTGTACATAATAGTAGAACTATTAATAGATTCATTTGACTAGATGTTTACTTTATACCAAGAATGGGTGACCTGGATTGGGAAATCTCCAAATCTAAAATTTACTCTTTGGATTTGAAGAGTGCTTATCACCAGGTACCCATTCAAGAAGAAACAAACCATATACAGCATTTGGAGCCTATGATAAATTATACTAGTTTTGCTGAATTCCTTTTGGAGTCACAGATGGTATTGCTTGCTTCCAGTGAATACAACATTATTATGAAGAATAACTTGTGTGGTATTTAGACTTATGTAGATAACATTGTTGTAACTGGGAAAACTGAAGAGAAAAACAATAAAACTACTCAAAATTTCTAGGTGGAGCCAAACTAAATAATCTCGCTATGAAAAAAGTCCTCCCTATCAGCCTGTTCTATCAGCTCTCTTGCCTACACTATATTTTATGGGGGTACTCAAACCTGATGTGGATTGATTATGCTCACTTAAAGAACTGCCTATCCTTAAAGATAAAGTTTCCCTCTGTCGAGCCCTTGGATTGTTTTCCTATTAATACCAATGGATATCCAAGATTTCAGACAAGATCAAACATTTAGTCATGGCTAACTCGTTCCCTTTAAATTCCAAGTCCATGAAGCATCCAAGAATATTAAGGAAGAAATCAGAAGTGCTTTATTTCATGTTATTCAAGAAAATATCTCCCTTTGGCTTTGGGAAATTTGTGAGAATCTCAGTGGCAATTTGTTCTGCCTGCTATAAGATCTCTACGCTGTACCACCACCAATACCACACCTCATAAAAGAATCAGTGCTGGTCACTCATGTGTTACTCCTTGCTCACTTGGCTAGCAGACCCTGGTCTGGTTCTTATACACCAAAACATCTATGCCAACAAGTACAAAGCTTTAGTCTCCTGAAGTTTAGCTGTTGGAAGCTAATTCACAATATGCTATTGTGAAGTTTGATGACAGACATGAGTCAACAGTGTCTGTGTATCAGATGGGAATCTATAACTATCAGAGAACAAAAAATGAATCTACAATTATCTGAGAACAAAAATTGGGTCACTTTGTTTATTAAATTGTTATAATAACATGACCAGAAAATACTTTAATGAAGACAAAAATGACACATGACAGGGCTAAGGTTAAATAAGAAAAGACCAAGCTAAAGGAAGTTACAAATATATATTGAACAGAGTACTAAGGGAGATAATAATTACATGAAGAGTTCTAATTAAGGAAAGTAATTTACATGACAGAAATTTTGTTAGAAACAAAGAAATGAGCAATGAACTTTTATGTAATATCAATTCTCTTGTATGGCATTAAATGCTGGAAAATATCCCAACAGATGAAGAGGATACTTTAAGTAAAAAAATGATGTGGTTCTACAGAAGGATGTTGAAAATAGATGAAGGGAAAATATGAGCAATGTGGTGGTTTTAAATGAAATGGAAACAAAAAAGACGATTATACTTAGAATTAGAAAAAGAGAGTTGAAATTTCTGGCATACATATTTGGAAAGAAAGAATTTGATACTCAAATGAAGTATTGAACATGAAAACGAGTAGAGTAACCTAACTAAGAAACTTATGTAAATAAATGGAAGAACAGAGATTGGGAAGGATAGTAAGGAGGCAAACATTATTTAGGGCTAGAAAGGATAGGAAGTTGTGGAGAGCCATGACTACTTAGTTTCTGAAGATATAAGCGATATAAAAGAAGAATATTGCATATGTTATTGCACTATTGTAGACATGTTAAGAATCAATCATATGAGACCAGGTAAGGATTTGTATTTGGTGTCTGTGGTTGTTTAAGCAGGCACACTTGATATACCTAGAAAGATAGATATTAAAATGCTTTTTGACATTACTTGTAAAAGAAATATGCAAACTAAATGGATTTATAAAATACTGAATTTATCTTTGGTAAATGTTGTTATTTTTACTTGTTGAATTAATTACTTTATATTTTATAATAAATTATAATGCTTTTTTTTTTAAATCAAAGACAACAGAACAATTTTCACAAGATATTTTTGCATAATTAGAGTTAAAATATATGAGTGAAGTTTACCTACAAAAGGGTTAATCTTGAAGTGCAAACTTATGTCTTGTTGTCTTCATATTGTTAGCACTTTTTTCCAAGTTCTGTTCTAAGTGCCTCAAACTGTGAAGAACAGCTGTCCATTCTCAGGCAGAAAACTAAGGATTTTATAAATAGATGGAATTGTTATAAATTGTTTATCATTATTCTGTTTTGAAAAGAGAAAGTTAAAACAAACACAAATGTGTATATGTCTGACTGTGTGTGTGTGTGTGTGTGTGTGTGTGTGTGTGTGTGTGTGTGTGTGTGTGTGTGTGTGTGTGTGTGTGTTTTGAGGTACAAAGGAAAAAAGTTTTCTCTTTCTTACGTTGACTAAAATGACAAAATTACTGAGACAATGACCAGAAGGAAAGTTTAGTTGAAGAAAGAAATCAAAATTAAAAAAAAATTAAAGAGAAGAATTATTAGAGGTGAAGAGAATATCTAGCTTTGAACTTTTTCCCATTTTCTTAAGATGAAGGGTCTTTATAATTTAGACACTCAGTAAAACTAATATCCCTGTTACTTTTGTTTTGATTGAAGCATCATCTGCTTACAGTTATCAGTAGACACATACACACACACTGTGGTAAATCATATTCCAGTTAATCTAGACTAACCAGTTATTTAAAAATTCAGAACCAGCAAACTAATGAGGTAGAAACTACCCAACATTCAATGTTCTACATCTGCTGTCTGTGCCGATTGCTTGCTAACTTCAAAAACCATTGTCAGTTCCATGAATATTAGTGATGATCATACTCATTTAACGAGTCCAGAAACATTACACACGCACACACGCACACACACATACATATATATGAGTTGTGATACAGCAAAACAGGATTGTATGTGGCTGACTTGCTCTCTTTCCCCAATTGAGCACTCTGGGTAAAAGGAATTTTTAAAACAGTGGCTGCTCCTGCTTATGACACATCGCTCTTCAGTTATGAATTGAGAACTCTGGCTGCTGATTTGGTGTTTATATACATCCTGTATATAATATGTTAAAAGATTCCCTTTCTCTGCTGTGCACTGATAGCTTAAGGGTAGAGTCTCTGACTGATGACAAATTGGTCGAGTTTTGATCCCAGCTTGAAGCAATCAGATGTCCAGCCATGTTTTTGAAACATGAGAACTCTTATGTAGTGAAGGAATCATATTTTTAAAAAATAAAAAATAATTATAATTTAGACTCTACTTTTGTACTGAGCACTGTTTTTTTAAAAATAAAAAAAAAAGTACTAAAGAAGTTTGGATTATTTACCTAACGTGTTCTCTCCAATTTTTCTATATATTTGCACACATATATATATATATATATTTTCACCTACCAATGGTTCATTCTGTTCTGGCCAGGGAAAGCAGGTTCAAATCCTGCTGGTGAGAACATTTTTTTTAAAATAAGATTTCTTGAATATTCAGACCAGTAACACCCACCCAAATAAATGTCAGATACCACAGAATTTACAGATAGTTTTAAACAGACAAAATCGCATATTTTTCCTTTAAAAAGGTAACCATTTTTTAGCAACATTTCCCCCATCTTTTATGTTTTTCCTGGTTTTTAATATTAAATTGTGTTTTAATCGTAGTTTAGTGCTTCCTCCCAGATTTCTCATAAATAAACTTAATAAATATAAAAAATAAATATAAATAAATAAATATAAAAAATAAATAAAAATATATAAATAAATATAAAAAATAAACATAAAGAATTTTGAAAAAACAATAACATTTTTGCTATTGTTTATAATTACTTGTTACGAAATAAAATCTTTGCATTTGTGTTGATTAATATGTTTTTTAGAAGTTCCTTTATATATTTATGATATTTAATTATTCTAGTTGAACCAGGGCCTTGACAAATGGCACCAAATACTCTTTACACTAGCTTTTCATTTATAGAAACTAGTAGACATGGGTTTGTGTGTATGTAAATCATTTAAGCTAGCAATATTTTACACTTTGCATAAATTTTTAACATCTGCTATAAGACTAATTATTATTAGTTATTGAGCTATTTACACACATACACACACTCACACATACACACATATATATATATAAATGGAAAGAGAGAGAAAGGAAAGATAGTAGCAAGTGTTACAAATGCAAATGTACATAAAACTGTGTACTTATAAAATATCATTGCAATAAGGAGAAAGCACTATCAAAATTTTACACTTTCTTTATTTGAATATAAAGGCTGTAATTGTAAAAATCATATGAACATAAGTAAATTGTTTTTCTTTTGTGGTTAAATATCTTTGTGAATTTTTAGAGTCAGAAAAGTGAAAAACTAATTATACACACACAAATTCATACAATACATACATATATATATATATATATATATATATATATATATATATATATATATATATATATATATATAGTTGGATTGATGTGAGTTTGTGACCCTGGGTTTCATGCTCTTTTGTGATATGTTAATGTGTTTACGTATGTAAATCTTAAGTGTGTGTGCAATGGAATTTCTTAGAAAGGCAAAATGAAGTGTTTTGAAATGACTTAATTATGCAACAGTGAAAAATGAAAGCAAATAAATACCTGTTATTGTCTATCATTGTCCCTACAGATACATGACTCTATTGTATCTGGCACCAAAGTGGTTTCTGTTTAATACTTATCTTCTTTCTACAAATTGTCATTTCCATGTACTTTACAATTATCACACACCACCAATTATTTCATCACTTTCCAAAGAGAAAAGCAACAAGGAACTGAAACATGAAATTATATTCAAAATGGGAAGAGCCTCTTGCCTTTTCTGCGTATATGAAACAGTTATTGGGTCTCCGCATGATTCAGTCTGTAGTCATTAAAAATGGCATACAGTTACATTAAATTTTGGTTGACTTTACTTTTTTTTTTGTTTGCTTTTCAGCTTGTGGTGATTTGGAGTTTGGTGCTCATGAATAAAATTTACACCTTAATATTTGACATTGTTGATATGTACTATAACTTATCATTTAGTGTTTTAAGTGTGGCTGAGTTAAAAGAAATAATCTATTGTATAATTCTTTTGACTATCATATCCCTTTAGGATGTAAGCATTCAAGAATCTCTACAAATTCATTTGTTTTTATCTTAATCATCATGACTTCATAGGAAAGATAAAGGAGTAGTTTTCTGATGGTTTCGCCACAGCTTGAGTTTTAGACCGGTTTCCATCCAAGGCTAGAGCACCCAGTCTACATTACTATTTAACCCATAGATAGTAATGGGAAGAAATGAATTCATACCTTTTCCAAAGGTATTTTGGTGAAAGTGAACAGAAAAGACTAGCCTGGAATTTGAACTCATCTTACCAGTTACACTTTCTGTAGCAATATCCATTATACTAGCAGGACATCCTTGTTTAATTCAAGTATTCTTCCATGTGCCTTGTCACTTCAGGATGTGGATAATAAGGATTCTAGACAGCTTCCAATCCTATGTGGCTCTTAGCAGAGACTTGTGCCAAGTCTCCCATTCTGCAATCCATTCACACAAGCTGGTCAGGTAGGTTACACCACTGTCTTCCTCTATCTCTCTTGCCCTCAATATGCCCTGTAAGGGTTAAGTTATTCAAGCCTTCCTTTCTTATAATGTGTCCAAAAAATATAATGATAAAAGTGGTAAAATTAACTATAATTATGTTTAATAAAGATGATAGATCATTAGGAAAAATTTCTTGAAGAAAAAATATACATAGGCATAACTGAAGGACCCTTGAAACAGAGATACTACACTGATGAAACATTCTTTACAAATACCAAATAAACAGACAGTACAATACTTTCTAAACATATATGGGGAAATTGAAAACAAAAACCAAATTACATAAAAAATATTATGGAAAATTAAGAAAGCAGCGTTAAAATACAACAACAAATGCTTAAACTTTATCTGGAGGAGAAAATAACTCTAATCATCTTCCCAGACCAACACAAATTACTAAATAAATGGTCAAAACTTATCTCAAAATACAGACAGGAAAATAAACTTTTACTATGCTACTTAAAAATGAAAAACTTAAATGAATATCACCATGAAAAATGTAAATATTTTCACTATGTACAATGCAAATAATGTAACATAATTTAGACAAAGCAAACACTTTATACAAAATAAATAAGATAACTAACCTCTGAAAAAAAAAATAAAATAAAAAAAATTGAAATAAATAAATTAAGTAAATAATTAAAAAACTATGAATGCAAACATAAACACAAGTAAAGGTAATAATAAAAATAATAATAATAATCAGTAACAAATAATTAAGTAATAAATAATGTGTAAAAAGTTAACAATAACAACAATATAAAATAGCTAAAAATAACTGCATTCAGATCTACTCAATAGCCTCTAGAATAATTTGAACCATTACTGTCCACCCAATTAGGATAATAAAATAGATCTTACTACCCATATTGAACCATTCATCATCATATATAAACAGTCAAGCAAAGACATAACACACATGGCTTGAAAATTGTTTCAAACATGAAACAGGCTGTCACTGCTTGGCATTGACCTCAGTGTCCACTTTTATACATGCATATATATATATATATATAGGCATTAATACTGCATGGTGACTGGCTTAATTGATCATCTGACCATATATATATATATATATATATATATATGTATTGTGTATTTAGGCAGAAATCCCTCATTTATACATGTTTCATTAAAGACAACAGACAAGTTACTGTGATTAAGCTTTTTACCTCATTTTTTTTTGTTTTGAGGATAATGTTGAGTGATGCTAAGATATGTTGGGTTAGTTTTGTATTTTTTAGAATTTGGAGGAATTTGTGGGTGGATATGATGATCAAACTAAACTCATAAATAATTATATCGGTCACTCTACTACATGCCAATCCAGATGATTTATGTTACACCTATCTGACCGCAGCTTCATCAGAACCCCTTTAAACACACACACACAAACCTACCAGATTTTATTCAAAATATACTAGTAAAAAATACAAGCATACTAACCTCATCCATATGTAAAAAATAGATTAAAAATAATGGTAGCCTTAATAATAAAAAAAAGAAAAGGCTAACACTCAATAATATTAACTACAAACATGGCCACAATGTGCTGACTGTGTTCAGAAAAAAAAAACTTGCCTATAACTGTTAAATACATACACACAATCTATGCATCCAGTTAAAAAGTAAGAATAAAAATCATCCTTGATAATGGTATGGTAAAGTATAGCCTAAAGTGCTGAGAATTACAGAACATTTGGACAGTTTCTACACACTCTGTGTCCAGAAAAGAAAACACTTGTTTGAACACTAGAAAAATTAAAAATAAAGATTTATTGCAGTAACTTGTCTGTCGTCTTTAATGAAACTTATATATATATATATATATATATATATATATATATATATATGTAAATGTAAACTCTTCACTATAATATTATTGTTATTTAATTTTTTATAGGTTAGCTTTGAAGAGATATTTGCAGTCATCATATATCAATGGGCTGCCACAAGGTAAAATTTGTTATAGCCAATGGCTCCTACATTTATCTCACAGACAATTCAGAATACCTATTCATTATATTTCTGTATCCTTCCTTTTCTCTTTATGTCTTTTTCTTCCAATCAAGTGTTGTGTGTGTTTGTGTGCATCTGAGTGCATGTGTGTATGTCTGTGCATGTGCGTGTAAGCTAATTATCCTTCAAAATTGTTATCCCTCTAGAGGCTAAGGGCCGAATGAGAGGAAAATGCCTGTGGACTTTTTGCAGCCACATTTTGGGGAGCCATTTTGCTTGGGGACAAAAGGCAAGGTTTGGCCAGAAAAAAAAAAAAGAAAAAAAAGTCCTTTTTGACAGCCACTGGCAGTGACAACTGCATTTCCCCTAGGGGCCAGCCTGAAGGCACTCCACTTCACTATGTAAAGTAGAGTCAGGAAAGAAATTTAATTGACAGATTTATTTCGATGTTATGTTAACTGTTTTATATTTTTTCTTTTGATAAGTTTAATGACTTATACGTTGACAACTCAAGAAAGACAATAATATGAACAATACTAAGTATAGTTGTATTGGTAATGGAATAATAGTGGTTATTTAATATTGTGTCACTAATACAAGTACTAATACTGTGACTGGTACTCAGATATTACATCTGGACACTCAATAAGGAATCGACTTACAATGTATGTTTGTTGACTACTAAGGAATTCTTAGAAACATATTCTTTTTATTTCTATCAAGGTAACCAGTACTTTTTCTAGAATTCTCATTATTCCTATATCTTCATCTTTATGTGCCATGTCTCTTCATGATATAGGCGATCATGGCTCTCCACAGTTTCCTGACCTACATAGTGTTGTGGTAAACCCTCCTACAGTAGAATGAACTCTTCCTCATCTCATAAATGCAAACTGTAAGAGTCGGGTGAAGTGAAGTGGAGCAGTAGACGCAGTGCTAATCTACTTATTACTAACACTATTGTTTTGTATATATCTTCAATATACTTTTTCAACCTACCTTTGTCTTCCGTGTCTTTCTTTTTGGCCCCTAAACAGGCCACAACACATAGCTCTTAAAATGTGGTTTATGTCAGATTTTCTGAGTCTTTTTTTCTCAATATGTGACCTTGAAATTTCAACTGTCTCTTCCTCATGTTAACTATAAGTTTCTTTTTTGTTTCCATTTACTTTAACACTTTGTTGTAACTCACATATTTGGTCCATGGTATCCTCAGCATCCTTTTGTTGAACCACATTTTTGATGTTTTAAGTCTCTTCTTCCTTTTTGTGGATATTGTCCACCACTCATTGTCATATGGACATATATCACATAACAGCTCAGTACTCTTTAATAGATAGTGGGAACTTTTGAAAACTCAGTGTTAAGAAATTTTGAAATTTATTACTTGGGATTTTTTGGACAACTCTTGAAATAAGTTAGGCTAACTTGGGCCATTAATGGGAAGAGCATTCAAAATCGACCTGTTCTGGGCTCTGAAATATAACTCATTTTGCTATATGTAATCTAATCTGACAACTCTGGCTATGACAAAACTCTTTACCAGCTCATGCCAGAACCCATGGGCAGTTTGAGGATTGTTGCTTGTCTCAAATTATATTTCTCTCTTATTCATGCAGCCCAAGTTTTCAGTATTCAGCTTCCTATCCATAATACCAGTTCGCATGATGCAGTGCTACATTTGAATCCCTTTCTTAAAAAAATATTTGCTAAAATTCAACAATAAAGAAAAACTTTTAGAAGAATTAAAATCCATATTGCATATTTGTGTAAAAGATAATTCCAAAACATCAGCATCTATCTGGAATACTCTATAGTCTAATGAAATTAAGTAGTTTGGGTTATTTTTTAATTTTTTTAAGCATTTCACCTCAAGCAAGGTGGGAGTGCCACTAACATTCAAGGGTTTATAGAGAGTGGGAGCAAGAGTAAATAGATATGATTGAGGAAAGGATAAAGAGAAGAGCAGGAATTAGATCAAGGCATCAGAAGATGTCGATTGACATTACATTTGAATATTTGAAGGCTAAGTGAAAATAGCTTGTTGGAGCAGTTACCATGAAAGTGCTTGTAGAAAAGACAGTGGTAAGTGATGGTACATCTCTGAGAAAGTGACTGTGGGCAAGATGCCAGACCAGGACCAACCACATTGAATATCCGTCTTTGGATTTTGGAACTAAACATAATAGCACAAAAAAAAAATAAAAAATAGGAGTAAAAGAAGACAACTCTTTCTGGAACTTGTTTATTGTGTTCTGACCTGAAACTCAAAAATCAGGAGAGATGAATCAACAAAGTAGTAAAATTGCTGCAGTGAAGTTACATTTAATAAAAAATGTATATATATATATATCAGTCAGTTATATGCCATGCATGATACATGCATAGGTGAACATGGATCTTTCAATACATGATTGATGAGGCAGATTTTTTTTCTGCAGTAGGTTGCCATTTCTTTCTGTAGTAGACCAGTTGCAATCCAAGGTTATAGAACCTGGTCTGTCCTGCTATTTACCCATAACTGTGAGAAGAAGAAAAGGATATATAAAGTAAAAATAAAAACTGTTAAAATATGCTAAAAGCTTAAAATATAAAATAAATTGAGGACTCAAAGCCAAAGTGGAAAGAGCTTAAATATCATAATATTATCAATTCCAAAATCCACTATGTAATAACAATTATCAGGTGGAACCTTATTGTTATTACATGAAATTCTGAGTAGCAGAGTTAGATATTGATAATATAATGGACTCTACTGTAGTTTTCTGAACATATGAGGGTCAAGCAATTCAGTTCCTAGGAACTGACAGCCAGATACCTGCACATATGATTTGATTATAGTGGTAAAGGATTTGTGCAGAAGCAACCACATTTTTTGAAGAGCTGAATACAGAGATCTGGTGCACAATGTGCCATAAGGTCCCCAAACGAACCTCTGCTGGTTTTGAATTCAGAGTTGTTCTTCTCCTAGACCAGTTGCCATCCAAGGCTATAGAACCCAGTCTGTCCTGCTATTTACTCATTTATGGAGAAGAAGAGGATTAATACATTTCTCAAGGGTATTAGCATGTAAGGAAATGTAATGGATCTGATTGCAATTTGAACTTGGATCTCCGATTCCTCAATCCAAGCTGCTATCCATTACTCCACCATACCTCCTCATATATATATATAAATATATGATGAAGAAGTGAATGAGTGGTTAGAAAGTTAGCATTCAAACTATAATAACCAGGTTTAAATCTCACCATGCTAGATTTGAAAAAAATTGACTACTTTATATCATTGACCTGGGGATAGATAGCAGCATACAGTACAACTGGGAAGTTCATGAAAGCCATATCATTGGTTGACTAAAGACATGTGAATAAACTATTGCAGATGAAACTGTTCAGCCGCCATTAATGAGTGTGGCTAAAAAGTATGTAGTTCTTTTCATCAACTGATATATATATATATATATATATATATATATATATATATATGATAGAATTAACCAATATATAACATCTTACAAGTTCAATTCTAGAGATTATTGGTAGCTCTGCAAGAGTGTGTGGAACAACAGCAAATCCACAATCCCTCCTCTTTTCAATCAATTCAAAGTCCTGATATTTACAGTAGATAATGTTGAATGTCTTCTTCAAAATTCTCTTCCAACTCAACACTCAACTCCTTTAGAGTACATAAGCCAGATTTTTCTTCAAGAACACCAGCTCTCCAGAGTGATATGCACATAATCCTGTCACTGGACATCATTTCTAAATTAGATTCCCACAAGGCAAGATGAGGTGACAGGATTCCAGTTCTCATCCTAAAGAAATGTGCTCCTGAGTTGGCTTCAGTTGTCTCCAAACTTTACAACTATTGACTCAATGCTTCCTGATTTCCAGCTTGTTGGAAGTCCTCCTCAGTAATTCCTGTTTTTAAGAACTCTGGAGAAACTTCTGACCCCTCTAATTCATTAGTCACTTACTGCTTTTTGTCAAACTATTCAAGGCTTTAATCAATGACGAAGTGGTTAAGGATCTTATTTCTCATGAACTATTCTCTGACAAACAACATGGCTTCCATTTTGTCAGGTCTATCATTGATATGCGAACAGCCATCACTGAATATCAAGTTTTTGATAATAATGGTGAAGCTTGAGTTGTGGTTCTAGATATCTCAAACATGTTTGACAGGGTTTAGAATGCTGGTCTTCTAGGTAAGCTCCAGAGCTATGTATGGCATTACAGGACAATTGTTTAATTTAATCCAATCATTCATATCAAATCGTGAAATGAATAGGCTTGCTTCCAGATCCTTTCACATGAATGCTGTTTCTGATCTTCATCAATGATCTTCTTGATGTCATTAGTTCCCAAGTAGGCATTTATGCAGATGGCACTCCCTTAAACTCCTATCTCAATAGAAAATCTGTCAGAGCTGACATAGTTAACCTGGTTGCTGCTCTTGAAAAGGACCTCCAATCAGTAGTTAAGGAAATGGCTTGTAAATTTTAATATCTCCAAAATGAATCTGCTCACATTTAACCACCATAGAGAAACTTTCTTGCTTGCCATCAGCATGGATGGAGCTAGACTTCTGAAGAGCAACACCCTTGGCCTCATGTTTTCAACTGACTTGAAGTGGAATGACTATATCAAAACAATAGCTGTATCTACTGTAAATAAAGATTTTTTTCAGAGCCCATTTTGCACATTTACAAATCTACCATTTGTCTTGCATTGAATGTTGTCGCCATATCTAGTCTGGTGTTCCTGCTATTCTCCTCGAGGTTCTTGACAAAATCTAAAGAAGGATCTGCAATGTAACTGATTTTGACTTGGTATCTCATCTTCAATCACTTTCTCACTGATGTGAGGTGTCTTCCCTCCATCTTTTCTACAAATATTGTCATGGCAATTTCACTGACGAGCTTTTTTTTTCCCTGGTGCTCCAACTTCATGAATTTAAGCAAGCTACTACATTGGCATTTAGGTCCCACACTTTTACAGTTAAAATATTTAAATGCAGCCAACATGTCTACTCCAAGAATTTCATTTCTCGCACTTCCTGCCAGTGGAACTCCTTTCTGTTTACTTGCTTCTCTGATAATTACAATTTTCAAAAATTTGAATGCAATGCCAATTGCTATCTTGTTGAATCCGGTTCATCTTATATCCTTTTATCAATCCCCCTGATACCCAATCTTTTCTTTCACTTTCTGTAAGCCCCTACATACAAGTGACATTCCCCACTTTCTTAGAAGTGGGAATGATTAAAAAATGTATGTATAGTGAGTGCATGTGCATGTGTTTGTATGTAAATTGGTATATATATATATATATATATATATATATATATATATATATATATAAATTAACAATAAATAACAATCAATAAATGAACAAATATTATTAACAAAAATGATATAGGTCTGTACAGGGATGATGGTCTATTAATCCTCAGAAACTGCAATGGTAGACCTATGCAAAAATATGAAACAAGAAATAATAAAAAACTTCAAAACTTTAAGATTTACAATAGATATAAAAGCAAATAAAAGATAGTAAATTTTTTAGATGTAACGTTCAAGCTAAACAATGGAAGCTACAAACCAAACAGAAAACAAAACAACAAACCAGGATGCATTAACAAAAATTGTAATCCCCCACCAACATATTTAAACAAATACTCATATCTATAAATAAAACAACTTCAACAAATTCTAGAAGCCAAAAAATATTCAAGAAAAATAAAAAAAATTATATGAATCAGTCCTAAGAAGCCATGGATATTTAAAAAAAAGAGAATATAAAAATGAAAACAATCTGAATAAAAAAAAAGAAAAAGAAATATAATTTGGTTCAACCCCACCTACAACAATACAATAAAAACAAAAATAGGGAAATATTCTTCAAAATAATTGTCAAACTCTCCCCTAAAAGCAGCAAATTATCAAAATTTATCAACAACAATACAATCAAAATTAGTCACAGCTGCATGGATAACATGGAGAAAATAATAACTAAGCACAATAAAAAAACACAAAAAAGCAATAACAATAACATACAGCAAAATAATACTATTAAATGTAACTGCAGAAATTGCCCACTTAACAATAAATGCTTAACCAATAGCATAATGTACAAAGTCATTGTAAATAATAACATGAAAGAAATTTATATAGGGACAACAGAAAAACTTTTAAATAAAGATTTTATAACCATAAAATATCACCCAAAAGACAAAAAATACACAAACAATACAACCCTAGCAAATTGTATATGGAATTAAAAAGAAAACAATATCCCCACCAAAATCAAATGGTAAATTATAAAAAGAGCAGCCCCATACAGTATTAAGAGCAAAAATTGCAAATTATGCTTAGGGGAAAAATTAGCAATAATTAGTGTTATAAACCAAAATGAACTTTTAAACAAGGAAACTGAAATAATGGGCAAATGTAGACATATAAATAAATATTTACTTTGCCATCTAAACACTAACTAAAAATAAACAAATAAACATATATAAAATAGATATAAACTTAAAAAATAAAATAATACAAACATTAAATAAATAAATAAAAGAAATATTATATAAACTTAATTTATTGTAAACAAATAAACATTAAAATACACACCTATGTCCATGTGTGTACATGTACACATGGACATGCACGCACACAAACACGCAAACATCAAAAAATAAACAAACCTAATCCAGCATAATTAATACCTCGATATATAACACCAAGGCAAAAAAGATAAACTACAAACCATCAAATAAAAATGAAACATTAAATAAACAATAAATGATGACATTTGATATAAGCATACACTTATTTTAATTACGTATACTACTTACTAATTACATATACATGTGTGGGTGCAATATGCATCTGATGCATGTGTAAGTGGGTAATATATATATATATATATATATATATATATATATATATATGTGTGTGTGTGTGTGTGTGTGTGCGTGTGAGTATATGTGTGTAAAAAATGATATTTAAAAAATTAAATAACTTCACCATTTATACACTAATCTATTATTAACAAAGCATAGAATTAAGTGTACACATGCATATGCACGTTTGTATGTACATATATATACATACATATGCCTATAAATGTATGAATAGATGTGTACATGTGCATATACCCAGGCATATATTAACAGATATATGCACGCATATTCTAAAAATAATAAATTAACTTAATCATAAATCTAATCTCCTTCAATTAATACTTATATCACCAAACCTGATTAAAAAATTAAATAATAACCCAGTGAACTTATATAAATATGTGTCTGTATGTATGTATGAACATATGTAGGTATTTACCATTTAAGCATTAACATCTTTTGTATCATATATATATATATATATATATATATATATATATATATATATATATATATATATATAATATTTACTGCTTAAACATTAATACCAGTTATTTATATAAAAATATAAATAAATAAAATACAAAGATTTCCATGAGACCCAGAAATTTTAACCAGATAACAGCCAGTTAATTTATACCTGATTATTGCATAGTGCATACTGTTGTTGTGGGTATTATATATTTTATTAATATATATATATATATATATATATATATATATATATATATATATATATAAGGGCAGTTGTCTGTATGTGTGTCTGTGTGTCTAGCTAAAACTAAAAAACTATAATAATTACAAAAAATAAATATATATACAGACTCATTATCACCCAAGCCAGATTTAAAAAAAAAAAATAAATAATATGAAAATACAATAATATGATTTGTATTTATGAAGTTATTTTTAAATTAAAATGCATTAGGATGCATTTAAATTCTCAGAATTATAAGTAAAATGAATGGTAATAATTCTTATTCCTGGTTATTATTACCATTTGTTTTTACTTTTTAAATCTGCTGATACTTTCAAAACACTATACATGTATAAATTTAAACATTTCTATTGTTTTGAATTTATTTTCACATCTACAGTAAATAAAAGTGTAGCTTTAAAAAATGAATATTAAAACAACAAAATAAATTTAAAAGAAGAAGGATATTAATACAATTATTTGAAAAATAGTTTAATATTTATTTATTCAAATATTCAACTCTGTAGAAATGTATAATGGAGTAGGATGGTTGGGTGTTAATGTATTATTTTCCTCATCATTATTATTTGTTGATTGTAATGGGGTTGATATTAAATGACAGAAATTAAAATGCATAAAACATATGACAATAAAAACTTGAGACATGTGTTGGCATAAATAGCAAGAGTTTGTATTTTTGTAGAATATTGGTATGGTGTGTGTCAAAATTTTCTCAGTGTCTCTTTTGTTTAAAAACAGTGCTTACTTGCTTTGGTTCCAAGAATTTCGTTTGTTAGGATGGCATTTGATATCATCTGTTTTTGATCTTCACAGAGTGATAGCTAGATATGTGATTCTGTATTGCTACTTGTCTACTGACTATTGCTACTGCTACTCTAGTCTACTGTTCTCTACTCTATTGACTCTCTTGTTGTGGGAGGGTCGTTTTTATAAAGCTGAGGGTTAGTATGATGAAATATCCTTAAAAAAAAATTAGTTAAATAAACATTAGGAGAGACAGACATGAGCTACAGTCAACATTAGTTGTGTGGAATATTTGTTTTATGAATTTAACTATATTTTATTTAAATTAAAATGTCTTTTTGAATAAGAATATGGGGATGCTTAGCACCCTAAGCCCTCCCACCCCCAGCATGGTATTGGTAGTGTGGTATTTTCCTAAATTTAGTTATTTTGTAATAAACCAAAAATCACTGAAGTTTACTGTTTAAAGATCGAATAAATAATTAGTTTTCCATAAGATGGCTGAACAATATAAATAAATTGTCAGTAATAAACTTCTGAGCGACATTGGGTATCCCTACTATTATATGTGTGTGTGTGAGTGTATACACAGTACTTTGTATAAGTATTTACCCACATTGAGATTTTTGAAAGTTGCAATCTCAAATTTACATGTACAAGGGTAAGTTAAAATTAACTGAACTTTCATCATAACATGTCTTTATAAATGAGTGCAGATAATTTTTTACTTTTTCTTATATTTTATTGGGATTTTATATAATATTTTATATTAATAGATATATTGCATCTTTTTAAATTTGTAGAAAAACGTTTCATACTCAAGCCCACCATATTTGTAGATATGCGATTAATTAGAATCTTTATACTTTATGTATGTTTTTTTGATAAATCTGAAGTGGAATAGATATTCAAAATAAATACAGTAAAAGTTAAGAATGGTCAGAATAGTGAATACAATTGGATAAGTTAAAGTAAGACTAGTGAAGACCAGGACATTCTTTATATCTCAATTTTCAACTTGTATCATGTTTTTTTATGGTAGTTTTGTAAAAGTATAAAATAAAAGAAATAGAACACAGATTGTTTAAATACTTATGAGATGTACTTTTCAGAGCAAATTGCACAAGAATATTTGAACAACAACAAAATATTTTTCTATTATCAAAAATTGCAAGGATCATTAATGATTTTGATTAGAGCAGGGGGTAATCTAAATTAACTTACTCGTTTGGCAACACTTCCAAAGTGCCATGTCACTTTGCATTTCAATCTCCCTGATGGATTTCCAACAAGATTTTAGAAGGATAACAAGTTAATTCTATTAAAAAACATTCTTTTCCAAAAATTTAGCAATGAAAACCACAAAACATGACTAAATACATGCCTTGTTATACTGATCACTTTATAATTTGCCTCATTTTGTATAATTTTTCCATTTTCAACTCTTATAAGCAAGTGTTGTAATGCAAAATGACTGTTAAAATACTTAATATTATATATATATTTTCATCCCACTCATTATTAATGTTTCTGTTCTTGATTCTTCCCCACCCTGTAATCCCTTGTGTCTTAGTGACTTTACTGCCTTGCATGGGTGATACCAATTATTATTATTATATATATATATATATATATATATATATATATATATATATATATATTTTTTTTGTTTAAAATATGATTCCTTCGCAAATAAGAGTTCTCATGTTTCAAAAAATGAGAGCCGAAATCATCAAATAATTATTAAAATAAAGTTGAATTGTGGTGTTTAGTCCTGTTTCATCTTCAAGCGAAATTTTAGGAATCCAGATTATGCACCCAACGTGTTCTTTTTCTATTTCCTGCATACCTACGCACTTATACATTATATATATATATATATATATATATATATATATATATATATATATATTAGTCAAGTAGTCTTGAAGTGTGGTTGTACTTCCATGAAACACAGAGTATATATAAGATAAGTAAACATATTAAATTTAATATATATATATATATATATATATATATATATATATATATATATATAAATTTCCAAGAGGTTAGAATCTAAGTAGAACTAAAATTCAAAAAGAAATTGGAAAATATAATATAAATATTATATTTTCTGATTTCTTTTTGAATTTGTAGGTCTGATGAATGAATTGGATTGTGATTACAATTCCAATGTAATAAATCATAACCATGGAATATTAGTGTTTGAGCCTTTTATATCATATATATGTGTGTGTGCATGTGTGTGCGTAAAAAAATCAGATATTAACAGAAGACATCTGTAAAAAGTACCACAAGTGAGATGTGCGAGAAAAGAAACTGTTAACATAGAATTTATGGCTACATCTAGCTAGCTCAACTGTAAATTAGTGCAATCTCACCACCAGTCTAGTATTTCACTCAAATTCCTACAATCTAGGTACCATAGCAAAGAGCTTATCTAAACAGTTACTATGAAAGTATCTATAAAAAAAGGCACAGAGCCTTATCAAGGGGCTCAAGGTAAAACGCAGGGGCACTGGTCCATATATGGCAGCAATATTCTAAGCATGGACAGATGGTAGACTTTTAGAAAGGAGAGAAGCATTGTGAACTGTCTTTCTTAGCAGTTGACCTAGCATTGGATTCAATATAATCTTTCTATTTCATGTCAGCTGAGAATGTTAGCCCGAGAAGGTGCAATGAGTCCCTTTCCTGGAGGATAGCATCAGCCATTGTGATGGGGTCTCTCAATTAATAGAGAGATGTTTTGGAGATGTTAAATTGACAAGCCATCTTTTGCCCCAGTTAACAATGGTCTTGAGGTTGTTTTGTACATAGGCTGCATCGAGGCAGTTTTATATGGTAGTGTCATCAGCATAGATGCCATGTTGATTGCTGATGTCATGAGGAAGGTCATTAATGAAGATTAAAAACAGCATAGAACCAAGGATATATAAGTATATTGTTAAAGCAACTGGACCAACTTCCAATATATATTTGTTTCAAGTTTAGTTGACTATTTGTTTCCAAAGTCTGATAATAACATGTGACCAAATTGCATTTGTTTACAAATACAAGTTTTAAGACTAATAGTTTTAACAATATAATTAAAATCTATTTTTCCTGGAATTCTTCATCAGGGAATACAGAGAAATGTTTAAACAAAGAATTACTTACAGAAGAAAAAAGTAAGATGCATGTGTTATATCTTGGCAGTTAGACTTCCATGAAAATGTGTTTTGAGTTCTGTAAAAATATTCTGGATTAATTCAAATCAAGAGGAAAATTTGAAAATCAAGTGCATCAAGTGCAGTGCATCAAGTGCAGTGCATCAAGTGCAGTGCATCAAGTGCAGTGCAACTGCTTAAACTAAATTCATCATAATAAAAACATTTTTAACTCTTGATCCTATTGTTATATTATGCTGTTTCCTTATAAGGAAACATTCAGCATTCACTGACCAGACAGCCATACTTACGATTTTGAAGAAGAAAAAACTTTCGGATCAGCTGTTTGTAAAATACTAAAAAGCTTCACATAAACATGCTTCTTAAAGAGATTATATGAAACTAAATAACTCACAATAGCCATAAAATACAGGAAATGAATTATTGACCAATGGAATAAACTTTTTTAGACAGGCACGAAAGAAGAATGATATGATCATCAATATGTTATCCCATCTATTAAACATGGTAGTGGTAGTGTTATTATCTGGGATTACTTCTCTGCTGAAGGTGTTGGAGACATCTGCTTTATAAATGGTATAATGGATAGTATAGATTATAACCAGATATAGGTTCTGACCTCTTGGCTGTATGGCTATAATGATCTGAAGCACAATTACATGTAGAATTTATACTTGCTGAAAAATAAAGATCAGCCAACATGTACAGTGAAACTCATTTCAACTGAGACCCTGTAACATACAAAAAAAAAACAATATGAGAAAACTATTTGAAAATATGGAAACTATCAACATAATGTCCTACCTTAAAGAAATAGGTTTATACCAAAACATATAACATTTACAATAGATTAACTACAAACTATGATAGCCCTGAAAGTATAAAAATTATGCATAAAATATCCTTAGTTGAAATCAAAATTGTGTACAAATATTTAAATTTCAGAATTAAATAAGCCATAACGGTTGATATGCCACTAAACAAATAACAACCAACTTAATTTTAAATCTATGTAGAACTTATTCAGCAATAAAATATAATAGAAAAGCAAAATTGTCGTGAAATATGGACTACTTACTTCAAAGTCTGCACTTAAATCATGTTTTAGGACTTAATAGATTTAAAGTAGCTATACCTTTTGAAAGCTAAGTATTAAGAAATAATATTTTTCTTACAAACAAACAAGAGAGTGTTAAATTGCTAAGCAATACCAAAGATATATATATATATATATATATACATATATATGTATAAAATTATATGAATTGGAATCAAATATAGATCAAATAATTGATTATAATCTGACAGAATGATATGTTAAAGAAACGTTTATAAATTTAACATGTTTCAAAGATATGGAAGTGAATGTTGGACAATTTCCTCACAGAGGAAAAAGAGGCAATAGATAAAGCTCTATATAAGGTTGCTGAGAATACCATAACAATGAAAAAGTTTTAAGGAAAATGGAAATGAAACAGATATTTATATTTAGAGTCAAAAAGAGACATTTGAAATTCCAGAGAAATATAATGAGGAAAGAAGGCTTGGAAAATTTTGACTTTGACAGAGCATTAGTGAAGGCAAGAGAGTCAGAGAGAAACAGAAAGTTACCTACCTAATGAGATTGTGTAAATAGATAGCAGAATTGGTAGTGAAAGTGATAGTAAAAAAGCATTGCAAAAACATTGCTAAGAGCTAGAAAGGATAGGAAGTTGTGGAGTACCATGAATGCGCACCTCCTGAAGAAAAGAACAAAAGAGGATATAAATTATAACCAAAGAAGCATGGAAACCAATCCATTTTCTCTAGCACAGTATTTGAAGACAAATTAATTTATATATATATATATATATATATATATACAATCTATATCTGTATCTATCTATACATATATATATATATATATATATATATATATATATATATATATATATATATATGTGTGTGTGATATGATATAACCAAGGACAAATGTTAGAATTCTGATACACATACACACAACTTGATGGGCCAGATGCATGTGAGACCTGCTTAAACAATGAGAAACAAACACAAAAATAAAAATGTCAGAATTTTCTTTTCTTCTCCTTATTTCATTATCTGATGAAGCTTTAATAAAAGTGAAACATGTTAAATTTATAAATGTTTCTTTAACATATCATTCTCTCAGATTATAATCAATTATTTGATCTATATTTGATCCCAATACATATATATATATATATATTTTATATATATATTATATATATATATATATATATATATATATATATATATATATATATATATATATATATATATATATATATATATATATATATATATATATATATATATATATATATATATATATATATGTATATACATATACATACATACATACATACAAACACTCACATATATATATATATATATATATATATATATATATATATATATATATATATATATATTCATATATATATAAATATAACAGACAAATTTATGTCAAAAACATTTTCTCAGAAACTTATTAACTATACAAAATAATATATTAAATATCTTCATCCAAAACTAATGCAAGGTTAATGATAATGTCGCACTTATTTTGGTTAAATAAGTGATCCATTTTTAATTACTGTAATTATTGAACAATATAGTTCATGCCACTTTTACAGTAAAAAAATTTACCAGTAAAAACATTTGTTCATTACCATATTTGGTATAGACGCAGACATTTTAAAAAAAAATTCAAAATCAAACTCAGCGTTGCTTTCTTAGTTCAAAAACCAATAACTCATTCTTAATAGCATTTCGGATACAATACACATATATTTTCGATGTCCTCTTATTACTAAGAGAAAAACCAAGAACAACATCTATTATATATTTGACGATGTCTGTAGGAACAGACGAAAGCTTGTAGTAAAAATAACAACTAATACGGCAGAAATTTATATAAACAAGGATCAACTCATGCATAACGGATTTAGAGGTTTTTGTGTACTATTTGAATTGTTTGCAAGATGGATGTCTTGCCATTTAAATCATTAACCTTTGCATTAGTTTTGTATGAATAATTCATGTATTTGTAAATTGATTGCACGTTTATTGTAATATATATATATATATATATATATATATATATATATATATATATATATATTTATATTTGCTTAAATTTTGGGAGAAAATAAAGACAAAAATGTTCCAACATTTGGATATTTTTTTCATCATACTGTTCCTTGATCTAAACATTCAGCTCACATGTGCCGTCTTCAGTGGTTATATTGACATGTAAACATAGATATTCACCATAAAAAAATATCCAAATGTTGGACACTTTTTGTCTTTATTTTTTTCCCGAAATTAAACCAACTATACGAAGTTTAAAACGGCTCATGATTAAACATAATTGACATTCATTGTCTGTTATATTTAACAATATATGTTTGAATAATGATCTACTGCCCCAGTATACTAAATACATATATATATATATATATATATATATATATATATATATATATATATATATATGCATCAAAGAGTTTCTAAATATAAATCATACCAGCAGTAAATATTCAACTTTAAATTCAGTATGTATGAAATTAAATTTAAGCATTTTTCATTTATTTTTATTAACTTCTTTTTGCATTTTTTCTTTAGTTTTTAGTTATTTTCACCTTGTTATGGTACTTGCAATAAAAATGTCCTGTTTTTTAACTCTGAAAACCATACATGCAAAATTCCTGTTTGTTTAAATACTTATGAACAGCAAATTCTAAAGAATGCTGCTCACAAGGAATTGAACAAACAAACATCTGTTTTTTATTGCCTAAAATTGCAGGGGCCATTAAGGATTTTGAACAGGGAGGGGATCCAAATTAACTTACAGTAACTCTTCCAAACAGCAATGTGTGTTCGCCTATTCAATCTCCTTGATTGATTCTAGAGGGATAGAAAAAGAAATTGTATTTTGTTAAGTAACAATTTAGTTCTATTAAAAAGATTTTCTAGAAATTTACCAATGAAAATCATAAAACATGACTAAACTCACATCTTATTTTCAAAATAAATAAAATGTGTTTCTTGTATAATTTTTGTGTTTTTAATTCTTAAAAATAAATGTTTACTTATTCAAATGCTTATAATATCTATACATAAACCTTATCAAAATTGTCCAAGTGGATTTCTACATACTTACATACACTGGGCGCTCCATATTTTCAGCCTAGTGCCACATGTAAGCTATACTTAGAAGATCCACATAAATACATACATACCTGTCTATATTTCTGTGAGTTCTTGTCCTATTTATTATTTTCTATTTTACTTTTGGTGTTTTATTCATTTCTTTAAAACACAAAAAGTAAAATGAAAAATAATAAATAGAACAAGAACTTGTAAAATCTGGGATAACTCATGCTCTTTATGCCTACATGAAAAACTATACATTATTAAGGTTCTAAAAAATGCAAATTTATTAAACCATAGACATGAGTTAACGGTTTTTGCTGACATCAACAACTGTTTGCCTTAAATAATTAGCTTAATAATTTTAAAATGTCATAGTCTATTAACAATTTCAATTAAAGCAATAGGTTTAAAAGCTTAACCCAATCATCTGAAAAAAAAACCTTTATGAACTTGTCAAAAAAGCAAACTGTAGTTCAATACGACCTTTTTTTTTTTAGAAAAAATCTTTAGGTATACAAATACGAATTTAATGGTGTAACAAAAAATGCCAATAATATGCATCAAACAGATGTCATTGTTTGCTTGAAAACAGGCACCCTGACCCTACCTTGATTTAACCTCTTTCCGAAAGTAACTAATATGTTGATACAATAGTTGTCAGTGAATGTAAACCCTTATGCCCCTTATTAATATAACTGTTTCACCATTTCCATAGTAATTAATATTACAAATGCTTATAAAGCTCCATAAGTTTCAAGATTAGTTATTCCAATATTTGCTTGAGGATGAAACAGCTGCATACTTCAATTCAATTTAATTTTTATAATTAAAATGAAGTTTTTAGCTTCTGTTTTTGAAACATGAGAACTCTTATGTAGTGATGGAATCATGTTTTAAAAAAATAATTATAATTTAGGCTCTACTTGTGTATTGAGCACTGTTTTTTAAAAATAAAGACAAAAATACTAAAGAACTTTGGATTATCAACCTAACGTTCTTTCCTATTTTTCTATATATTTGCACACACACACACACACACACACACACACACATATATATATATATACACCTAGTTAGCTCCCATTAAATGGTATCCACCACCCAAGCCATGACACAGCATTCCTGACCCCACAAATAAAAATGTTAATTTTAGGATGGCCACAACAATTTTTGGCCTTCACAAACATAAACACTTAATACTTACGCTATAATTAACAATAACCTGATGGTGACATTATGCTATGTTGAAAGTACTTCAAAATAAATACATGAGCCAACATGGTGTTGTTTTCCTCTCATCTTTTAATAACCACACAAAAATACTATCTGCGAATATGAAACGATCCTATCAAGAATAAGTAGACAGAACATATCTAAATTATTTAATGAAACCTGTCTTTATATATATATATAAATGTTCAAGACATTTTAAAATTTTGATGAGTGTGTTATTCTGTGAAACTGATAAGTGTTTTGCAGAATAATTCACACATCACTCAAAATCACTTTACCAGTCACTCCAAATAAGTTTCATTTAATATCTGTTTGTTTTCTTTTCTTTCAGAACTGTAGAATTTCCTTAAACTTTTAAATAGTATCTCCTCTGTAACTCACTTGGCATTATTTGAAGATATATATATATATATATATATATATATATATATATATATATATATATATATATATATATATATATATATATATATATATATATATATATAATAAAATATATTTTGTATTATTGAATGAGACTAACAAAGAATACAAGACTAATGCAAATACAATGTTGGTGTGACTTCATCATCTCATCATCTAATAAATAACACCTATGCATCTATTTCTGAGAATAGCTAAAGAATGGTTGAAAGTTTGAGAAAGGACAATAAAGTATAAAAGACAATCATCTTGTGCCAAATTTCCATTCTCTTGTGTGAAAACATGAGCAACTATATAAAAAATAACAATGTTTTCCTTGTTTCTTATAGTCAGTAATATATACATAAATGTATTACCTCATACAACCATATATATATATATATATATATATATATATATATATATATATATATATATATATATATATGCTAGACTGAATCAATAATTCCATAGCCTGATACAATGATTAGCTAAATTTTTACCTGAAATGCTCATTCTATAAGTGTTTACTCAATGTCACTAATAGGTTATGGTATTTGGTTTAAGTGCATTGACAAGGAAGTTATTTAAATTTGAAAATATATAAATTATCTATCTATCTATCTATCTATCTATCTATCTATATATATATATATATATTTTTATATATTATAATTTTTACATATGGACAAAACAACTTGCTCACTACAAAGATACATTCTTGTCTCGATGCAGCTGCATTTTGACTGGTTAGAACCAAAAATGGTTACCTTGATAACCATTAGATAACCATTTTGGGTTCTCACCAGTCAAGATGCAGCTGCATGGAAACAAGAATGTATCTTTGTAGTGAGCAAGTTGTTTTGCCCATATGTAAAAATTATAATAAATACTTATTGCTCTACTCTTGGTATTAAGCACTCTTTTGAATAAATACTGTGAACATTAGAATTTATATTATTTTATTCTCATTATGTTTGTGTATATATATATATATATATATATATTTTAATAAAAACAGACCACTTTAAGGTTCAATGTAATAAGTTATTTCACCACAACCCCTTTAACAGGGCTCTGGATCATCAGACTTTTACTTCCAAAAAAGTCTGATGATCCAGAGACCTGTTAAAGGGGTTGTGGTGAAATAACTTATTACATGGAACCTTAAATTCTGTTTTTATTCAAACATATCTGCTCTGAATTTACATTGAGCTCTCTGGATATCATCCTCCTTGGGTCTACCCATGCGGGGTTACCTAGTTTTGCATAAACTATATATATATATATATATATATATATATATATATATATATATATATATATATATATAAAGTGTAAATGGATATAAATCCGACAGAATGAAAAAAAATTCTGAAAAAAACAAACAAAAAACCTTAAATGTAGTTAAAATGAATGAAATGGACGTCTGACGTTTTGGGGTTTAAAAAACCTTTTTAAAGACAATATTCATTAAAATAAAATTCAGTTATCAATTTGAAAATAAGATTGGACCATAAAATTTGTCATATTGAACTGAATTGTATTTAATGAATTTGTCTTGAAAAGGTTTATTAAACCTAAAACGTCAGACGCCCATATTTCATTCATTTTAACTACATTTAAGATTTTTGTTTGTTTTTTCAGAATTTTTCTTTATATATATATATATATATATATATATATATATATATATATATATATATATATATATATATATATATATATATATTATATATGTATATAATATATATATATATATTATATATATATATATATATATATATATATATATATATATATATAAACCACCTTTTATCATTAGGTTGTGGACATGTTTATGTATCTCATGCCAGTTACACTTCATTATAGCTTTAAAGTGGGGTAGGTAATTCCTATAAACTCAATGACGTCATCATCTTTACTTCCAAGAATGACACTGGCAACTTTAATGTCCGTTGTTTTGGGGGGGGGGCATTTTAGTCTTGTTGTTTGGTACAAATCAGACTCTGCAATGCTAACATATATTTACCATCTCCACCCCTACTCATCACCACTCCCAACAATCACTCCCTCCATCTTCACCTCTTACTATGTTACCACACGGTGGTTTCAAAATTTTCTATAAGTATCTTTCTTCTTTGGTTCCCCAGATCCTCGCCTCAAGCCCCAAAATGTTGAAAGTGACGCATAAATAAGTATTAAGCCAATATCCTTTTTACTTTAATGAAATTAAATCATGGTTCAGTGGCAGACGTGAGGTCATGGAGTTCGTTTTTTTGGCTTATGTCAACCAGTGCAAACCAACAAAAATTGTCATTTTTGATCCTAAAGAATATTTGGTCATAAAGAATATTTGCTTATTCCAATGATGAAGTAAAAATTTTCCTTCAAGAATTAACTAATTTGACCTTCTTCTTCTTTGTTTTTCTTGTTTTTCTTCTTCTTCAATATAATTTTTTTTTATATCAACCTTTTGTTTTCGTTTTTATCACTTTTGCAATGTCCTTCTTTTTTTATTTCACTTTCTATGTCTTTTCATTAGTTTAACTTTTTCTGTTTAAAATATTTCTTTTTCCCCATGTTTTTTTCTTCTTCTTTTTCTTCATAATTTTCTTCTTTGATTCTCTTTTTTAACCTCCTTCACTTCAAGCTGTTTCATCATTTTGCTTCTGCTTCTCTACCTTCCTCCTTATTTTTTTCTTTCTTTTTTTCTTTCTTGTTTAGCTTTTCTTCACTTACTTCTTTTTCTTTCCCCAATTTTTCTTTTTTTTTTTTTAAATATTTTTTCTTCTTCTTTTTCCCCCTCAGGATTAATTGTTTTTAATTTAATAATCTTAATTGTTTCTTGACTCGTTATGAAAGTGGAACTTTATTAAAGTCTTTTTTTTCCCTATGAACTTGCTTTTCTCTTTGAAGCTAAAAGAGTTTGAAGTATTTTGAGACTTTATATACAAACCACGTATATCATAGATTTTACAAGAACATGACTGACAATAGCCTTGTGTATTACAGTCATTGAAATAAAATACTTTATATATTATTTTTAGTCTGTAACATTTATAATAATGGAAGGATTATTTTTGGTTGATTAGTTCTCTAGAATAATAATGATGAAATTACTATGATTTAAATAGTCTTAGTAGATAAACATTTTTTTTAAATTGTTTTATGCTAAGGAATGTTTATATAACAAACTGAAAACCGTAATGAATAATTCTATTATAATTGAAAGGTTATTTGAATAAGAATAGCAATTTAGGTGATTATATATATATATATATATATATATATATATATATATATATATACTATCTATATATATATATATATTTAGGTGATTGTCATTTGTGTCATGTTGACATTTAATCTCACAGTTATAAATGTACATTTCTTTAGGTTAGCTATAGAATCAAACTTTATTAGTGTTAATAGTATTTATTGACATATTACTAGTAATTTGTATTAATGGTTCATAATGGAAGGAAAAAAATCACCTAAAATGCCTACTCTTGAACTAGTTCTCTTAAATAAGAAAACGTTTACTCACATTATTTACATTATTTGGACTGTTATCCTCATCTTCATTGCCATATTCACAACATTCCAGCCGTTGTACACTCTGGCATTCTTCAGGTGATTGGAATTTCGAACCGACTAGACCCAAAGAGTTGTGAGTTCAATATCAGGCCTCAGCAGTGGTGAACCAAAAACGGTCTAGAGTTGAGTTAAAGGGAAATAACTGAGACATCTGGAAGAGGCATGGCATGTGGAACTAGAATAATCTACCCCGGTGTACAAAATAAAGGGTTTGGTTCGAAATTCCAATCACCTGATGAAGACAAAGCGTACAATGGCCAAAACATTGTGAATATGTCATTGAAGATGGGGAAAACAGTCCGAATAATGTAAATAATGTAAGTAATCATAATACCTTATCTCAGAGATATAGACAGAAGGAAAAGTTTATACAAAACTTTGTGTAACTAAAGTCATCAACTAAATTCCTTTGTCATGTAAAATCAATGCAGTGAAAGTATAAAATCTTTATTTTATCCTCCATGTTAGTTGATTATTTCCCAGGGCAAACTAACATGCACTTATCCTTTGGCTAAAAGGACATTGCCCAGAGGTGGGTACAATACTTGGGCCAATAATATACAGTCATAGATAGACTTTAAAACTTATTGTGTCATTGAGAATCCAGGCAATTTATATATTTACGGTAACTGATTTAAATACAAAAATGATTGCTTTTAAATGTTAGCTTATTGCCAGGATGATTTTCTCTGCTTTTGATAAACAAATAATCCCGTTCTGGTGATTCTATTAATCGAAAGAGTGTTATCCACTTTAATCAGATTGATTTGGTGTTTGTCGAGTTTTGTATCCAGGCGTGCTTTTTGAAATGATTAAACATAATTTGAATGCAAATCTCTAAAAGAAGTTATTTTGCTCTCAAATGAAAATTAATTGCTTGTTGATAATTTTGACTAATTTGTGCTAAGCCCACTTGACTTCAAGCATTCAGCAATTGCCAAGTGAACAATTTTTGCCAACTCTAAAGGGAAATTTAGTTGAAGGCAAGAAGAGAGGAAAATGCCTGTTGTTCTTTGCCTTAATTTTCTGTTTCTGGAAATATACACAGTGAGCAGTTGAAATATGTGTCCCTACTGAAGAGCCACATGCTAGAATGGATGCAATCTGGTTTACTGAAGTAGGTCAGTTTGCAACAATCATCATTGAATTTAGGATGATTAACTCTAGAATAAATCTGATAATTTTTTTTTTATTTTTGGTTAAAGTGAAACTAAATAGTTATATTTACACAATATAAAGCCTAAGACACCAGTGCATTTCTCAGGCTTCAAATTCCATTGCTACATTTTTTAAGAATATCAAAAGATAGGATTAGGTGGGTCAGTTGAATCTTTTGGTAATTAAATAAGAGGTCATAAAGGTAAAATAAGATTATAGTCAGTTCTGCTGTAATTACTCTTGACTAATACAGTAATAGGTCCAAATGAAGACTGGAAAGAAGTTGGTAAAATTACAGTATTTAAGGAATGAATCTTTGTATGTATCTTTTATCTAAAATAATTACATTTGACTAATAGACAGTGGTGAATAGGTCCATTTTTCAAAGAAATGCCATTCAGACTGGAGGAAGAAGTTGGTAAAATTAGTAACTGATTCTTTAGACTACTGTACTCAAAGACATATGGCCTTGAAATTATGAGACATTTAACTTTAAATTCTGTATTTTTATTTGGTTGCTTAAAATATTGGTTCTGTGTTTGGTATGAAATGGCAGGAGGAGTGTTTAGTTTTTTAACTTTATTCATAAAGATCTCTTTTGATTACATTGTAATAAAAGTTACAGATTTTTGTTTATCAGATCTAACAATGAAGAAGAAAGAAAATAAGTAACTTCTCTCATGTATTACACTTTTTATTTTAAGAAATACAAATGATAAGCAAATATTTTTTTTTTAAATTTTTAATCATTTCACCGCAAGCAAAGCAATAAAGATACTAAAACAAAAGTGGTTACTCTGTGTCAGAGAGTATGGGAAAAGAAATCTATTAAGCAGAGTGAATAATAATAAAAAAAACAAAAATTCAAAAGAAAGAAGAAAACGCTTGACATTACATTTAAATTTTTGAAGATCAAAGTTGACGAGGAGGCTAAAAGCTAAAAGAGAGTGCCACAAGCAAGAAGTATGATAGAAGAAATTGTTAGCATAGAACTTATGGTTATACATAGACAATTCAACTGTAAAAGGATGAGACCTAGCTGCCAATCTAGTACTGCACTTAAATTCATAAAGTCTAGGTAGCATAGAGGAAAGTTCATCAGAACAATTACCATAAAAGTATTTATAGAAAAAGCACAGGGAAGCTACGCTATGTCAGTGGGAAAGCGACTGAAGTTGAGATGCCAGGTCAGGACCAATAACATCGCAGATTCTTCTTTGGATTTTACCAAGAATTTCTAAATGTATAGCAGGAACACTAGACCAGATGTGGCAGCAATATTCAATCAATGGATGAATGACAGACTTATAAATGTGTGATATAGATTCAGGTGAGAAAAATTGTCTAGCACAATACAGTGAACCAACTTTTCTAGGAGCACACCTAGAAACTGATGCAATATAATCTTTCCACTTTATGTCAGTGTAAAATGTTAGCCTGTGAAGCTTTCCCTCAGATGGTTGATAGAGAGCAGTTTTGCTTTGCAAGTGTTAAATTAACAAGCCATTTCTCACCCCAGTTATCAGCAGATTGTACATCATTTTTTAGATGGGCTGCCAGTTTTACCTCATCCGATTGATCAGACCTCATCCGATTAATCAGACCTCATCCAATTGATCAGACCTCATCAGACTGATTTAATATATATATATATAAAGAAAATATGTTCAGTTTATAAAGAAAAGATAGGATAAAAAAGAACTTGTATATAATTAATTTTAATCAGTTTTATAAATGAGTGAATATGATTAAACTGGATTTTTAATTTTAAATTAAAAACTAAATTATTTGAAAATATACATTTGCAAGGACTGAAATATTAACTTTACAATGTAAAATTTCAGATTTTATAATGTAATTCAATGCTTTCACAATAAAATTAGTATTAACAACGCAATATTGATTCATCCTGGGTAACAAGATAAACTACATCTGTGTCCTGGGTAAGACGATAAACTACATCCAACAGCAAGGCCTCTGATCGGGAGTTTTTGAGGAGCATGGAACCATCTCTTAAATGCTTGTGTTCCCAGGTCTACCCTGACCCAGGGTGGGAGAACCTGTTAGGGTTCCAGCTATGGGCAAATAGTTAACACCCAAATTGGGGAAAAAACTATGAAAGTGTAAAAATAGGTTTTAGTACCATCAATACATTTTCGTAAAAAATTATTATCATCAATACATTATTACTAGCAATACATTTTTAAAAAAAAATATAACCAGCAATAACTATTTTTGAAAAAAAATATATTACCATCAATAAAAACCTTGTTGGCATTAAATAACATATTTGGGTTGATATGCTGTAAAACAAAACAAACTAAACCAAACTAAACCAAACCAAACCAAATCAAGCAATATTGATAAAATTTGTGGGATATGTTTGCGTGTAACTGGCTGCTTGTATCTGCATATGTCTGTCTGCCAGAGTAGCCAGATAATCCCTTTTGCAAACACCTATTCAAGTCCATTTACAGCCAACCTGTGTTTTGCACTGTAACTTTGCTGAGTGGGCAGTTACAGTTTTTGGAAAAGCGAGAGAGCATAATCTGGCAATGCCAGTATATTCTCAAACCCTCAGTCATAACTTCTGACTTTATGCTGGCATAAAAATTGAAAGTTTCAAACAGTCCCATCTAACAAATTTTACTCACAACGTTCAGGTCAACACTGGGTGTGGTTTTCAGACATTTTATGATGATGGTGAGATTCATATTGGATATATTTATATATACTAGAATTTTTATACAACATACTGATGCATGTTGAAATCCTCACAGTATTTATTATTGTTGAAGTTACCGCTAACATTTTTTGTTGAGATTTACAAACTCTATGTTTTGTTTAATTTCGCAAACCAAACAATGAAATTTGAATAAGCCTATTTGTTTGAAAAAATACTTTGATAAAACACTACTTTTGGTTTAATAATTTCTTTAATTTAATTTAATTTTATAGCACATCCTGGTAAACAATATATTTTATGAAAATTTCTTTTCTTCCTTTTTCCTATATAACAGTGAAGAATAAATTTTTAGGATTTCTTACTCTTGAGCATGCAACATACAACTGGTCATGCATAAATATTTCTTTCTGGGGCCAAATTTCAACTTTTTGAAGCATTTGGCCTTGTGATTTAATAACAGATTTGCACTTCGGTCAAAGATCTAAAGTTATATATCTATGAAACTTGAACTCTTTTTCAAAAAATGTGAAATTTGAATAGAATTTTTTGCAACACACTGATGCATGTTAAAATCTTCACAGTATCTAGTATTGTTGAAGTTATCACTAAGTTTAGTTGATGTTTACAAACTCTAGTCTTCATCAATTTTGCAAACCAATAGATGAAAGTTGAATAAGCTGATATGTTTGGAAAAATACTTTAACAAAAACCCTACTTCACAGTTTAATAATTTAATTTAATTTTATAGGACTTCATGGTAAACAATATTTTTTAATTTGGTTTCAATCCGACAATGTATGGCTATTTTAGAGGGTATTACAGACTGATGAACAGATGTCACAGAATTTTATATATAGATTATAAATATAGTGAGAAAATTTCAACTTACAATCACTTTCTATGAGAAATATTTCCAATAATTTACATGGATCATAAAGTTATGAAATCAAAAGAGAAACCAGATATTGTAAAGTGATGGAAACACTATGTTGGAAATTGTGAAAAAGATAAACTAAGATCATATAATAATCAAAAAAGAAATTGAAAACATTGACACAAAAAAAAAATTCTGGTTATCCCAAAAATAGATATGAGAAATCAAATTTTAAATTAAAAAACTAAATTATTTGAAAATATACATCTGCAAGGACTGAAATATTAACTTTACAATGTAAAATTTCAGATTTTATAATGTAATTCAATGCTTTCACAATAAAATTAGTATTAACAACACAATATTGATTCATCCTGGGTAAGAAGATAAACTACATCTGCGTCTTGGGTAAGAAAAGTTGATTGGCCAGTAAAAAAATTAGAAGTTGGTATATATAAACCAAGATAAAGGATGAACAATATTAAGAAAACATGAAAATAGCCAAACATAAAGACATAAAATTTGTTTCAATCTATGTGCATGTGCTAAAATACATTTGAACCATGAGATCAGTTTAGATACATGATGTTAAAGTATATTTTACGGTCTTAACAAGAGAATATACATTTATTTCAAACTTGGGACAGTTAACTACTTAAATGCCTTTATGCATTAAGAAAGTTGAAGAAGTAGATTAGGGATTTTTTTCTAATATTGTTCACCCAATACAAAACTCAAGAACCACTCAAGGTAAAGATTATTATAAGGGTATAAAAGGAGGAACTACAGTATACAACAACAGGCAGTGTGAAAATGACAATGTGACATAGGGTCTTACTTGTAATAATTCCAATGAGAATTCAATTTGCTGAAGTATTCTTCTATATTTTTAGAAAAGATAAAAATACTTTGCTTAGCTTTTGGAAGACATCTTTTGTTATCTCAATGTACCATTAGATATTTCACTTTCTGTCTTCTGTTAAAAATATATGTAATGGTTTGATTTTTATATCTAAAATTTTTAATTTGCATGTTGAGCTGTTCCATTTGTTAATAAACATGCATTCTGCCTTCATGCAATTTCCTTTTACTATCCTTCACTATCTTCTGTAGGAGTTCATGTTCCTTTCTGCATCTGCTATCAACATTGTACCATCTGCATATCTTATGTCGTTAAGATTGTGCCTGTTAATAATGAATCCTAATAGGACTTCTAATTCTTTCAGAATCACCTCACAGTAGAGGTTGAATAACTCCGTTGAGATGTTAACAGCTTCAAAACTAAGAAGAGGTTACAAGACATTGAATAATAGGAGAGCTGTGGTGGCATAATTGGTAACTATCTTCATGCTGGGTAAGGAGAGAAAGTAATGAGAATAAAAGTCATATTTTTCTTTGGGTGTTGATGGAGAGATAACTGAGGGAAAAGAAAAGTTTGGGGAAAATGTAGGTGAGAAAGACAATTTGGAAAGAAAAGATAGGAAAGAAAGAGAAAAAGTGGGTGGAAAACAGAAGAAAAAATAGAAAAGAAAAGAGGACAAAGAAAGAGAGAGGTGGTGAATAGAAAAAAGAAATGAATAAGTAAGAGGAAAAAGAGAAAAAGAAACAAAAGAAAGAGAAAGAAGGAAGTAAATTAAGATGAGGGAGGGAAAGAAATTACAAGGAGAAAAGAAGTGAATGAAGGAAAAAGAGAATGAAGAAGAAAAGAGTCTGTGCTAGACGAGTGAAGTAAAAAAAGTAAAAAAATGATTGTCTTTAGCATGAATAGAAAAGGAAAAAGAATGATATAGTTAGAAATAGAATTTTGGTTAGAAGAAGAAGATCATCTTCATCATCAAGTAAGAGGCAAAGTACATGTTGACATCCGAAACAAGGGTGTGTATTAATTTTTGTGGCACATTGAGAATCTAATATCCATTTATCATTTTCTGGTAACAAAGATCCTTCATTTTGAGTGTTTTCTTTTCTAATGATAGAATCTGACCAACACAGAGTTTTGTGCTTATGAAAAATGAAATAAATCTGTTGCCATTGTAATTATTTACACTATTTACACTGTTTCCCTCATCTTTGTTGCCATATTCACAATGTTTTGGCTGTTGTATGCTCCAGCCTTCTTCAGGTGATTGGAATTACAAACTGAAATCTTTAATTCATCCATCAAGGTAGAAAGTTCTAGTTCCACATGCCATACCACTTCCGGCCCACTGGATAAAAGCGTTGGTTGAATCAAAGAGTTATGAGTTAAATACTCAAAGAGTTAGGAGTTAAATACCTGGCTACAGATAAGGTGAACAAAAACTTGGAAAGTTGAGTTAAAGTTAGATAACTGAGACATCTGGAAGAGTCATGGCATGTGGAACTAGAATATAGCCCTCAGGATGAAATAAAGGGTTCAGTTTGAAATTCCAATCAGCTTATGAAGAAGGCTAGAGTGTATAGTGGGCAAAACATTGTGAATATGACAGCAAAGATGAGAACAACACTTCAATCAATGCAAATAGTATAAATAATTAAAATACTTCATCTCAGAAATATAGATCGATGCCATTGGAAAAAAAACACAATACCTAAGTAAAGCAGAAGTGCCACTAGCATGCAGGGGTTACAGAGAGTGAAAGTGAGAGAAAAGAGTGGGTGGGATTGAGGAAAGAAAAAAAGGACAGGGGTCAAGGCAACAGAAGATAGCGATTGATGTTGCATTTAAATTTTTGATGATTATAGTTATCAGGGAAGCAAGCAAGAGGAAGGAAGTTCTAATGTTGGGAAGTGTGAGTAAAGAAACTGTTGGAGTAGAAGTGCTGGTTACATTTAACTATTTCAACATTGGGACTTTGATGATGATCTAGTAGCATGCTTAAATTTATGTATTTAGGGCACTAGGAAGAAAAGCTTGTCAGAGCAGTTTCCATGAAAATATTTGTAGAAAAGACAGAGGGAAGCCACATCACATCTGTGAGAAAGTGACTGAACTCGAGAATTCAGGACCAATTACATCACAGATCCTTCTTTGGATTTTGTCAGGAACCTTGAGATGAACATCTGGGACACCAGACCAGATATGGCAACAATATTCAATGCAAGGATAAATGGTAGATTTCTAAATGTGTAAGATAGACTCTGACAAGAAATACATTCTGACATGACACAGTCAACTAATACCCACATTAGTATGAAAGGGACTGGAAGAGAGCCTGTTCAAGATGACCTTTATTTCCTGATTGGATTAAACCAAGTAAATGTTCTGTAATACCATGACCCTGAATCTTACATAGAAGACCAGCATGCCAAACACTGTCAAACACCTTTGAGATATCTAGAGCCACAGCTCGAGCTTCGCCATTATTATTGAGAGCTTGATATATAAATTTAGTTATGTCCATAAGCACATCAGCAGTAGACCAGGCAAAACAGAATCCATATTGTTTGTTAGAGAGTAGATCGTGAGAGTTAAGATACTTAATCACTTTGGTACTGATTAAAGCCTCAAAGACTTTGCTGAAAATTGGTAGGAGACTGACAGGGCAGTAGTTAGAGGGATCAGATGTTTCTCTAGAGTTCATAAAGACAGGGACAACAGAATAGGACTTCCAACAAGCTGCAAAGCAGGAAGCTGTGAAGCAATAGTTGTAGAGTTTGGAGAGAACTGGAGCCAGCTCAGGAACACTGGAGCTAGCTCAGGAGCACATTTCTTTAGGATGATGACTGGGATCCCGTCACCTCCGCTTGCCTTATGAACGTCCAATTTAGAAATGGTGTCCGAGACCATCAACGGAGTTATGTACATATTGCTTAGTATAGTCTAACTTCTAGGAGGGAAGTCAGGTGTGGGCACTCCAGATGAATCATGTGTTGAGTTGGAAGAAAATTTACATGCAAAGCATTCAGCCTTACCTGTTGTAAATGTTAAGACATGGAATTGATTGAATAGAAGAAGGATTGAGGATTTGCTTTTGTTCAGTACACTCTTGCAGAACTACCAATAATCTCTAGAACCGTACTTGCAGGAGGCTATACAGTGTTTTATTCTATTGGAAAATAATAACTTTGCTTCCTTGAGGACACACTTGCACTTGTTACGAGAAGAGACAGTGAGACATCTGTTGCAATCGCTCTGGTACAGTCAGAAGAAGTAATTCCTGTGGGTTATAGCGGCTGAGCAAGCAGGTAAGAACTAAAGAGATGAATGCGGTTTTACTTCCTATTTCCATGCTGGAATAAAAGAATTGATGCCAGCTTTCACCCAGAAGGAAACCTCAGACATGCATTTTTGAAGATACTCAGTCAATGATAGAGTATTTGTAAATATAAAAGTCAACACTAAGGTCAAGACTAAGTGGCTAGAGTCTGTTTCATGCTTGAATGACATCTTCAGTATGAAACAGACTGTCAGCACTTATATATATATATATATATATATATATATATATATATATAATAAGTTGTATGGATATGAGTTTATGGCCCTGGGTTTCATGCTTTTGCAATCACCAGACAAACTGGTTTCTTTTTTTAAAATTGGACCTATTTATACTTATTTGACTATGTTTGGTGGCAGGAGGGGGAATCTACATTTTGTTTGGAGTGGCACTATGATATTGAGTGCTTCCCACTAAGTACTGCACATATAAAACAGAATATATATATATATATATATATATATATATATATATATATATATATATATATATTTTATCCCTCCACCAGACACAAATAAGCATAAATAGATCCACTTTTGAAAAAATAAACCAGTTTGTCTGATGATCACAAAAGTGGGAAACCCAGGTCACAAACTACTTTTCATGCAACTGAATATATATATATATATATATATATATATATATATATATATATATAGTTCTAATTAATTTTAACTAGTCCTGGGTATGATGGTGAACTGCATCCAGCAGCAAGACCTCTGATCTGGAGATTTTTGAGGAGCCTCTTAATTGCTGTTGTTCCCAGGTACACCATAATCTGGGGTTGTAGCACCTGATAGGGTCCCAAATATAGGCAAATAGTTGACCCCAAAACTGGGGTCAAAACATTGAAAGTATAAAAATACATTTTTATAGTAAAAATACCAGCAATACATTTTCATAGTAAAAAAATTACCAGCAATACAGTTTTTTGAAAGAAATTACTAATGCTCCATAGAAAATTAAATTTCAGCAGTAAATGACCCATAAGGAGTTGATATGTCACTAAACAAACAAGAACAAATTATTTTAAACACTATATTTAGTGGATACATTTGTTTGAGTAGGCATCCATGATTTTTAAACTGCATAAATATATATTTTAGAGTTTAAATAAATAAAATATGCCTTCAAACCTGCATCTCCCTTGTTGGGGGAGCCACTGTTTAGCTTGGTGTGGTTTCATATTGCTCAGCTGCAGGAGGCTTTCTCAGTTAATCAGAGTTCAATTACCCTATTTAAGAAATGCACATATATATATATATATATATATATATATATATATATATATATATATATATATATCCTGAAATAATTGGTATTATTTAAAACATGTTCCCAGATTTGGAAAGAAGCTGTGCATTATTTTAAACTTCTTCTCTGAAATTACGGCACGCATTCAAATTATTATTTTCTTATCTTCTATGAGAAAACAAAGCATGAAGGTTTGTGGAAACACATTTCATTTTCAAATAGGTTAACATTTAGTGGCATATGACTTTGCTATTTTCTGTCATGTTTTTCTAGCGAAATGTTATATTTCATCTTTCTATCTGGTGCATCTGTTACCAAGTAGACACCAATGAAGCAACCTTTTACTCCATCTCATATCCTTTTTTCTTATGATGTGTCCTGCCGACCTATATTTTGTCACTTAGTAACTTCTTTTAATCATGTTTTCTTGCTCCATCTATTATCTTTTAGTCGTTCGGCTACATGCCCCACCTCCTTTTTTATTTTTAATCACTGTAATGATATCCCTTATCTTGATCTGTTCCCTAATCCATGTTGACTTCTTTTCATCTCTTAGAGTTATCCCTTGCATTGTTCTCTCTATTTATTTTAGGTTGTTTTTCAATTGATTTTGTTAATTTCCACATTTTTTGTGACAATGTCATTAATGAAATTATATCTCCTTGTCTCACTCCTTCTCCAAACTTTATTTTTTTCTGTGAATGTCTGTAGTAAAATTTATTCAATTTTTTTTACCACATTTATTCTGAATAACTTTTATATAATTCTCATTAATATACAACTCTCATAGTGAGTTAAAGCCTGCAGAATGTTCCACTGACTCAAATGCCTTTTCTTATATTCTACAAAGCCAAATATGCAATTTGCTATATTCTGTTGGATTTTTAGGTGAAACTTGTCTCACTAATTTTCCAAACTTTATTTTTTTCTGTCTGCAGTTAATATATCGCTGTTCTCAGACTAAATGATATCAGCTTCTCACTGCTATATTACTATTTCCATGCCATGTGTTCTGATGAACTGCTTTGTAGACCAAACTTCAGTCACTACAATCTTGACCTCTTGAAGTCCGGGGTTAACCATTATATTTTGGGCATAGCCCCTTGAAATGCACTTCTTGGTTTTACTTATGATCACACAATACAACACAGAAACTCTCTAGCTTGAGTGGTTATTGGGCCTTGTATATGATGAACATTAGTAATATATATATATATATATATATATATATATATATCAAAGCCTGTTATATATATATATATATATATATATATATATATATATATATATGAAAATTTCTCTGATTTAACCAGTAGAGAAGACAATATTTATGAATAAAAAATGATAATAGGAAAACTGGTAATTGCTGACGCATTTCGTCCAATGTGGACTTTATCAAAGTAAAATATGAAAATGAAATTAAATGAACAAAGTAACTAATAAAAACAAAAACAGAATGTACCTAGCAACTGGAATGTAGAGAAACGTTATTTTCATATATTTAACTGAAAAATAAAGGCAGTAATTGTCACGTGTGGAGAATATTGTCATTATATCTGTGTTGATGTATTAAACCATTTTATTTTGATTTTATGAATCTGTTGTGTATATTTGTTTGTAAGAGCATTAATTTTGTTAAGAAAGGTGAAATAGGGAAAAAGCCTGGGTGTAGATTAATATTTGGGTAATTTTCTGGCAGCACTCTCCAGAATTTTCCTTCTGAGTGAGTTATTTTCTTTTTTTTATGAGTGTAGCATTTTAAAATCAAAATTATGGTTGAATTTATTTCTATGTATGACTAATACATTAGCTAAGTTGTTTTTTGTGAGGTCTCTTTTGTGCTCATAAATGCATTTTTTCAAACTTCTACTTGTTTCTCCAATATATTGGGAGAAACAGTTTTGGCAATTTATTTTATAAATGCCTGCTTCAGAAATATTAGTGCTATTATTGTTTGAAGATCTTAGTATATCTATAATGGTTTTGGAAGTGTTTGTGACTATTTCAAGATTATTTAGATGGGATAGGTTATTCTGGATAGTGGACGTGACAGAATTGGTCGGTAGTATTATGTATCTGTTTTCATGTGATTTACTATTACGGATTATGTTATTAGTTTTGTTTCATTTGTATATTCTGTATGCCTTTCTTCTTGTGTTGTGGATGAAATGATATGGGTATTGTAGGTTTTTGAATGTGTTTTCTATGTATGTTTCTTCTTTAAATAAATATTGAGGACTACAGATTCTTAATACTCTTAGATAGAAACCTATAATAATTCCAGATTTAATTTTTGAAGGGTGGTTTGAGTAGAAGCTGATCAGATCATTTTTGTTTGTAGCCTTTCTGTAAACATCAAAATTGAGTTCGTTATTATTTCTAATTAACAAAATGTCCAGGAACGGAAGAGTGTAGTTGGTTTCAGTTTCGAACGTAAAATTTATTGTAGGTTCAACGTTGTTAAGTTTGGAGAGAAGATCCGTTAAATTGGTGTTTTTTGGAAATATTAATAACGAGTCGTCTATGTATCTGAAATATGAAGAGTTTGTAGGGAGAATATTTTTGAATGAGTCACTTTCTAGAAATTCTAAAAATAGACACACAAGAATGCCACTGAGAGGAGATCCCATTGGCAAACCAAATTTCTGCCTGTAATAATGGTTATTAAAAGTAAAGAAGCATAGCTTGGTAATTAGTTGGCACATTTTTATAATTTTGTGTGTAGATATAGGTAATTTGATTTTTGCATTTGTTAGGTGTTTTTTTAGTAAATTTAAGCATTTATCTATGGGGACGTTTGTATAAAGAGATTGTATATCTAAACTAGTCATATATTTGTTTTCAATGTCTATAAACCGAACATACCAATGAGACTTATCATATCAGGGATAGGCATTGCTCCATATAAAATAGCCCGCAAACTAAGCAGAATTTTAACTCCACTTCTCGGCACTATTAGTCCATCACACATAAAAAATTCAGGTGACCTCTTAAAAAAATTAAAAAACATAGACATAAAAAATGTGCACTGTCTGGGTATGATGATAAACTACATCCGGTAGAAAGGCATCTGATCAAGAGGTTTTGAGGAGCCTGGAACCTCCTCTTGATTGCTGTTGTTCCCAGATTCACCCTGGCCCAGGGTGGTAGATCTTGTTAGGGTTCTAACTATAGGAAAATAGTTAACCCCCTAACTGGGGTGAAAACACTATGAATGTATAAAAATACATTTTATAATAAAAATATCAGTGATAAATTTTCATAGTAAAAAAATCTTACCAGCAATACATTTAAAAAAAATATACCAGGAATACATTTAAAAATATCACCAGCAATACAGTTTTGAAAATTTAATTGGTAATGCTCTCAATAAAATTAAATTTCAGTATTAAATGACCCATAAGGAATTGATATGCTACTAAAAACACTGTCTCATCTGTAGACAACACAATCACTGATTGTTTTTTGCAGAAATTTTACTGAAGTAAAGTGTACATCATGATTTATCTCTTTTGATTGATTGGAAGATATTGCCATTCAAAATAACCTGAACTAAAACCTTTCTTTCACAAGATTAAATATTTATTTATGTAAAGCTTAGAATGTTTTTTTTTAAATTGTTGTTGGGCTTTGTAAATGGATGAATTAAAGACGGAACAAAACCAAACATTGATCAACCTTTAAACAGTATTAATTTTTTAATCAGTATTATTAAGTGAAATATTTGCTAGGTTTCCTGAAAGTGAATTTATTGAGAGCAAAACATATTTTATTGCAGCAACTGTTTTTTATTGTTAATACCTGTTTGTTAATACCTGTCTATCCTGAATAAATTCTAAATGAAGGGGAAGGGAAGAAATAAAGGAATAAAAATTAAAGAGAGAAAAAGTATGACAAACGGAAAAAGAGTGATGGAAAGGAACAAAAAGGGATTAAGAGTAATCTAGGAGAAAAAGAAACAGAGAAAAATGAGAAAAAGTGATAGAGAGTGGTCAAGAGAAACAAAAAAGATAGGAAACCAAATAGAACAGAAAGATGGAGAGGGATTAAATAGAAAATAAAGAGAGTAGGGAAGATAGACCAAGAAGAAAAAAAGTTCAAGAGGGAGAAAGGCCAACTAGAACAGAAAGAGAAAGTGGGAGAAGGATGAAGTATGAAAGAAAAGGAGGGAGGTAGATGTATCAAATAGAAAATAAAACTAAGAAGAGAGAAGACCAAGAGGAAAAAGAGAGAGGGAGTCAAGCAGAATAGGAAGGTAGGTGAGGTGGGAGGAGGGGTCAAGAAGTAAAGAAAGATTGGGAGGAAAAAGAATCAAGTAGAAAATAAGGAGAGAGACAGCCAAGAGGAAAAGGAAAAGACATATAGGGAAAAGAGTCAAAGAGAAACTATAAAGAGAGATATGAAAAGGGGTGAAGGAGAAAAAAGAGAGGGAAGGAAAGGAGTGAGATCAAAGAGAAAAACTAATGAAGAAGTGAGAAAGGGATGTGGGAGAAAAAACATGTGCTGGATTTGCATAGAGGCTAGTATGGGCTGCAGGCCAGGAACCCCAAGAGTAGAGGGGCCACCAAGAGCTATATTTTAAAAGTCTATTTCATACAAGGCCAGTTTTCCTACTGCTGCTATGACCTAATATACATATGTGCATGTAATAAATAGGTATATATTTATGTATTCAGAGTCTTTTACCAAACACAGCAGCAGAGATTTGTTTATTTTCAGATTTAATGGGGCTACTTCAAACTAATTTGAAACAATTTACAGTATTTGGGTCCCTCTAGTTGGAATGGGTCTTTTAAATTCGATTAGATATTAGATGTAGCTTCATCTAAAAATATATCACTTTTTTTTATAAACATTGGGTGCAGGGGAGTCAACATACATAATGAAGGGGAACCCAAATTTTATTACCCCAGGGGCCTGTTAAGTCCTAAATCCGGACCTGGGCATTAGTATAGTAATTAATGCGATAGTACGAAAGGAAAAAAAATAAAGAGAAAGATATAAGGAACTACAAAAGAATTGAAATTAGAAGAATGAAAAAGAAGAGGGAAGGGTAGGAATCAAGCAGAAAAGAAAGAGGAATTGAGAGATAGGGATAAATAAAGAGAGGGAAGGCTAAGATGAAAAAGAAAGAGATAGGAGAAGTGTGAAGGAGAAAAATAAAGAGTGAGTGAGAGAGGAATCAAGGAGAAAAATACATGTATTGGGGCATTAGTATAATAATTCAAAGGATAGGGAACAAAATCAGAGAGAAAAGAAAAAAAGAGAGAAAAATTGGGGATGAAAATAGAAATATAGGAGACTAAAGAAGAAAATGAAGAAGTGTGGGGGGAACATGAAGAAGATGTGGGAGGTAGCAATGAGGAATGGGGTGGATAAAAAGAAAGAAAATCTTGTTGAATGTCATGCAAATCTTTTCATTAAATTCTTTTAATCTACAGAAAGGAAAAGGATGACAACAAAATATTCTGTGGGGGGGAAGTGAGTTCTTTAAGCATTGGAACTGAAGGGAAATTATTATCCGTTCTCTTCTATATAATTATTAAACTTTGTATTTCTATAAGTCTGTGCCACAGGATGGAATGGTGGATTGTGGGTAGAGTAGCTACAAAAGCTGATCTATTCCAATTTACACTCATATATAAAATCACTAACATATAAGTTAAAATGAATTGATATAATACTATGTACATACCTGTATCTGTAAACACACATTTTCACATACATACACATAGATACATGAAAAGTGTATGTGTCTATTTACATCTTGTTATAAATTTAAATTATCAGACATGGATAAACATTTTTGTACTGTACTTACATATATATATATATATATATATATATATATATATATATATATATTAATGAATTCTTTTTTTTTAATCCAACATTTAACATAATGTTTACTGTAATAAGAAAAACACACAAATGTGTGTATATATGAGAGAGTTTGTGTTTGTGCATGCATGTGCTTATGTATGTACATCAACTTTCAAATATGTATATATATATATATATATATATATATATATATATATATATATATAAACAAGACCTACTGATATATGTAAAATTATATTATTTAATTTAACATAGGTCAAAGGGAACAAAATTTTTTGATAAAAAGTGCTCAGTAGCTATCTAAAGAAATAATTATTGTATGACAGCATCATGAAACTATGAGTTGATCTTTGATAGATATCATGAACCTTCAATAGTACATATATATATATATATATATATATATATATATATATATATATATATATATATATATCGAACATAATCAAACTAAATTTAGACTGATGAGGTCCTAAAGGATGAAACGCATCACAAAAAAAAACTTTCCACTTTCTCATAATTTTTCTCTAATATTGTTCTTGATATATAAAATATATATCATTATCTCATATATATATATATATATTTTATATATATATATATATATATATATATATATATATATATATATATATATATATATATATATATGTATGTGTGTGTGTATGTGTGAGTAAAAGTTCAGATATAACTAAAAATATATCTGTAAAAAAGACAATATGTTATGAATACAAAAGGTAAACTTACATGACTATGAACATTTTTAAAATTAAAAGAAAGCACTTAAATTCAAAACATTTTATTATTTAAAATAATATAATAATATAATATAATAATGATAAAATTTATAACACATAAAGTAATCTTAAACTAAAATAATGAATAATAATTACATTATAAAAAATATTCAACAACAACAATAACAATGTTTCCTCATTTTTGTTTAGTATTTTCCATAGTTTACCTTGACTTTCTTTTCACCTGATCTACATTTATGAGCATTCTTATATTTAAAGATACTGAAAAAAAAATGTATTTTTAATTCTGTTAATAAATATTTTTTACATTTACCTTGATATAGTTCATCAATGAATGAAATGTGTTCGCTAAGATAAGTATTCTTTTTGTCTTTATTCATATATATATATATATATATATATATATATAGTCCACAGACAGACTGTTTCGCTGTATCACAGCTCCTCAGTGTGGTTAGACAGTCAATTGCGTCAGGCCGGAACCAAAACCCGAATGATTTGGTATCAGTTGGAGGTTCTAACCCCTATGCCATCTACACCCATCAGAGAGAAAGGTGAATTTTTGCATATTTACTTTTTCATAAACACCCCAGACACTCAGAAAACTCAATCACAAGGAAAGTTTTGCATTATCAGCAGTAATAGTAACTGTTTATAAATCCATTACTCTCCACAGAGCTTGACCGATTAAATTATTTTATCGAGAGCTAATGTTGTCATCTACAGACAGGTTGTTTCACTGTATCACAATATATATATATATATATATATATATATATATATATATATATATACATGCATGTGCACACATACACTTACGCTTCAAATAGATGGGGTGATCGGAATAAAATGGGTAGCTGAATATGTTTTATTAATTTCAATTTTCCCTAATGAAATAATTTGTTCTTGAATGCACACAGTTTAAAGTAATGGGTAAAAGTAAATTTCCTGAATAAAAGGGTAGATTGGAATAAAGATGTCCTGGCAAATTTTTCTAGAAAAAGAAAAATCATCCTGACCTGTCTACTGAAAAGTCTTTGAAAGTTGGTATATACAAACAGAAATGCACACAAACGTCTAGAGTCTGCATATGTGTATGTGGATTCTTATGTGCATATTTCATTTGCATACTACATGTATATATAAATGTATATAGACTAATCTATGTTCACTGTGACTTATATAAATCCAAAAAAGTCTTGTATTTTATATATTAATCATAAACGGTGTATATTAGAAGTTAAAAAATAGATGTAGTTTCATAGGTAAATCAAGGGGTTGTCGATAATCAATACGTTTTATGAATATGCAGGTGTTATTGGTAGAGTTTAATAGATGCATTTTTAATGTGAATAGTTTGCACATAGGCAGACATGTGTGGGTGTTTATGCATGAATCAGAAAAGTTTAAAATTGGTGCACTGAGTGAAGAACATTATTTGCAGTAACTTGCAAGATAAACTTGGTAACATTATTTTAGTGCAAACATACACTTATATATATATATATATATATATATTACTTGCATTATTTACATCATTCGAACTGTTATCTTCATCTTCATTGACATATTAACAACGTTTTGGCCATTGTACGCTCAAGCCTTCTTCAGGTGACTGGAATTTTGAACTGAACCCTTTATATCGTCCACCAGAGTAGATTGTTCTAGTTCACAGTAATGAACCAAAAACTTGTAGAGTTGAGTTAAAGTGAAATAACGGAGAAATCCAGAAGTGGCATGGCACGTGGAACTAGAACTAGCTACCCGAGTAAGTTTGAAAAATAAAGGGTTTGATTTGAAATTCCAATCACCTGAAGAAGGCCAGAGCATACGATGACCAAAACGTTGTGAATAGGGCAATGAAGATGAAGATAACAGTCTGAATAATGTAAATAATGCAAGTAATCATAATGCCCCATTTCAGACATATATATATATATATATATATATATATATATTTTTATAATGTTTGAGAAATTTGATTAAAGAAAAATTTAGGCTTTCTTACAGATCTTAAACATTCATCCCCTAGGGCAGAGACAGCTTCCATTAAACCCAGCATGCTTTGACCAACTGAGCTATAAAGAAACAGTTGGTCAGGTAAGGCCAAATTTGTGCCTTTAAGCAAAATTTATCTTGTCATACTTCTGAAATTGTTCATATCTGTTTGTAATCAAACATAAAGAAAGATATATATATATATATATATATATATATATATATATATATACACACACACAGAGAGAGAGAGAGAGAGAGAGAGAGAGAGAGAGAGACAAATGCAATGAGAACAAAATTTAATTTAAAAGCGGGCTCAATACTGAGAGTAGAGCAATAATTATTTATTATAATTTTTTCATATAGACAAAAACAATTTACTCACTAATTATTATTAACCTTATTTTGGTGCATTTAGTTGCACCTTGACTGGTGAGAAACAATAATGGTTATGAACAATTCTGTTTGTAAGCAGAACACTCATAGAACGTCACTTCATTTTTTCTATTTGTTTGAAAAAAAATTTTAAGAGGGAACATGTCAGGGTAAAAACAAGATAGGAAAGGCAAAAGGGTGACAGAGTGAGACAATAGTGCATGTTGATAGCAGTTTGGAGAAGGATTGTTGAGGTGTTAAGGTAATGGCTCAATCCAAAAATTTAAATCGACAGCAACAGCCAAGGGTTTAGACACAGCACTTCCAAGCCTCCCAAGAGTGAGGGGTGGGAAAAGAAAGGTGGGAATAGGATAGAGTAAGATGATGAAGAAGGAAGGTGGGATAAGTTTAGATGATGACTGTAGTAGTAATTGGAAATGCTTTGGTAACTTTAAAACTTTGATCTATCTATGGGATCACTGGATTCTGCTGAGTCATCTGATTTAGTTGGACTATTTTTTTGTACAGTCTCACTGCACAGAATGAAATTAGCTTAAATAATATAGGGATTTATAGGAATGATGGTCTGATGGTAGTAAATAATTCTACTTGAAGTAAGGTAGACAAGTTGAGGAAATTAATTCATAGAGCATTTAAATCTTTACACATCAAAGTTAAAATTAATTCTAGCATTAAGCAAGTGGATTTCTTTGATGTAATCTTAAACTTAGCCCTTAATAATTTCCAACATTTCTTGAAAAATAACATTAACTCCATTTATATAAATCCTAATTCCAATCACCTATGGCAGGTTATTAAGCATATCCCATAATCTGTTGAAAGTAATGCAGCTATCGATTTATTTTGCATGCTAGCATGCTAGTTAACATTCATGTCAGTCAGCTGTTGGCTGTCACGCTGGCCAATAGAATCTTTCTGCCTATTCGTGGCATGCCAGCTATAGGCTCTCACTCTGGCCAGTAGAAGATGGCTGCAAACTACATGAAAACTGCCATAGAAGCATGGAAAATTGATTAATTCCACTATCGATGGGAGTTGGGAAATGTAAAGTCAGTCTTGGCTTTTCCACTAACTTGGAGCATGTGCATGTAAATTTTGGTGCAAATCCATTGAAAATTACGGCCGTGCATTCGTTACACACACACACATACATCCTGCCTTTTATATATATATATATATATATATATATATAATAGGTAGTTTCTTAAATATTTTTAACTTTATATAATGTAATACATTCATCAAACAATAAATTTGTAAGAATTCTAGCAATAAATTTTTCATGAAGCTTATTCAATTCAGTGATGTTCATTGATGATATCTTTATGACTGCATGTCATTTTGATATTTGTCATATTTGTTTCTGTCAAATCCTTGTATATTTCTGGTTTATTTTCAAATGAATCTTTCTCAAGCAAATAATAATAATCTCCTTGAAATAAAAATATTCTACCGATTACTTTCATGACACAGTGAATGTACCTAAATTCTAAATACTTTTCTGCTTTAAACTTTTCAAAAGGTCAGTAAAATGAATTATATCATTCAGTCACTTTCAGAAAATATTCTATCTCTCTCTGTTTCTCTCTCTCCCTCTACATATATATATATATATATATATATATATATATATTGGAAGCAAGAACTGAGTAGAAAAAACTTAAAACTTTTCAAAATGTCAGTAAAAATGAATATGTATGCAGATTACTAACACAAAAACAGAGAATTCTCATATCGAGAATATTTAACATTGAAAAACATAAGGAAAAAATTAATTATTTTTAATAATATGTTGAAATCTCTGCTTTTACCTGAAGACGGTCATGGGACCAGAAACACGTGTAGTAAAATTATGGAAAATAAAGCATAATATTTTTTTCTAGAAAATCCACATTACAGCCAAAAACGTTTGCGGCACCTCTCTTCTCTTCTTTTTAATATACATACTTTTCTCTCGTTGGAACCACTACAACCTCTTGCTTATATATATATATATATATATATATATATATATATATATATATATATATATATTCAGTCAATTTGCAGAAAATATTATATATTTATGTATATATATAGTACAGGTAATTGATCCATTTGTATATAATCCAAGTGGATCCTAGTAATATTAATTATTAAAACTGATGCACAGAGAGCTTGATGTATTTATCATAACAGAACATATGTATTTTTTACAGCAAAAAAAACAAAATTACCTAAACATAGTATATATATATATATATATATATATATATATATATATATATATATTTGATCCGGGAGGCAATGGCAGAGAAGAGTAGAAAATACTCTTCCATAGCACATTTATAACACAGACTAATCTAGGGATAAAATATGTTACATAATTTTTTCCATTTTGTCCTTCAATTACTCACTGTTGGTTATATATATATTGCTTTGTATATCATATCTTTCACATGCACGTACACACGCGTGCACATACACTTATATATATATGTGTACACAGATAGACACATACACACTTATGTATATAAGTATGTATGTATGTATGTATGTATGTATGTGTGTGTATGTATAAAAACTTTTTTGCCCAAATGACCAAACATTGCAATTTTTGGTCAGGTCTACAACCTTTCAGCATTCTGAATATTCGCTTAACATTAATACATTTCACACATGCACACATACATATAACTAGATGTATATGTATATGTGTGTTATGCATGTGTGTGAAATGTATTAACTGTAAATGAATATAAACACATAAACACATACACAAGTTCATATATATGTATATATATATATATATATATATAGTAGCGAGCATAAAGATCAGAACGATGTTAAGAAAAAGTCTAAATGTGAAATAATATTTTATTTTAAATTTCATAGAACATTTTATCAAGGAAAAATTAGGTTACAAAGGTAAATTACATAATTAGAAAATATAACGCTCAATAAACTTATTTTGATAAAGTTATAAGAATAATTATATAACATTCAAAGAAAATAGATGATCAAAAACATCAGAATGATTAAATAAATCCATAAAATTTAATAATTATTTTGCATTATTGAAAATTTTTAAAGTAAGAATACAAAATAGGGTATTTTACTAAATTACACTGACTCTTTAATAGCTCTTGCATTGTAAACCTGGTGAAAAAAATCTGTGACATCATTGGAACTTAGAAAACTGATAGTCAAGTTATGTAATGAAGATAAACCCTCGATTGGGGATATTTCAAAGACTGTGGTGAAATCTAAAAGTGTTATTCATAATATTTTAAGAAAACTTGCGGAAACTGGGTCATATGAAGCCAAGAAACCACCTGGCAGGCCTAGGAAAACTACTGCAAGGGAAAACAGATAGATTGGTAATGAATCAAAAAAGGATCGATTTGCAACAGCAACTGCTATCTCTAAAAGAGCTAATGCTAACCTTGGCATTAAAATATCAAGGCACACTATTTCCTGAAGACTTAATGAAATAAATTTGAACAGCTGAGTAGCCTCTATGAAGCCTTACATTTCTAAAAAGAATCAAATGAGCCGATTGAAATTTGCCACTGAACACGTCACATGGACTGAAGAACAGTGGGATTGTGTTCATTTCAGCGATGAGTCAAAGTTTAACTTGTTCAGTTGTGAAGGGAGAAAGTTTGTTTGATGCAGTCCTAAGGAACGATATTCACCTCAGGGCACTAAAAGCAGTGTTAAATTTGGAGTAGGAAGTGTGATGGTGTTTGGAATGATTTCAGCTGCTGGTAGAGAACCTCTTGTCAGGCTACTCATTAAAATTTACGTGACTGTATACAAAGAGATATTGAAGAAACATGTACCTAATTTGAGAACTGCAAATAATCAACCAGCTGTATTTATGCAAGATTACGCACCGTGTCACACAGCGAAGTCTGTTAAGACATTTCTTTCTGAGGAGGACATTACTGTTATGGAGTGGCCTGCTCGAAGCCCAGACATGAGAATGTTTGGAAGTTGCTAAATGAAAGAGCTAACGAAAAAAATCCAACAAACATTGAAGAACTATGGACTAATTTGAAAGGAGAAAGTATCTGTTAATGAATGCAAGACATTAATTTGCTCATGTAGCAAAATATGTAAAGCTGTTATTGAAAGTAAAGGTCTACACATCAAGTACTAATGAATTATGAACGCTATTTTCATTTGGATATGATGTATCCATTATAATAGTATGATTTTTTTAATTGTTCTGATGTTTTTGATCATCTATTTTTTTCAAATATAATTTAATAAAACAAAACTTATAACTTTATCAAAATAAGTTTATTGAGCTTTATATTTTGGAATTATATAATTTACCTTTATAACCTTATTTTTCATTGATAAAATGTTCTATGAAGCTTTAAAATAAAAAGTTCTTTCACATTTAGACTTTTTCTTAACATCGTTCTGATCTTTATGCTTACTAATGTATATATACATATATATATATATATATGCACATTTGTCCAGGAAAAGATCCTTTTTTTGCAACATGAAGAAACTGGTTTCAAAGTGAAAGTGACAAAAATAAAACATAAAATTGCAATAATTTGCCAATATATTTATTTATTTTGTTTGATTCTTTGAGGACATAAACATCTGCATGGGTCATCTGCAAATGCAGATTTCCATGTGAACACATGGCTTCAGATGAGAAACACATGCTTTGATGAAATGCACATGGCCAGCCTTGTTGAAATACAAGTCTTTCTCAACAAATAAAGAAAGCATGAACAATAAATAGAAAAAAAAATGGGGGAGGGGACTTGCTGTATACACAGACCATGTTTATTTACTTTCCAGATGGCCATGTTGACATTGAACCAGATACTATTGACTTTTAAGTGATTTTATAATTCTATATCAAATATGCATTTAACCAAATTCTTTAAGATAAACTTTTGGTACACCTTTTCTTATTTCTCTTACCACAATTTTGTTGTCATCTGGCTAAATGTTTTCTGACATCTACTCACAAAAGTCGTGTGTGTGTATCTATTTATCTATATATTTTATAAATATATATATCGATATATATATGTCTCATATTCTTTCTGTCTCTCTCTATATCTATATAGATATAGATATATCTGTGTGTGTATATCTATCTTCATATGAGGGAATATACATAATATCTCACTGATTATTTTGCACCTGAATATTCCGAGTTTATGTTACCAATGTGGGATATTATGTATATTTAGTAATATATACTTAATAGCTCTGTTATATAACAGTGAGCACTGATTTATAACACCCGAGGAAAATATATATGTATGTGCAAGTATATGTGCATATATATATGTTTTTTTTTATCATAACCATATCTCTCTCTCTCACTATCTCTCTCTCTCTCTCTCTCTCTCTATATATATATATATATATATATATATATATATATATATATATATATATTTCAGTTTTCATAAACACACATACACATGCATGCACTCTACAGGAAAACGTTTGCGGGGCAGTTTTTGGATTTCAAAGAATTGCCTAAAAATTTAAAGTTGCATGCTTTTTTTTTTCAAAACTAATTTACTCGGTCATATTGGGCCAGAATGAGTTTCTCTTCCTGAAGGATTTTATCATATGATTCCGTAATAATACAGATAATGATGAACTTAACTCATTACTATATAAAGTTTTCTTAAAACTCTTTTTGCTTATTCTATCTTGGTGGTTAATGGTAGTCTTAGGGTTGATGGTTTTCAAATTTTAGGTAACATCCTCTCTGAAAAAATTGGACACCATGCACCAATGGGTTAAATTATTTGTGCATCTTGGCTTTTTAGGAAATTTTAATTAAATCCCAAAAAATAAATGAAATTTACTAATAATTAAATCCAGTGGCTGGCTCAAATATTAATGAATTTTATTTTTTAATCCAACATAATTTCTTTACTTCAAGTGTAATTTTTAGTGGATACCTATATTTGAGTAGAGATTTTGTTTTTCATCTACTGCACTGCACACACAAGAAAATTTCTGTGAGTATTCACTAAAAATAATAATTCAAGTAATACACACACACACACACACACACACACACACACACATACATATATATATATATATATATATATAATTATTTTTTTTAAAATATGATTCCTTCACTACATAAGAGTTCTCATGTTTCAAAAATGACAGCAGAAAACCTCAATATAATTATTAAAATTAAATTGAGTTAAAGTATCAAGCCCTGTTTCATCCTCAAGTGAAAATTTAGGAATAACCAATCTTAAAATTTACGCATCTTTATAAGCATGTTCATTTGCAAAATTAATTACTATAGTAACGGCTGGGGCGACCATTTTGGTAAGGGGCCTAAGAGATCATTTTTATCCACATAATCCTATGGATTGTTTTTCTTTCACAAATTGCAACTTGGTGATATCACTTACAGGATAATAATGCAAATCTGCTGTCCAATTTTTTTTATAAAAGTTTTAAAACCTATTGCAAAAGTTTTAGTCAAAATTGCCTGAAAAAAGGCATAAAGTTTACAATGAAAAATTATACATATATCTTTAAAGCCGGTTTTTAGACTTTTGTCTGCAAAAAGAAGAGCCCAACATATGAATCAGAAATTGGAGATGACAAAAAACAAATAAGTATAAAAATTGAAATATTTAGGAAGAGCTTTAACAGAGAACAGAATTATGACACCAAAATCGAAAGGCACATAGAGGATAATAAAATCTGACTTCCAAAAGCTAAATAAAGTATTAAGAAACAAGAAAATCTTGTTAGAAACAATGGAAAATGTACTTAATTGTTATGTAATACTGGTGCTCTTATATAGAAAAGAATGATGGATAATTTACTCAAAGATGAAGAAGAAACTTGAAGCAACAGAAAAATGATTCTACAGAAGGAAGCTGAAAATAACATGGACTAAACATGTGAGCAGTATTGAAGCTTTAGAGAAAATGGAAAAAAAGGACACTTATACTTAACATCAGAAAGAGATAGTTGTTATTTCTAAGGCACATAACGAGGAAAGCAATCTTAGAAAATTTGAAACTCACAGGACATACTGAAGTCAAGAGGGACAGAGGAAAACAGTACATAACCTATCTTAAGCTTGTTTAAATGATTGGCAGAACAAGAATTAGGAGAGGTAGCAAAAAGAAAAAATTCACAAATAGCTACAAATGACAGGAAACGTCAGAACGTGGGTGATCATGGCTCTCCACAAGAGCCATGCTGACCCACATTCTGAAAGGACACAGGACAATAAGAGTTCTCAACAGATACCACAAGCAATAATTATTCTCAATAGATAAAAAGTTCACAATACTCATCGATGACTGACTAAAAGTTTTGTGATGTCAATTCCCTTCAAGGTCAGTAAACATATCAAAGAGAGCTAGTTGCTGCCTATCAGAGGATCCTTTTTTATCTGACTGAGGAGCGTTAACATTGTGAAACGTTTTAATTGATCACAGATATGTAAACCTTTTATTTATTGGTAATATCTATCTATCTATCTATCTATCTATCTATATATATATATATTAAGACATATTTATGTTTATACATTCTTTTTTACAGATACAAATATTTAAGTAAATGCTCTGTTTATAATAAACAGTATTAACAGAATTACAGAGCATTTACTATATTTCTATAAAAAAGAATGTATAAACATAAAAATGTCTTAAAATAATATTCGGACTTTGTCCATTTCATAATATATATATATATATATATATATATATATATATAATATGTGTGTGAGTGTGTGTGTGAAAGTGAAGTCAATACCAAGTAGTGACTATCTGTTTCATGCTTGAATGTGACATTCAAGCCTGATTCTACAATAAATACCTTGCTGCTTCTTCCGTCCTTATTTCTCGAAAATCCTCTTCTGTAGTTCCAGTCTCTAAGAACTCAGGTTAACCATTTGATCCTTCTAACTACCAGTCTATTAGACTTCTACCTCTTTTTGGAAAAGTAGGCTCTAATCAACAAGCATCTCAGCTTGCAGGGTGTTCTTTCAGATAAGCAATATGCCTTTCATTACTCTAGGTCAACTGCTAATATATTAAAGATTATTGTTGAAGGAGTTTTTCATACTTTAGATAATGGTGAAGCCTGGGCTGTTGCTTTGGATATGCCAAAGGCAATTGACAGGGTTTTGCATACTGGTTTTTTTCACAAGTTGAAAGGTTATGGTTTTTCTGGATTCATTTTTGAACTGACTGAATCTTTCTTATCAAATGAAAGTTGTCTTGAATGACCACTCTTCTAAATCTTTTTTGTATTAATGTAGTGTTGCCCACGAATCTATCCTTGGACCTACATTGTTCCTAATTTTCATCAGTGATCTTCCTGATGTCATCAGTTTTCAACTTGGTATCAGTGCTGATGACACAATTATTTACTCCTGTATTGATAGTAAGTCAGATCAGTTTGATAAGGTTAAATTGGTAGTTGATCTAAAAATTACCTACATTCTGTTGTTAACTGGGGCAAGGAATGGCTTATTGAGTTTGACACTTCCAAAACAAAACTTACTAATCGTCTGAGAACCATTTCTGCCTTCCATCAGAATAGCTGATGCTAACTTCCAGATGAATGACTCATTGCACCTTCTCAGGCTAATGATTTCTAATTGACAGGAAATGGAAAGATTATATTCAACAGTTGTTAGATCTGCTGCTAGGAAAGTTGGTTCACTGTGTTGTGCAAGATATTTTTGTCAACTGAATCTATCTTAGATATTTTATATCTGCCATTCTTCCATGCTTAGGATATTGCTGCCACATCAGGTCCAGTGCTTCTGCTATACATTTAGAGATTTTTGATAAAATCTAAAGAAGATTCTGCAATGTTATTGGTCCTGACCTGGCATCTTGTCTTCAGTCACATTCCTACTGTCATAACGTAGCTTCCCTGTGCTTTTTCTATAAATATTAATATGGTAATTGTTCTGATGAACTTTTCTCTATGCAACCTAGACTTTATGAATTTAAGTGCAGTACTAGATTGGCAGCTAGGTCTCATCCTTTTACAGTTGAATTGTCTATGTATAACCATAAGTTCTATGCTAACAATTTCTTCTATCATACTTCTTGCTTGTGGCACTCTCTTTTAGCTTTTAGCCTCCTCGTCAACTTTGATCTTCAAAAATTTAAATGTAATGTCAAGCGTTTTCTTCTTTCTTTTGAATTTTTGTTTTTTTTATTATTATTCACTCTGCTTAATAGATTTCTTTTCCCATACTCTCTGACACAGAGTAACAAATTTTGTTTTAGTATCTTTATTGCTTTGTTGCAGGAAAATAATTAATTTAAAAAAAAAATATTTTCTTATCATTTGTATTTCTTAAAATAAAAAGTGTAATACATGAGAGAAGTTACTTATTTTCTTTCTTCTTCATTGTTAGATCTGATAAACAAAAATCTGTAACTTTTATTACAATGTAATCAAAAGAGATTTTTATAAATAAAGTTAAAAAACTAAACACTCCTCTTGCCATTTCATACCAAACACAGAACCAATATTTTAAGCAACCAAATAAAAATACAGAATTTAAAGTTAAATGTCTCATAATTTCAAGGTCATATGTCTTTGAGTACAGCAAGGTATCATCTATTTACAGATGAAATGGCTTAGATGTAACCATAAGTTCTAAGTTTCTTTTATTGCACTTCTCACTTGTGGGATTCTCTTCTGGCTTCTTGCTTTCCAGTCAACATTGATCTTCAAAAATTTAAATGTATCAATCATTATCTTCTGTCTTCTTAATTTCTGTTTTTGGTCATTTTTCTTGTATCCTTTCACACTCAATAACTCCTTGAGTCTTAGTGATTTCATTGCCTTGTTTGGGGTGAAATATATATATATATATTCAATAGTCCATTTAGAACATATCATGTTGTTTTCAATATCTTGAGAACTGCTTGCAGCCATAGGGGACCTTCCTGTACATGTGTGAACTGACACTCTCCCATTAAGTTTTTCAGTAAATCTGAAATATATTTTTCTATTTTTTTTGATGAGTGAATATTGCATTAAATTTTTTTAAGAATAGCTATATTTTTTTTTTTCAGATATACGCTTTGCTATTTAATCCACACTTTGGAGAGGATATTGATTCATACTTATCCCAAATGTAATTTGCACATAAAGAATTCAAACTAGGCTCTCTGATTTTTCACATTGAAATACTGTGGATGAAAGTAATGAAAAATTTTGGAAAATGAAGGGACATTGGGATAAGATTTGAAAGGGACTTAGCTACCATTACCCTAGGTATGTTACATTAGTGAGATCAGTGGTAGAATACTTTCCAGGCAGACCTCATATCTATGTATGAATATGTGTATAGGTATGTTTTGTGTGAAACTACTCTCTATTACCCACCACAGAGAGACCCTCCCTGCCTCCCATTAGAATGTCTGATGCTCAAATCTACAAGAGCACCTCTTTGTGACTGCTTGGTCTCACACTGTCTGCTGACTTGTGATGGAACAATTACAATGAATCAATAGCTTCATCTATTGCAAGGAAAGTTGGTTCTCTGTATCGTGCCAGAAAGTTCTCACCCTAGTCCATCCTTCAAATCTATAAATCAAACATTTGCCCTTGAATGGAATATTGTGGTTGACCTTGATCTGGCATCTCATTTACAGTTGCTCTCCCACGGATGTGTTGTTGTCTCCCTCTGTCTTTCCTACAAATACATTCACGGTAACTGCTCCAATGAGCTATTTTTGCTAGTTCCCACACTGCATGAATTTAAACGTGCCACTAGGTGGACATCTCAGTCCCACTGTTTCACTGTCAAAATGGTTAATTGTAACCATCTATTCAACTTGAATAGCTTCATGTCTCACACTTCTTGTTTGTGGAACTCCCTTCCTCTTACTTGCTTCCCTGATAGCTATAATCTCCAACTATTCAAATGCAATGTCAATCAACATCTTCAGATGTCTTGATCTAATCCCTGCCTTATCTTTATCCTTTCCTCTATCATGCCTCTTTACTCTTGCTCCCACTCTCTGTAAACCCTTGTATGCTAGTGACACTCCTACCATGCTTGCGGTGAAAAGTTAAAAAAAAATGTGTGTGTGTGTGTGCATCTATGCATGCTTCACACACACACACACACACACACACACACATCTGTGTGTGTGTTTGTGTTTGTGTGTGTGAGTCTCTGTGTGTGTGTGTGTGCAAATATATAAAAAAATAGGAGAGAACATATTAGGTAAAAAGTCCGGAGTTCTTTAGTATTTTTGTTTTTATTTTTAAAAAACAGTGCGCTATACAAAAATAAAACTTAAATTATAATTATTTTAAAAAAAATATGATTCCTTCGCTACATAAGAGTTCTCATGTTTCAAAAACAAGAGCCAAAAACTTCAATATAATTATTAAAATTAAATTGAATTAAAGTATCAAGCTCTGTTTCATCTTCAAGCGAAAATTTAGGAATCTAAGGTTATGTTTCTTATTTAGGTTCCTAAATTTTTGCTTATGTAGTGAAGGAGTCATATTTTTTTTAAAATAATTATAATATATATATATATATATATATATATATATATATATATATATTCACTCATTTTCCGAATTAAACACTCCTTGTGTTAGCATCCAAATAAATGGTAATACTTGCAGATATTTAAGTGCACCCAAAAGTTTCAAAGTCATTGATTGCTGAATTCTTCTAAAAGAAAAAAAAAAGCAAGGAAAGACAGGCTTCTCACCTCTTTGTCTGACTGACGGCCATCAAAACATTATTTAATATGTTTCTTTCTTTCACATTTTTCATAAAGAATTGAAGAAATTTTTTAATTTTTTTCTCTTCTGGGATCCGTCATACTATGTTTCCATATTATGCTCCCTGTCAACACTTAATTTCATTGTACAGTATTTTTTCCCATAAATTTCTTGTTTGGTCCAGTTTGAATTTACAATATAAAAAAAAAAGATTGATGAGTGAAACTAACCTGGGATATAAAAGGGAGGTAACTCCAGTGCAAGGATGTTTTCATTTAGTCTGTTTGTATTCAATTCTTCGTATCATTCAAACTTTTTTTTTATTGTTTATGCCTCTGTTTCCTTTTCAATTCATTTTTACTATTTTATACATGTTCTCTCACTCACTGTTTCAATTTCCCTCACTTTGATACGTGCCATCTCAATTTCCTCCCACTCTTTATTTCTCTTATCTTAATATTATACACAATATATGCTAATCCTTTTTCTCTTTGTTCATCCATTGCAATGTTTCCTTTTTCACTAATATTTTTCTTTTTCACTTGATGTTCCTTATTTAACATCTCACGCTTACAGAAGTTTCCTTAATTTCATTTTCCTTTTTCTCTTCCCCTTGTTGACTAAGTCCTGTCTATCTTCATCCCTCATCAAAGTTGCTCTTTTTCTCTCTCTCTTCTTCTTCTAAAACTGGGTCTTTTTTATTTTTGCTTTTTAATCAACAGACTAATTCTTTGCTTATACTACTTTTGTTTTAATTATTCAATCTTTCATACATTATATTCTTCTTGCCTCTGTTCCTCACCCTCACTTTCTCCACACACACACACACACACACACACACACACACACATGATTTTTATATATATATATATATATATATATATAGATAGATAGATAGATAATAATAGCTGGCCACTTGTATTCCAGGATACCCATTGCAGACTCTCACTCAGGCATATTTATGTTTGTTCAATACCCACAGTGCCAATCTGTGGTTTATACTGCGACTATGCTGAGCAGACCTTAGTTACAGTTTCTGGAAGAGAGTGTGTTATCTAGAATGATCAACATAATCAACACACTCAAACCCTCGGTCACGATGGCTTGTGACTTTGTGCTAGCACAGCTATTAATGGTCCCAAGTGTCCCGTCTTACTAATTTCACTCACAAGGCTTGGGTAAACCTGTGGTATGGTTATCAGGTACTTTCCAAAGGTGCTGCATGCGAGGATTGTCCGACCTTCAGACTAATAACATCAGTAACAAATCGACTCTGGTTAGATTTGAACATGGGTCTCATGGTCAGAAAGCAAATGTTCTAACCATTCAGCTGTGTGCCCATATAGATAGATACATACATACATGCAGGTATATATACACATATATTATTCATTTATATCTTCAGTTTTTTACACATCATACTCCCCTTTCATCACTGTCTCCCCACTTTATATGTAAGTATAATATATATTATAACGAATTATTTTATAATATTATGTGAGTATATATATATATATATATATATATATATATATATAACTATTTAGTAAGATAGATAACTACATATTAAACGACTGAAATAAACAGATCTACACTCATATTCTTGTTCTCCTTTCTCTCTCTTAGTCTTCTTTCCTCTCTCTCTCCCCAATCTGATTATGCATATATATATATATATATATATATATATATATATATATATGAAAAATGACATTGAGGTAGAAGCCATCATATATATATATATATATATATATATATATATATATATATACATATATATATATATCAGTTGCTGCCTCAGTTTTTTCTTTGTGTGTATATATATATATATATATATATATATATATAATGTATACAAATATCATATTCTTATCTTTCATAGTTTCTCTTCACTTTCTCATACATCCTTATTATTATTCTCTGTACATTTCTCCTTTAAAGTTTTTGATGCATATGAATGACAAACTGAAAGAAAATCATTTCATTAATTTCAAAGGTTTCTGGACTCAGATGGAACAAGAATCGAAAGGATCAGTCTTTGAAGAATGGACATTTGGAAATTGGAAAATGAAAAAAAAAAACAATATGAAAAAGTTAAAAAAAAATGTTATGAAAGGTGAGATTTTCTTTCTATCTTTGTTTTTTTTTTTTTGTATTTTTCAAAAAAATCTCTATTTTCCACTGAAAGACAGAAATGAAATGAAACAAATTATATTCTCCTGTCCGTGTTGAAAAGATTACTTCCCCATCTTTTTGTCTGCAATGAATAGAAGCTGCTGGAAGAAAAAATAATAGAGAATCATTATTATTGCACTCTACTCTAATGCTTTCTACCCACACATTTTGATCCTAGGATCAAGGATGAAGTAAAGCTTTTGTCTTGATTCAAAAGAGTCTGCCTGACTCAAGGCTCTTCAGAATCACTTTTCTCCTCAAGAAAAAAAAGAAAGCATGTGTTTACTTAAGAAGAATCTATGTAAAATCACACATAACAATAACAAGCTTATTTTAAGTTTCCTGAGTGACCTATGATTAAAATCAAATTTCCTCTCTTTACAACCACTGCACTAGGGAAAAAATTGATCCTCAAGGTTAAGCAATATTGACTCTGGTTACCAAAATCACAAACAATGTAATGATCTTATTGTATTATTTCAATCAAATTTCCTTGCCTTGTACAATACTGAACCTCTTCAGTAAAATCCTAAAAGGAACATAATGCGTTTTAGTGATGATATTCAGTCACCCCACCGACGAGGGTGTCATGTGGCACAAGCCCTTTTTAACGTGGGCATTCCGAGCCCGTGGGATCGGCCAAAAATATGCCCATTGAACCCATATAAATGGGTTCAGGGCCGGTCTACCTCCACAAAGGAGACTCCACCCTTTGGCGTAGCCTCCTTCGGGTTCCTCCCGTCTGTAGGAAGAGAGTTTAACCGAACAGTCGCTCAGAAAATACTGGGTCGACTGAGATGTGTTTTAGTGACTGTTGTCAGAAAGAAAACATTAATAATATTTTAAGTACGAAATACCAACTTACTATGCAAGTATTAATAAAGAAATCAATCAGTTATGTGCCATGCATGATACACGCGTAGGCGATTATATATCTTTCGATACATGACAGATGAGGCAGATATTTTCATGCAGTAGGTTGCCATTTCTTTCTGCGGTAGACCAGTTGCCATGCAAGTCTATAGAACCCAGACTCTCCTGCTATTTACCCATAGGTGGGGGAAGAAGAAGATAATTCATACCTTTCCCAAGGGTATTAGCATGTAAGTGAATGTAATGGATTTGATTGGAATTCAAACTCAGCTCTCCGATTCCTCAATTCAAGCCGTTATCCATTACTCCACCATGCCTCTCCAATAAAGAAATACTATTTACATTATTTACCCTCAGAGTGAGATTATTGTCTTCATCTTTGTTGATATGATGACAACATTTCAGCCATTGTACCCTCCGGCCTTCATCAGGATGATAACAACAAAGACAAGAATAATAGTTTAAGTATAAACAAAGTAATCCCAGAAATTCAGACAGAAAAGAAATACTAATTTTACTATATGCTTTTGAAAAACCTGAAATTGATTTTTTAATAGATTTCAAGTGTTTCAAATAAAAAGGATTATTTTCCTCACATATGAAAAGGACTTGAGGCTATATAGATCTGATTCTACAGAAGGATGCTGAAAATACCATGGGCAGAACATATCAACAATAAGGAATGTTTTAAGGAAAATGGAAACAGAAAGGATGCTTGTATTTAGAATCAGAAAGAAATAGCAGAAATGTCCAGGACACATAATGAAGAATGAGGGCTTGGAGAATTCAACACTCACAGGACATACTGAAGGGACGAGGGGAAGTGGAAAACAGTGACTAATCTACTTAACAGACTTGTGTAACTGGATGGCAGAACAGGGTCTAGGAGGGAGAGTAAGGGGATAAACATTGTTAGATAAGACAGGAAGTTGTGGAGAGCTATGATTGTCTACGTCCTGAAAGGACAAATGCATAAAAGGAGATTGTATATGTATTTACAATGCACCCTAAATTATAATTTCTTGACTTAGATAATTTTAACTTTCAGAGCTAAATCCAGAGTCTTCTCACTCCTTTTAGGGAAATCCCACCATGATTGATCATATCTTTAGAAATGTGGCCATACTTACCAGGCTTGGTCAATTGCAGATTGGGGTCGCTATTCAACCCATAGTTCAGGTGGATTGTCGCTGACTGTAAGTATTTGACTTCATGATATTAAAACATATTATTAACCCCTTCACAATGACAAGAGAGTGTATATATATTTATTAATTGTAATGGTAATAGTCACTATTTTCTTATAAGGAAACACTTGGTATTCATTTCCTTATAAGGAAACAGTTGGTATTCATTAACCAAGCAGCCAGTGCTAATTTTGTTGGAAATTTATAAAATCTTTTTCAAAAATATAGGTTTCTCAAGTTCACTCTTTCCAGTACTGATGGGGGTTTTCTTTCCTAACTTTTTGTTTGAAGTCATGTGGAACATCAGCATCTTTATTATGTTATTATTTTCTCTTCAAATTACATGTGATATCCATTTTAGTTGTTGCTTTAGTTGAATGTTCTCAAGTGTTGTAGCTTCTTTTATTTGGTACAGTGCTTGTTTGAAATTCTTTAGCACCAATCCATGAGGTTCAAAGAAGGATGGTGTAATTACATGCTGATCTCAAGAAATAAGTTCCATGCTACATACTGATTTTATCCTTTGATTTCGGAAAGACACCATGAAAGCTAAAAAAATAACAAATATATCTCTCAAAAGGGAAATGGACAAAGTACATTTAAAAGAAATAAACAAACATGTAAAGCACTTTTCAAAGAGTAACAACAAAGAATTTGGAACAAACTCAAAGAAATTATAAAGGGACACATAGTGTCTTCAAGAATTTCAGCCTTCTTAAGGAGTAGATATTTACCATATTGCCTTATAGACCAACAGTAGTGTGTGTAATGACAAAAGTACGCAGATGTAGGATTTAAGAAAGCTTTATTCAACTAAGAATACAAGGTTCACATATAGTGTCCTTTTATAGTCCCAGTAAACAGAAATAACTCTCTCAAAGAGGAGAGTAACAAAACAAGGGGAGACCAATCTTGATTATTCATAACTGTGTTTGTGTGTGTGTGTTTGTGTAAGGGTTAAACATCTATTTTTTAATGGAACAATAAATATTTTCTCATAATTTTACCATTATTACTACTACTACTAAGTTGCAAGGTTTCTAAGCCTTGTACTGCATATACTGAACCCTTTGGTGACTGTTGCAGATGGTCCTCACTAAGATCTACATATTTCACTGGCTTGAAACCATTTTTAACTATTGACCTGTGAAAGCACTTGCATACAGCTGACAATTTAGTTATTTTGGGACAAGTTTGGTGCAGTGCTTGGCATCCATATGAAAGTCTTGATCTGAATAGTCTATTTAAGAACATGTATCATGTTTTAGGTTAACATTTTGTTTTTATAACAATTTGCACTGGTGGATGAAACTATCCCTAGTGCAGCCTATTCCATGTTCAATTTCCCTTTCTTCTATACTAAATTTGTTATAACTAATCCACATGCCGAGTTATTTGTGGTATTTACTAATTCTACATTCTGAATTTTTATGTTGGATTCAATGTACATAACATAACTGCTTTTATTCCACCTTTTGGAAAAGTTTATCATAAGTCCTATTTCTTGGAACACTTGGTAAAAGATGTTGATTTTCTGTTTAAGATCATTCTTATCCAACTATCAGCAATGCCTTTCTCCTTATCAGCACATTGGCCTCAAGAGGTGTTATGATGATCAAACTTAGTAGCCATAGATATTCTATGTACACTGACTCAAAGTTGCCTGTGAGCTATAGTTATAAATCTCTTTATGCTTATTAGCTATTAACTAAATCAATCCTATTACATCTCCCTGAATCTTTTGGGTTTCACACCCTGTGTGGATCTATGGCTTCTCCTACATTCCCTCATCCTCTCACTGGTTTCATGAGTATTTCTTGTTATGGGGGACTTTGATTTAGTTCTTTTATTCTCAGTGTCTCATGCTTCGTACTCCAAGTCTTTCAAAGAACTTTGATCAACCATTGATTCCTCTGCCCTGCTTTTCGTTCTTTGCTTTGTACTTCTTTGTAATATTGGCATAATCTTAACTCTTAATAGGCAATAATATTATTACCATTCTTGCATATTAATGCCTTTTGGGGCTTGTTTTCTTTATTCCTTTTTTACCATGTTTTCATTAATAGAGTAAGACATGGTTAATGGAGCTTTAATCTGTCTGTCCATTAATGCAGATGGTCTCTCTAATCTGTCAGCATATGGTATCATTCTGTAAGTCAACAATAATCTTGGTAGGAAAGTTTCAATCTTCTTTTGCTGAGAAAAAATGCTTTCAATCCCATCTTTAATGTTTGGACCTTCATTCAGCAATCCCATTTGATTGTGGGTGGTGAGGAGGTGTTTTATATTGGACACAGCCAATCTTCCTTAGCTATGAGCATAGACTTCCATCAAAGAGCATTATCAGTTACTTTTTTGGTACCCCATTTCTAACAAATATTATGCTTAATATTTGTTTTACAGTAATTTTTTATCCTGAACTTCAAGCGTTAACCAGTATTAGATATAAACTTATGCCATTAAATTGTACATGATCCATATGAACTCTAGACAATGGTTCTATTTCCTTAAGCCAAGAGTGTAACTTATTGTGGTGAAAATTCTTTATTTTAGCACATTTAGGATATTTGCATATGTAATTCTTCACATCTCAGGTGTGTCCTGGCCACCATGCCTCCAGTTTTAACCATTTTTGTGTAGCGGTTATCCTGCAATGCACATCATCATGTACACTTTAATTACTTCTTTTCTACATTTTTCCGGTAGTACAACTAAGTCCCCACTACAAATTACACCATTTTCTATTGATAGTTTGTGTCTGGTTTCTTTGTATGGTCTTTCTGCTTTGGAACAATTACTCCATTTATTGTTCCTCATTCTAGATAAAATTTGACTTAAGACTGAATCTTGTAACATCTCCATAACTAGTCTATTCCTGGACAACACATCCATTTCCATCCAATGCAAAAATTCATCCTCATCTATTTTTATGTTTTTTTTTTTGTTTTGTTCTTTTTCAAATTATAGTTCAGACAATGTGTCTATATGTGATATTGTGTTTCCCTTCACCTATTCTATATCATAATCAATAGACATTAACTTCATAGCCCGTCTTAATATTCTGGATGATGTAACTTTTGGCAATTCCTTCCTAGGATGAAATATAAATTCTAAGGGCTTATGATTGGATCTCAACAAAATTTTTTTCCTAATAAAAATTATCTTGCTCTGGTCATGATCCATACAATTGCCAGTGCTTCCTTTTCAATATTAAAGTAATTCAATTCAGCTGGTGTCAATGTCCTGGAAAGATACATCACGGGTGTCTTTCCTGGGTCAAAATTGCAAATACAGACTGGCCACTCACATTTGTGGTTAATGTAATGTCCTTTTTAGGATAAAAAATCTTGACCACATGTTTTTAGATAGAGCTTCTTTTAATTTAATGAAGGCTGTTTGGTGTGTATTAGTCCATTCAAACTCCTTATTCTTCTTTTACAACTCATAAAATGCTTCAATTCTTTCAGAATATTTTGACAAGAATTTGCTATAAAAAGTGGCTAATCAGAGAAATGATTCCAATTCTTTTTTATTAGTTGGAGAAGATACATTTAATATTTTTTGTATTAACTTTGGGTCTAGCAAAGTACTGTTTTCTGAAATTTGGTAACCCAAGAATGTTAATTCCCTGTAATTAAATATACACTTATTTTCATTATTCATCATTCCTGTCTTCCTCAACTTATCCATTACAAATTTAGTTTTTTGTTTCAGTTCTTCAGTGGCTGCACCAAAACATATATCATCCTGATAATTTATCATATTTTCTACTCTCAACACTAACAAATTTTCCATAGCTTTTTGAAAAATCAACCTGGCTGTCTTAATTCCAAATGGCAGGTGGGACCATCTAGGTAAGTCTATGAGGGAGTTTATTGATGTGATTTCCTTAAATTTGTCATCTATTTAAATTTGGAGATATTCATTTTTTAAATCAATTTTCGTAAAATATTTCATTTCTGCCAGTTGTTTCTATATTAAAAGAAGAAGAATTTTTAATATTAAAGTTCACCAAATGCAAGCCTCGAGAGTCAAGGGTTATTGTTAAAATGGTTATGATGAATGTGATAGGAGCAAAAGAAGAGGTGGTAAGAACTGAAGATTCTAAGTATTGGGTTGGTGCATAATTATCAGGCATTTTGTAGGTATGTTATTTGTTAATAAAAATTACTATTTTTTTTACTTTTTTAATAAAATATTATTTTATTTTTTATAAAAATTCATGTCAATAAAATATGCTCTGGAATAATCATTTTAAAACGTTACTGTTGAATTTTTATGTTTTTTCTTTGATAATAAACATTGTTTAAAATGCCTGATAATTATGCACCAACCCAATACAAGGTTTTTTTTAATTGTGTTCATAAACTGATTAACAACAAATAACATTAGATATCATCAGTCGATTTTTAATACTAAAGTTCACCCAATTCAAGGTTCAAGTGTCACTTATGCTCAAAAGTTATTGAACAAAATGAATGAAATGGATATAAGAGCAGACAGGAGTAAAAATTATATGAATAAGGAGGATAGAAAGTCATTGACTCTTGACTTGAAGAAGTTAAGTTTGTATGATTCAGGGAAGCATCTACATGGGCATATGTGCCACAAAGAAACAGTTCTCATAAAAAAAGCTGTTTGGGTGAAATTTCCTCTTCAAAAAGGGAATACGCGGGAAATATGGGTGATTCAACTCTGGGGATGTAGCATGGCAATTCCTGGATATAATGATCTGAACTGGTGGAATTAAAAAGTGGAGTTCATCTGAACATGGAAATAATAATAGAGTAGCAATAGGCTTGCAACATTGTGTCTGTGAAGAAAGAGGTTGTAGAGGGGAAAATATTTCAACCCCTAGAAGACAGTGAAATCAATTTTGAAATCTATCAAACTGGTAAATGAGAATCTGGAAATCCCAGCCAGATGTAGCAGCAATACTTCATTTTGATCTAATCTGATCCTTGTAAAAATAAAGGATTGAAGAATGAGTCAGGTATTGACTGTTCAGTGTCTTTAGTGATGGATCATATATATGAGTTCCACTTGAGGTTTGGATTGAACTTGAATCTCAGTAGATGCTCAAAGCATTGACCCTCATTGAGAACACCTCTGTTCATTGTGATAGATGAAATGTTACTAGATCGCTTTTAGAGATATTGAAAGTTATGTCAGTTTTTCCACATTGAGCTGTAAGAGTTAACGCAATGAAAAGATACACACACAAAAATAATATCTTTTTGAAGTTTTACTCTAAATAATCTGTCAATAGAATTAAAAGATTATATTTTTATTTTTTACATTTGGTTCATGATTGTTTTAAATTTAATAAGACAGTGATACAATTTTGTTAAGAAAATATTAAAAATTCTTATGTTTTTCTAAAAATCTGAATAAGGTCCATAATTAACAGAGTTTATTTCAATTTTTTTAATTAAAATGTTTGACTCTGAAATCAAATCCGTTTTTAAAGGAAACTGAACAAGAAATTTGTTTTTTTTTTAGGGCAAAACTGAAGCCGAGTTTCTCATCCAGTCTGTTCTTAACAATCATATTTTTGGATGATATCATTCATTCCAATTTACAACAGGAATTAAATCTTAATGGCTTCATTTCAGAAATTACTTTTAGAAAAAATGAAAATTGAACACTTGCTTTATCATCGTGTAACTATTACTCTCTTGCTAATCAGATAAATATTAAAGTTGAATCTTTTCAACAGCTAAAATTATTTTAGGTAAAAGTTTTAAGATACTATAGGCTCATTTTTTTTTTAATGTTTCAGAATAAGTTCAAATATTAATAGCTGCATTTCTTCAAATGTCTCTCTTCCTTAGGCGATTTTTATAATTTCTTCCTAGAAGCTTGCTTTTTATTTTAAATTCTGCAAATCTATTTTGTTTATATTGTATAGTGTAATGTCATCTAAGTGACTGATTAGGAGTAATCAGTCACTTATGATGAGAAGTGGCAATAATCCAAGGTAAAATTACCATGGCAACATCTTTTAATTTTTACATAATTTCATAAAATTTATATGAAAATGTTTCAGGTTTACTTTATTTAAATATTTTTTTGGTGTGAAATAAATTTGAAAAGACACTTTATGATCCTTTTTTAGTTAATAACCCCACATCATCTTTTATGTGTCATGTCACTTCAGGACATGTGTGATCATGGCTCTCCACAACTTCCTGTGCGTTGTAGTTTCAAAAAATGATTGACTCTTTAAAATAACAGTTTGTTGCCACTCTGCCATCAGTCACACAAACATGTTAGTTAGGTTATTCATTGTTTCTCTCTGTCCCTTCTGTCTTCATTATGACCTGTGAGTGTCAAATTCTCAAAGCCTTCTTTCTTCATTGGGGTCCAAATGGTTGGAAGCAATGCACTGTCTTAAAGTAAGGTGTAAAATTAAAATTACTTAAATATAAAAAAATGCTGGTTAGTTAAAGTTTTGTGGAATGTATAATACTCACAAGGGAGTCTACAGATAAAATGAATTTTTTTTCAACCTATACAGTGAGGCAATACTAAGAGAATTAGAGGTACAACCAGGATTCTTTACTAACGGCCATGATCTTAACAACATTACATATGCAAATGATACATTGTTGAGAGCAAATTGAGACAGAGAAATACAGGAACTTCTACAGAAGGTATTAAATGAAAGTAAGAAGAAATAACTAAACATCAGATGTATGACTGTTGGTAAAAAGAAGAGACCAACATGCAAATTACAATTGGAGATGCCAAAATCAAGCAAGAAAAAAATTAAATACCCAGGAAGTATTTTAACAGAGTAAAGAATAATGTGACATGGAAATCCAAAGGTGCATGAAGATAGTGAAAGATGCCTTCCAAAAGCTAAGCAAAGTATCAAGAAACAGAAAAATCTCATTAGAAACAAAGAAAAGTGTACTAAAAACTTATATAATATTAGTTCTCTTATATGGTAGTGAATGCTGGACAATCTCATTACAGATGAAGAAGAGAGTTGATGCAACAGAAATGTGGCTTTACAGAAGGATGTTGAGAATACCATGTGAGCAAGACTTAGAGTAAAGGGAAATAAAAAGGATAGTTACACTTAACATCAGAGAGAGAGAGTTGAAAATTCTAGTGTACATAATGAGGAAAGAGGGCTTAGAAAATTTGATACTTACAGGATAGATTGATGGCAAGAGGGACAAAGGAAAGCTGTGCATAACCTACCTAATGGTCTTCTGTAAATGACTGGCAAATCTGTTATAGAGTAGGACTCAGTGTGCTCTTCCCTATTGCTCTGACAATGGAGTGCTTCGACTTATAAATATAGCAAGTACCCACATCAGAGGAGGATTTGAGTAGTTCTATGTATGACTATTTAATAAACCTCTTCTTCCTTGTTTCCTCTACTTAGTCTTTTGTTTCTTCAAGACTCTCTCTAACTACAGCCTTCCTAATTCTTGGCTATTTTGATCAAAGACAACATTGCATAAAAATGGTGATTAAGAGAGATAGCAAAAAGACAAAATTTACTAAGAGTGACAAAGAACAGGAAATTGTAGAGAGCTATGATTGCCCACACCCAGCAAGGAGATGACACATAGAAGAAGAAGAAGAAGAAGAAGAAGAAGAAGAAGAAGAAGAATATGTCAGAGCTAAGTGCGGTGCTCAGATCCAAAGACTTATTGTGATGACCAAGGACACATTCCAAAAGCCGGGTAGAGTATTGTGAGACAAGAGGATTTCTTTGGTAACAAAGAGAAGAGTACAGAGCTGCTACATCACATCTGTCCTCCTTTACAACAGTAAATTTTGGACAGTCTCCTTAAAGATGAAGAAGGGAATTGAGGCAATGAAGATACGGTTCTACAGAAGGATGCTAAGGATATTATGAACTGAGTGCATGGGCAATGATGAGGTTTTGGAGAGGATGCAAACAAGGAGGAAATTTATACTTAACATCAGGAAGAGGCAAATGAAGTTTCTGGGACATGTAATGAGAAAGGAGGGCCTGGAGAATCTGATACTCACAAGTTGAATAGAGGGAAAAGGAGACATGGGAAAGCAACTCATGACATACCTGACAGGTTTAAGCAAGTGGATGACAGAACATGGTCTGGGGAAGTTGATAGAGGCATGAAACTTATTGAGAGCTACAAGGGATAGGGGGAAGTGGAGAGCCATGATCGCCTATGTACTGAAGGGACACAGCACATAAAAAAAAAGAAAGGGACATAAAAATATCTATGTTTTTTTTAACTACAGTTATGATCCCACATTTTAAAAAGCTATGACTTTTAACAGCACTATGGAAAGACAGACTAGACAGAGAGACTCTTGAATGATTTACACAAACACTCCAGCATAAGAGACTTTGTAAAACTATTAGGACAATAATATTTTTTAATGATTTGACATTTTTCTTTAAACAGTGATGTTTTCTAGAGAGTCCCTTCATCAGATGTGAGTCATAGAGGAAAATGTTGAAGAAAAACTACTGCAACAACAGCATCCAAAGGAAACATTAAAATCTTTGTATCTTTGTTAATGAAGAAGTGAAATTTAATTAAAACTTATTCCTAACAATGTTTCTTTTTTTTTTTTTTGATTTTTTGGTTTCTTTTGCTTTTTTTTCTTTGTTTTTCCAGGAGCCTCACTTTGGGATGAGGCCAGTGAACATTGTTGCTTATATTTGGAATTGAGACAGTGTTGAACTCAAGAGATTCCGCAGACTTATGTTAAATTCCCCTATGAGACTCCTCTTTCTCACTCCATCTCTGCCTTGAAAGCATTTTTGCTTGATTATTTATTTTTCTTAGTGTTGTGCAGAAAGACAAAGTAAAAGATCTTTTAGAATTTATTTTCCAAATTAAAATAAAAGGCTGAAATCAAAGAAGAATAACAAACAGAAAAAAAGAGAAAAATTCTGGTTTTACAATAGACAATCACATTTCAAAAGGAGTTTTTTTTTTTATTCTTTATTAAGTTTCTTTGTGTTTTCAAATAACATTTATTCATTTAGAGAGAGAGACTTATTTTATTGACTTTGACTTGTTAAAGTCCCAAAGTCCATGAAAGAACAAATCCCTTATCTATCTCATAATCAACTTTCAAATTCAGCTTTTCACAATCTGAATCATCTCTCTCTTCTCTCTTTATATATATATATATATATATATATATATATATATATATATATATATACGTTCATACACACACACATACACACACACACACACACACACACACACACACACACATATATATATATATATATTAAAGTTTACCTCTTCAGTTTGGTATAAGTGGCTATGGAGTTTATCAGGAATCTAAAAGCTGAGATATTTACCTAAAGCATAAACATAATTGAACATATTACTGCTATTCTCCTTAAGAAGGAAAATCACCTCTTTTACAGGAGAACAAGATACTGCTTTATTTTACAGTTATTCTTGTATTTTCAGAATGGGTAAAAAATGGGTATTTGTGTGAAAGTGAATGCAACAAACTCGGCTGGAATCTCAACTCAATACACCAATCCCACTTTCTGCACTGATAAACAACTATCCACACATCCTTTTAGTCTGTAGTGTTATATATATATATATATATATATATATATATATATATTGATAAAAGATGGAGAGTCTGTCCTCTCATCGTATTTAATTTTTACAACTGACTATTTTCCAATTGATATTTGTTATTAATTGGTCCATGCATTTAAACTGAACTGTAAACTGGCAAAGCAGAACTGGTCAAAAGTTATCAACAACTTGTAGAATGATACTTATACCTGAGAAGGCATTTTTATAAATTATTTCTCATATTTATTTCTATGAATTCTACAGTTCATTTTCTTGAGTCTGATTCTGATTGGACAAGTGACATTATAAAACAGACATTTTGAACGAGAGATTTATCCTTTATTTTCCTGGTTTATGATTTCTTCCAAATTTTTTTTTTTTTTTAAATTCTATTTCATTTACACAAGCTCCCTGTGTCTTAGTGCCATTATCACCTTTGCTGGAGTGAACTGATTAAAAAAGAAATTCAGCTTCAAAATAACTGTTGTAATCAGTAATTGCTGATTCCTAGTTTTGGGCTATTTTTTGTTTGTTCTATTGCACTAGCATCTTAATTTCACTAACTTATCAAGTTAGTATTTTTTTCTGTAACCTAACAAGTTTGAATAATTTAATGTGATGTTTATTAAACATGGAAGATAACAATAAATATAGAGATAAAGAAATTAAAAAGAGAAACTTCCATTTTGCGGCTGACATGCATAAATGTTTTATATTTGTTGAAATCTAAAGAAACTCAGTTACAAAGAAAACAAAATTAGGATAAGAGCATTCAAAGTAAATTATTTCTATAAAAATGTCTTTATTAATATAGACAATGTCAGATGTTATTATTCAAATCAATTTTGGTACAAAAAGACTGGTATTAATCAACAGAAAACCTAAGTAGATTTATTTTCATAGCGCTAAGAAACCATGTGCAATAAGAGTCAACCTAATGAGCCATATAACAAAACTAATCATCCGAATTCTGATGAATAGAGCGTGCAGCAGAATCAAACTGGAAATAGGATAAGAACAGTACAGATTCATTAAAGACACCGGAACAAAAAATGCAATATTTAGGCATCAGAATGACATCAGAAAGACAATATAAATGTAGAAGGATGTATACATGTGTTTTATAAATTATGTAAGAATGTTTGATAAATTACGTCATGAAGAACTGATGGAACTGCTATGTAACCTTGACATATTTGAGAAGGATATAAGAATAATCCAGAACATATACTGGCAGCAAATCACCTGCATATGAATAAAAATGAATTGCATAAATATGCAAAAATAAAAAGACAAGGTTGATTCTTCTCACTGGACTTATTCCACCTATACAGCTGAGTAAAGTATTACTAAACAGGAAAATTTTGTGAGAAATAAATAAGAGTACTGAACTGTTATGCAGTATCTATCTATCCTATATAGCTGTGAATGCTGGACAATCTCCTCCCAGATGAAGAAAAGACTTGAAGCAACAGAAATGTGCTTTTACAAAAGGATGCTGAGAATGCTATGAACTGAACATATGGGCAAAGTTCTAGAGACAATAAAAACAAAAAGGATCCTTATACTTAACACCAGGAAGAGATAGGGTACATAATGAGGAAAGAGGGTTTAGAAACTCTGATACTCACAGTACAGATTGAAGGCAAGAGGGATAGAGGAAAACAATGCTTAACCTACCTAGTTAATTAAATACCTACCTAGTTAGCTAAATAAAGAAAAAAATTATAAGAGCTGAAAGGATAAGAAATTGTGGAGAGCCATGATCACCAATGACCTAACGAGACACAGCACATAGAAGAAAAAGATGTTGGTAAGATAATTCAGGCTTTACAATCAGTTGTTGAGATCTTGTACATTTTCATCCTCACATTCACTTATAGCAATAAATAATTAATTTATACATGTTTCATAAAACCTTGTTAAACAATCGCACAATTTTATTTAAAAAATAAGCTTTTGTTTCCATAATAATTTGTCCCATCTCTGAGTGGCAAAATGAGAAATAGGGATTGTATTGGATAATGGTCTTCCTTCAGTCAAATTTAAACAAATATCCCAACACCCTTTGCCTGTATAATACAGACTATGGCAGAGTTATTTAAATTATGTGTTATCTGAAAAAATTTCTGTCATTTGGAAAATCATGTGACCATTCCCTCGCCACTCTAAGTGAATTTGGAAGGTAAATTTCAAAAATAATCCCTGAGACAATTACAGTTATTAATAATTATATATATATATATATATATATATAATGGAAATAAAAACCACAAGACAAGCTTTACCATTCATGATTAAAAACAAAAAATTAACTATCGGACCAGTTTCACCCTCACTCAACAGAGCTGAAATCAAAGGAAGACTAAATGTTACAATATAAAATATAAAACTTGAGAAGCATGTAATGAAATAAAGGTAGAATAATCAGATGGAAATAATGTCAAGCCCTAACAAACATTCACTCTGTTTACAGAGGGAGGGCTGTCTGGACCTGACATAGATCATTTCCAATGCCTTCAAATGTAATAAAGAATGAGCATAACTAAGGATGGAGAAAGTGTCAGTGCTGAAATTGGTGGCACAGCTTGGATTATTTATAAGGTGCTCAGCAATGGCAGAGCCGTATGTGTTGTTGATTTTGTTACCAGATTGAAAATCAGTTGGATGGTTAATTTTTTTTTTTTTTAATCATGAATGGTAAAGCTTGTCTTGCCGGTTTTATTCCTATAATAAAATTCTGTACCCCTTAGAAAGATCTATCTGAGTTTTGCATATTGTATTGCAGATGAATATACACAATGTATAATTTTTTTTTTCTTCTATCTTTATGTTGAAATGTTCATTAATTTCATTGTTAAGTTCAGAAATTTTTGATGATTCATGTCTTGGAACTTCATATCCAAATAGGTAAAGAATCACTGTACCTTTTTTATGCTTCATGTCCAAATAAGCAAAGAGTTATCTTTTTAGCGTTTCATGTCCAAATAAGCAAAGAATTACTGTACATTGTTTGTGCTTCATGTCAAAATAGGCAAAGAATTACTCTAATAATTCACCTGATATAAGCATTTTTAGCATTTCATGTCCAAATAAGCAAAGAATTATTGTAGATTTTGAAGATTCATGCCCAAATAAGCAAAGAATTACTGTACATTGTTTGTGCTTCATGTCAAAATAGGCAAAGAATTACTCTAATATTTTGTGCTTCATCTCTAAATAAGCAAAGAATTATTGTAGCTTTTTGAAGATTCATGTCCAAATAAGCAAAGAATTACTGTACATTGTTTGTGCTTCATGTCAAAATAGGCAAGGGAATTACTCTAATATTTTGTGCTTAATCTCCAAATAAGCAAAGAATTATTGTAGCTTTTTGAAGATTCATTTTTGTCTGCATTTGGTACTTTATGTAAATATGTGACATAAGTCTAAATCTCCATCTATCAAAGAACTGAATTAGGACAGTAAATAATGAAAAAGGTTTCATCATAGATTCATTAGTGGCATCATGGCAGCACCAAAGTCAAAAAGTAGGTAGGTGTTCATGCATGACCTACATCTGATCCAGAAAGAGAATTACATCTGTCATAATGCTGATTAGATAAGAAACTTGATACATCAGACAACTTCAAACTAAGAAAATAAGCTTGTAATTCTACCAGTCAAATATTAATTCTTTGGGGCCAGATTTTTTAGATACATTTCTCTTAATTTATATGCTTTCTTTTTTCAATTGTTTTTAAACCATTTCACTCCAAGCAAGGCATTAAAGCTAATAGAATGCAAGGGGTTACTGTGTGTTAGAGAAAATAAGAAAAACTACTATTGAGAGAGGACAATAAAAAAACAAAAATTAAGAAAACAGAAGATAACAATTGACACTGCATTTAAATTTTTGAAAATCAAACTTGACTGGAAAGCAAAAACCCAGAAAAGAATTCCACAAGTGAGAAGTATGGATAGAATTAATTAGAGTTGCTAGTCTAATATGTTGCTAAAAAGTGGTAGAAGGCTAATAGATAGATAGAAGGATCAGAGAGTTCACCTAAATTAAAGTTAAAGATTTGAACTATAGAAGAGGCATTTCAACAAGCAGGAAAATGAAAAGCCACAAGGCATTTATTGTAGAATTTAAAGAACAGGAGACAGCTTGGGAGCATATTTCATAAGGACTATTGCAGAGATAGCATTAGGTCCACATGCTTTGTAAGGATTCAGTTTAGAAATGATAGCAGAAATCATGGATGGAGTTATATGTATATCACTCGATACTAAAATTCACCTGATACAAGGCACGGGAATCACTCAAAGGAGAGGGTTACTGTTAAAATGGTTATGATGAGGTGTCATATGAGTGAAAAAGGAAATGGTAGGTAGTGAAGATTATGAGAATAAAAAGGATAAATAATGGCTCTTGGCTTGAAGACATATGAATGTAGTGTTCCTTTAATCAACCATGTGGGCATCTCTGTTCCACAAAGTAGCAGTTCTTGGGGACAAAGCTATCTGATTAGAACTTTCTCCTTCTTGCACTAATACCTGTCTTTTAAGAATTCTGAGATTGACGTTAGTTGAATAGAGTAAAAAAAGCTTTCTAATTGCTAAGTATTGCATTATCAAGAAGTAAACAGAATGGAACAGGGTGTTCACTGTATTGCAGTGTTTGGAATTATGGGATATTTATGGGTTGTTTATACTTTATAATGTCTCTTCCACATTTTCAAAATTAATTTCAGTTTATATTATATTTGAAGATAGGAAAACCCCATCAAATTGTTGTATGATTTTTATTAATATTTTTTGCTATTAATCAAATATTTATTACAATATTCTTATTTAATAATTTATAATTGATTCCTGACAAAATCATCTGTTTTGCTTTTCATTATCACTAAATGGCTTGTCATTTTATTCTTAGTTTAAAGATGGTTATTGAAAATAAAACATAAAGAATTATTATTTACTCTGATTTTCTATTGTCACACAATATTGCACTTTATTCTCATAATGTTTATCATGAACACAAACATATAGGATTAATAGCATTTGTATATAGTTAAATTACTATCTGTCTATATTTCTGAGATGAGGTATTGTAATTATTTACATTATTTACATTGTTTGGGCTGTTTATCACCATATTCACAATGTTTCGGCTGTTGTACGCTCCAGCCTTCTTCAGGTGATTGAAATTTTGAACTGAACCCTTTTTTTTGGGTTCAGTTCAAAATTCCAAACACCTGAAGAAGGCCAGAGCATGCAATGGCCGAAATGTTGTGAATATGACAATAAAGATGAGGGCAAAAGCCTGAACAATGTAAATAATGTAAATAGTTAAATTTCTGTTTTATGGTGTTGCCTATAGATTTATACAGCAAATTGTCCCAATTAATGGGCTTGGAAACTTTAACTTTCACAGTGTGTATTGAAGGCAAGAGGGGACAGAAGAAGGCAGTGGGTAACCTACCTGAGGAACATGGCAAAGGAAAGGACACAGTAAATAGAAAAAGAAGAATAAGAATTTAGGATCTCTAACTTAAAAAACCTTCCAGCAAAGAAACTCAGAACATGGGCAGTTATGGCTCTCCACAAACTCCTATCTACTGATCGTCCAAGAAATATTAACTGTCTTTTTCTCCTTCTGAGTATAAATGTCCTTTTTGTTTCCATTTTCAAACTTCTTGTTTACATGCTCTGTCCAAGGTATTCTCAGTATTTCTGTTTCCTCCAATTTTCTCTCCAATATCAGAGGAGATGATTGTCCAGCATTCACTGCCATACATGAGGATTGATATCATGTAACAGTTCAGCACTCTACATTGTTCCTGTTGTGGTAAACCCTCCTACAGTAGAATGAACTCTTCCTCCTCTCATAAATACAAACTGCGAGAGTCGGATAGGTGAAGAGTGTGAAGGGAAGTGGAGTAGTAGACGCAGTGCTAATCTACTTATTACTAACACCATTGTTTTGTATATATCGTCAATATACTTTTTCAACTTACCTTTATCTTCTGTGTCTTTCTTTCTGGCCCCTAAACAGGCCACAACAGTTCCTAACAAAGTTTTACTGTTTCTTAATACTTTGTTTAGCTTTTGGAAGGCATTTTTTACTAATCCAATGTCCTTTTGGATTTCACTGTCACATTCTCCACTGTCTGTTAAAACACTTCCCAGATCTTTAAATTTCTGTACTTGTTCGATGTTGACATCTCCAATTCATTGCTCACATCTTGAGCTTTTTCTCTTACTGACAACCATACATTCTGTTTTCTTACAGTTGATGTTCAGTCCCTTCTCACTTTTCTTCACTACTACATTTTTCATTTGCATTTTCACAAGGAAGTGCTGCAGTTTTCTTCTGTGTATCTTATATTGGTAAGATTATGACTACTGATGATAAATTTTGGTAGGATCTACACCTCTCTTAGTATCTCCTTGCTATAAAGGTTGAAGAAATCCTGAGAGAAGGCACATCCTTGTCTTATGCCCCTTTCTATTTTGTGTACCCTATCAATTCATTTTCTATCCATATACAGGTGGTTTGCTATCCATGGTCTATCCATATACAGGTGGTTTCTATCCATGGTTTGCTATTTTCTATCCATATACAGGTGGTTTGCTATAAGTTCTGAATTATTCTAACATCATTCTCAAATTGTTATGCTTCTTTCATTTTCTACACAATGCAGACTGTGTAATATATTTTCTGCACATTGGTTCTATGCATATGTCTACTTTAACCAAAACAAAATTAATATATTATGACTAGTGAGAGCTACTTGGAAACCAAAATCTTAATTTCAAGCTCATTAAAAACTATATATACCCAAATTGAAACAGATCTGACTCAGACTGGCATTTAAAGTTGACACAAACATGCTGAGAGAAAGAGAGACAACACAGATCAATGTTTGATGTAAACACCAATCCACTGAGAGAGAGGCACCGCCAACAACCACAACCAAATGTCCATTTCACTTCTAATTTCACTACTCTTCTCCCTGTTGCCTTAGCAATAGCAACAGATAGAAGTTATCAGTCTTTGTATATATGTAAATAAATTATACATTTATTTGGGCCATATCTTATTAACGGCTTTTGCATAATAAAAATATACAATAACATAATACATAATATAAATAAATAAATATAATACATAAGTGCATGTTCTTCTGGATTTCTATTGCTCTCTATGATAGTATTCTGATCATAAATATTGCATTTCTTGTTCCAGTGTTCTTGTCCTATTTCTGTTCTAATTTTCTATTCTTATCTTTGTGCAAAAAGCTTATTCCTTTAAGCTTGGTTTGAACACCAGAATATATTAGACATTCTATTTCTCTCATGCATCCAAGGTTGAATGATTTTGCTGAGTTGCATGGATATTTTTGATTTAGCACAAAAAATGGTACAGATGAGCACTAATTACATCGGGGTATTTATTTTGCTTTTTTAAGACTCATACTGAAAACTTCTCTTGAAGTCCAATAATGCTTAATATTTTTTCATTTGCATCTTCAACATATTAATTACAATAACTGAACATTGCCCAAAATTCTTACACAAAACATTGTCAATTTTTTTTTCATATTGTTCAGACTAATATCCTCATCACATGGATAAAGATACTTGTTCAAACAATTTCTAGATTAATTGATAAGTGAATGTTGAAAATGATGTATTAATAAAAATCAGTTATAAATAAGTAAACTTTATGAATTATAGTTCTTCAAATTATATTGTAACAATATTTACCTGAATATTTCAATGACAGTAAATTCTTTGTATTAAAAACCAGAAGTTCATTTTGCAGTAAATCAATTTCAATGAAATTAATTGAATTAAGCAATCCAGATTGAAAATAATGATTGTCACTCAAATGGTTGTAATTATGGCATCCTAAAGAGCAGCAAACAAAGAAATATAAAATAAACTTGTAGAGAGAGTAAGTACTTATAATAATATAGTACTTACATTAAAAAGTTACTGACTTAACATAAGAATTCCTGACAAATAATTTTCTTTCATAAGAATACCTGACAAATAAATCATTTCTTTTCATGATAATGCCTGACAAATCATTTACTTTCATAAGAATGCCTGACAAATAAATAATTTTCTTTTATAAGAATACCTGACAAATCATTTCCTTTCATAAGAATGCCTGACAAATAAAAAAATTGCTGACATGTATATCATCTCTGTTCATAAGAATGCCTGACAAATATATGATCTATGTTCATAAGAATGCCTCATAAGTTTTGCTTTCTCCAAGAGTTTCAAACATATATAGTGACATTTTGGTGACCACAAAACAGTAAAAAAATGTTGACCTCAATTAAAAATTAAGTTTACTGGTAATTTCAATTTTTAATTTCTGAAAGAAGAAATTTAGGCTGCATAAATCTTTCTTATGAGTATTTATATTTTGTCCCAAGAAATTTATAATTGAGACATTTCTCAATTTAGCCACAATCTTATGCCTAAATTTGTAAGTTTTTTTTTTTCTGCAGCAGTCATGCAATCAAGAGAAAACGGCTCTTAAACGATTGCCTGTTAATTTTTTTGGTAGCATTGAATTGTATAAATTAAATATTGAAATATCAACATAAGGATTTTAATTGAGAAGAAAAACTGGGTTATATAAATGTCTGTGTATCTGTGTCTGTTTGTGCATGTGTGTGTGTCAGAGAAAGAGAGAGAGAGGGAAAGAGAGAGAGATTATGTTTACATTAGTTTGGCTCAAAAGCATAATTGTGAGGCATCAAATGATGTTGAAACATACATTACATGGATTGTAAGCATTATTTACTCAAAATCACTCTATGGCAAACAGCCATATATATATATATATATATATATATATATATATATATATAGTATAGTTATAAATATGTATTTAAATTTGATATATTTATGGGGGAAGAGTGGTCAGTATTAACAGCAAAGCATTTGTAAATATAGACAGTGTGAATATAGCAATGAACACATTTTGACTGTTAGTTTCATACTTCAGGCAAACTCTTGAGTTGGGAAACTGACAATCACCATAAAGTGTTTATTCCTATGTCCACTACACCATCTCTCTCGCTCTTTCTCTCTCTCTCTCTCTCTCTCTCTCTCTCTCTCTCTCTCTATATATATATATATATATATATATATATATATATATATGATTTAAGCTCTTGATCATAGAATGGAATGTTATGTATGCTTGGAAAAAATTCGTCCATATCAACATATGTTGACCATTGTGACAACGACCCAGAACTGGTCAATTTTAAAATCAATGTAGAACACAAACAAGAAAAGACAAAATCTCAAGGAAATTAAGCAAAACATCAGACATGGTTTTAAAAAAACGATTGATATAGTTCTTTCTTTTTATTCTTTCTTTTTGGATTTTTTATTTTCTTTATTTACTTCAGACATTCCATCATCTGTATTTTTATCTATTTCCTTTTTTTCTCATTTTAATCTTATTTTTCTTCTTCCTCCTTCTTTTTTCTTCTTCATCTTCTTTTCCATCTTCTTCTTTCTCTTCTAAGCTTTATTCTATCTTTTCTTATAATTTAAATATTAAAATAAAATTTCCTCTTTTTTAAATTATTTTTTATCTCTCTCTTCATCCCCAATTCTTTTTGTCTCTCTTCTTGGTTTTTGTCTTTTCTTTCAACCATTATAGTTTTTCTTTCTTTCTTTTTCCCCAATAAAAAGCAAAGTTGTTTTGTAGAAATTTCATTTAATACTTAACCAATATGGAAATTATTACTAATTGTAATTGCTAAATGTAATTACTAATTGTATGTGTACTAAGTTTTTGAAAAGGAGAAAAATCCTTACAAGGTATAATAAAACTAAATAAATAAATACTTTTCCTGTATGAAAGAAAAATCCAAATCAAAATGAAAAAATATCCCAATGAATTCCTTATATATATTTATTTATCTATAATTCTTTGAGACAAACTAATTTAGGTGTTTTTCTGTTATTTTCAATGCTTTGTAGGCAGTTTTTTGTTGTTGTTGCCTTTAAGCACTAAGAATATATAAAAACATCAAAAAAGCTAAATTGTTTTAGCTTCAGAAATTCTGAAAATTGATTCTTTCATGGCTACCAATATCCAAGTCACCGTTTCTCAAAGTTTACTTCTATCATTACAGTTTTTTCTCTTTTAAAATTAATTATTGTCTTTGGTTTTGAAAATGTTTGAAGAATTTAATTAAAATCAAGTTAAAACACTTATGTAGGCATTTTATTTATTTAGAATTAAAAAGAATTATTAAAAAATTTGAATGAAATCAGATTACATCATCTTGATTCCGTATTTTTAAACATGGTATAGTTTTTTTTTATATTTAATTAAATAAAACAATATGGATAAAATGTGCACGGTAGAATAAGTTAGAAAATATTTTAATGAAATTTCTTTTTCCAAATACGTCTCCAAAGTTTAATGTATTTGTTTTTGCAATTTTGCCTGAAGCTATTATCTTTTCTGGTTGTTGAAGTGGATTTCAAAATAAAATAATTAAATCAATTAAATTAATTATCTTTAACTTCAGTCCATTCTCACTTCTTTACCCATAATAATGTCTTAGATTTTAGAGTTTTATCACAGATATGATGGCCATGTCACAGAAGTAGAATCATTACAGAATCAAGCATACCCATGAAAATTTCAAACAAAATGGCAGGCAAGAAAAAAATTTTCAAGAGAATGAGATTCTGTTTAAATTATATTTTTTAATGGATGAAATAACTTACAAATCTATCCAATCTATATTTTAGAGGTTTTGGTAAAAATTTAACAATCATTGGCATTGCTTCTATAATACAGGGTGCTGCAAAAATACCGCCCTACATAATGGTAAGGCATTATTTACAGTGGTGTCTTCCTCTAGCTCATCTCTTACAATTATGTGGTGGTATGTCTGGAGGTACATTATATGGGAGGTATTTTTGGAGGAACATTATATAGGAGGTATTTCTGAAGGGACATTATGTGGGAGTTATTTTTAGATGTACATTATGTGGGAGGTATTTCTGGAGGTACATTATATGGGAGGTATTTCTGGAAAGTATTTCTGCTTCACTCTGTATAACCAATAATTTTCATCAGTGAAATGTATCCTTTTAAATCAAGTTATGACTTTACTAGTGAAATATTACTATTGTATTTTCAGTCTGTATTTAGACATCAACTAAACAATTTCATGTATAATTATTAATTTTAGTTGCAATCTGAGAAGAAAAGAAAAAGACAAAGCATAGTAATAATTTTATTTTAACTTTTCTTTAATGTTTACTAAATCCAATATTCAAGATCCATTCAAGGTAGAGGATTACTGGATTACTAGAGGAATGATGTTTATGTATGTGCAGAAGAAGTTTGTCAGATTATGGAGGATATGGAGATAATGGTTAACTTGAGACATGAAAAGGTAAAGATTATACTGACCAACAAAGCATCCTCTCTTATCTAGGTTAAGTAGTAAATTATTATTATTATTATTATTATTAGTAGTAGTAGTAGTAGTAGTGGTGGTGGTATGGTTGTGTTATACATTGATGTAGCCAATGGAAATTCTATTCTTGAGGAATGGCATCAATAAAACTTCTCACAACTCAAGAATGTTTTGAAGAATCCTTGCAGAGTAAATGATGACTGTCTTCTAGAGCTCTACTATTTTGTTTTCAATTCCAATTTTCCCAAATCACTTTTTCAATTTTCTAGGTGGTGTTCCAAGTTTACCCATTTCTACGGGAATTATTTCAGTATTCATGTTCTATACCTTCTTTAACTTCTTAGGTAGGTCCTGGTATTTAAAAAAAAAATAATAATAATAATAATAATAATAATGATAATGATAATGATGATGATCATCATCCTCATCATTTTTTCCGTATTTGAGCCTTATATGATGAGAACTAAACATTGAAATATTAACAAAATCAATAACATATTATGTTACTTGTTCATTAAGTGTTGGTTATTTACAAGCATCATTATTATATTCAAATCCTTCTTAATTTGAGACATGAGCATTTTTTTTATTAAAATGTCCATATAAAATTGAGGAGAATTTTTTTTATATTAGATCGTAGATCCCAAATGTTTTGTTTTTTTTTTCACTTTGGCTTTTCTGACGCTCATATCTTTAGTGAATATCTTTGCAAATGATAACAACAGTGTGTATGTGCATTTGCAACAATTTGGATCACCTGAACTCTCTTCTGATCTGAGCTCAACTTGTAAAATTCAATACCTCCAAAAACAAACTAGTAACATTCCACCATTACCGATCAGACCCTGGACTTTCACCTTTCATGATAGATGGTTGTTTTGTCAAAAAGATTCCTTACCTTGAACATCTGTTGGGCGACAAGCACATCCCAGATCTCAAGTGGGATTCATATATACTTGGGAAAAATGGCCGGTTCCTTGTACTACTTAAGTAAGTACCTGACTCTTCCTGATATGCTTTATCTTTACAAGAGCCAGATTGGACCAAAAATGGAACATTTCTGTTATATCTGGGCTGAAGCTGCTGAGTCCTCACTTTCCAGTCTTGTGGATAATTAATTATTTTCCACCCTACAACACATTTCCCCACAGATGAAATGCCACAGGCTAGTTGTTACTCTATTACTGTATCTATGACAAATGTTCTGATAAGCTACATCTTTTGTCCCATCTGCCCCTGACATTCACAGCGAAAATCTGCAATGTAAAATACACTGAGATGGATCATCTTCATCCCATTGTTATTCCATTAATAAGAAGTAAAGTTTCACCCATGAGCTTCTCCCCGAGAACTGCTACTTTGTGATACAGATTATTAATATAATATTTAATCTCATCATTTACCTTTAATGTAAACATACATCAAAATATTTATGTAATCAATCATTTTTGTTTATTGAATATCTGCACATGTATTTATAATAATTTATAATTTATAATGTAAACATACATCAAAATATTTTATGTCTTGTTTATTTAACGTTGTTTTTTTAACAAATGTTATGATGAAATTAGTTAATGATTGATTATTTAATTACTGATTAACTTAGAATTCAATTCATTAAATTGAAAAAGTTTTTCAATGCCTGATATGTGCCTTCTTGTGTCTGACCTCATAACACTGTTCCTTAAAGGAGAAAAAACAAATCTTTGAATGATATGAAGAAATCAATAAAAATGAACAAGGCTTTTGGTACCTTAGTCATTTGGCATCTCTGCTTCTTCTATATGATAGGTCCATTAAGGATGTGAGTAGTCATGGTTTTCACCAACTTCCTTTCCTTTGTAGCTCTTAGCAATATTTGTATACAGAATGAAAATAAATTATTGGTTTAATTTTGGGAAAAGATATGACTCAGGACAATAGGAAATATTTCTTAGCTACTAAGAAAGTTAGAGATTACTGTCTAAAATTAAGATTCTTGCTTTAAGTTACTTGTTTTAAGATCCTCATTTTAATATCATTGTTTTAAGATACTTGCTTTAAGAACCTAGCTTTAAGATACATGTTTTAAGATCTTAGATTTAAGAGCCTTGTTTTAAGACTCTTGCTGTGAGATTCTTGTTTTAAGTTTTTTGTTATTCTTATAGATTCTTATTTTATGATCCTCATTTTAAGATCATCGTTTTGAGATTCTTGCTTTAAGGTTCTTGTTTTAAGGTCCTTGCTTTAAGATTATTGCTTTAAGATCCTTGCTTTAAGATTATTGCTTTAAGATTCTTGTTTTAAAGTCTTTGCTTTAAGATTATTGATTTAAGAGCCTTGCTTTAAGATTCTTGTTTTAAGGTCCTTGCTTTAAGATCCTTTCTTTAAGATTCTTGTTTTAAGGTCCTTGCTTTAAGATTATTGCTTAAGGTCCTTGCTTTCAGATTATTATCCTTACTTTAAGATTCTTGTGATTATGAGAAATGCTAATGCTAACAGTTGATGTTTGAGTAGTGTGATGATAATATTAGTTGTATTCTAGTATCTGGTCCCCTTTCAACATAACAGAGATAGAAATGACTGCATCTGAGAAGATAAAATATGTTACGTTTTAAATTTATCTCCTGTCAAAATAATTAAGAGAAATATATCAAATTAATTAAGCAGTATGTATCTTTTATTTATTAATTACTGTTGACACATGTGTAATTGCAGCAAAGAATGATTGTCTGGTGAAATAGTTTCTGTAAGAAGAAAAATAAAACTAGTGACAAAGGAGTGATAAATTGCAAAAGTACATTTTGTCTCATAGCTGTCGTTACACTTAAGAGTGGATGTAGATTTGAAGACTGAGAGTCAATAATCATAACTTAGAATAAATAAACTGAATTTGCATTGTGAGTGACATTTTTTTTCTTAATTTAGCAACTATGAGATTTAATTTTTGTATTGAAAACATATTCAGCTTTGTGATGGCTATTTCTTTTGCTGGTTAGATTTTAGAAGAAAGTGAAGAAATCTAATTTCCTTGGACTTTAAAAGAGAATGCATAGATTGGAAAATGAAAAAAATAGTGTTGAAGAAATTCTACATCACACACACAGATACATACATGTGCACACACATGCACAGGCACATGCACATACACAAAGATGACCAGACAATAAATCACAGGAGTAAAAAAAAAAAGAAAGAAAGAAAATAAAAGTGAAAGACAGACAGAGATTTTAAAGTAGACATGTCCACATTTGTAATTTTATCATTTTTTTTTTTTGAATATTATGGACTAGCACTACACAATCACAATGAACTGTACCACATCAATTGAGGAATACCAACAGCAGAAACAACTAAAATGGATAGTACATGTAACTAGAAGAGAAAATAATGACATAATGAAGATGTTGACTTTTTACACCACTTAAAATCAAGGATTTGGAAGGAAACACCCATCAATACTGCAAAGATTGGGAAAAACTATTGGACTTCAGAAACCTACTTTCCTGAAAAAAATGTTTCAATAGAAGAATTTTATAAATTTCAAACAGAAAAAAAACACTGGCTACACAGTCAATGAATATTTCCTTATAATTCTAATTTAAATTATCAACAATCCCCATATCATGATTTTCCATTTCAAAAACGAAGAACCTAAAGGGTCAATGTCAACATTGTGGTTCAACATTGAGGTTATGCTTTTGATGAGTGTGCCGAGAACTTTTTAAAATAATCATTTTCAGTTTTTAACAGTTGAAATTAAATTACTAAGTATGGTAGGATCAATCAGTTTAAACAAGATATATAAATGAGTAGGAACTGATAAAATTATACACACACACACACACACATACATACATACATATATATATATATATATATATATATATATATATATATTATAAACAGAGCATTTACTTAAATATTTGTACCTATAAAAAGAATGTATAAACATAAAAAATGTTTTAAAAATAATTGTCAGACTTTGTCCATTTCATAATGTGTGACATTATTTGTTTACATTTGGATATGCATCAAGCAGATATGAATGTATAAGAGAAAAACATGGAGAATTGTAGTTTAAAAACAATAAAATCGGCCTAGCTAACTGAAACGCTCCTCTGTTGCTAAATCTGTAAAGCATGTCAGGCTATATGATGGTTCTGTGTAGGATACAGGTTTGATTCCTGTCAGAGGATGCATATATTCTATGAAAATCTCTCGGACATTCAGGCCGGTAAATGTCGTTAATACTGTTTATTATAAACAGAGCATTTACTTGAATATTTATATCTATAAAAGAAAAGAATGTATAAACATAAAAATGTCTTAAAATATATATATATATATATATATATATATATATATATATATATATGAATAAAAATGACAATAGGAAAACTAGTAATTGCTGACGCGTTTCGTCCAGTGTGGACTATATCAAAGCAAAATACGAAATGAATTTAACTGATAAAAACAAAAACAGAATGTTCCTAGCAACTGGAATGTAGAGAAATGCTATTTTCATATTGTTAACTGAAAATAATGTCAGTATTTGTCACGTGTGGAGAATATTGTCATTATATCTGTGTTGATGTATTCAACCATTTTCTTTTGATTTTATGAATTTGTTGTGTACATTTGTTTGTGAGAGCAGTAATTTTGTTAAATATTGTCTTTTCTACTGGTTAAATCGGAGAAATTTTCATATATATATATATATATATATATATATATATGTATGTATATATTCATTTCCTCATATGTCATGAATTGTTTATAGATTGGACCTCAGGAGAGAAATACTTTGGCAGATCCTGGTCATCCCTTAACTTGTCTGCCTGCATTTATTGGAAGTAGGGTCTTTATAAAGTGGCTGATCTGGGTGGGGAATGTGGGTTTCATGACTTTTAACTGGATGTGATTTTTTTTTGATTACAGAACCAGTCATACATTCTGGTGCAAACATGACATACCTATTTTCTTTGGAGAAAGTAGATAGTTTGTATTTTAAAACCACAAATTTACCACATTTGATTGTAGACTTCTTAAAGATTTTTTTAAAAGTACCCCTTACAATCTTGCATATTCATTCCAGTGATTGATTGCATCACACTTTTCAGCTGTCATCTTATCTCAGAGACTGTGTATCTCCCCTGTTTCTTTTTTCATCTAATATTTTTTTCTGTTTGACTAAACTCGCTGTTCTTCTCATTGAAAGCCCGAAAACCATGTGAATGAAATGATCCAGGCAAGAACAAACAACTACAAATGCACAAATGATGTACAATGTCACAACTTGTAAGGGGGTCTGTAATAACAATGACAGTGCAGTTTAGTCTGGTGCCTTCTGTCTCTAGAAGTGATACTCTAGCTCTTTATTCGCACATAAACAATATGGATATTTACTTGACCCCGCCCCCCTCCACTGAGTCATGTTGTGACACAAGGTCAGTTTCTAACGTGGGGACCCGAATGTTTTCACTTGGGCTGCTGGTCCAAGCTGGACTTAGCTGGTCATAGCTTGTCCAAGCTGGTCAGAGCTGGTCTAAGCTAGTCATAGCTGGTCTTGGCTTGTCCTAGCTGGTCCAGGCTGGGGCCGGTCCAAGATAGTCTTAGCCCAGGGACGAGCACTGTGCCAGGTTGAAAACAGTATTTCTCTGTCTGAACAATAGCTGAAATGGTGCTTTCATTTCATTAGTTCCTAGTTACAACAAATGATATTAATTGATTTTGCACAAATTGAAATGTGGAGGCTACTGAGTGTTTGTCTATGAGTATATACATACACACACAAATATATATATATATATATATATATATATATATATATATATATATATATGTTACTGAATATACCTAATATCCTACATCGATAAAGCACGACTCTGAGTTTCATGCAAATTTGCAATATTCAGGTGTTGGATACAGGCAGACCTTTATGAAGTTTGTGTTCTCATATAGTTGATTTAAAATTGTGTGTTAAGACTTGTTTATTTAATTATTGTTGCCTAAAATATTGTAATTAATTATTTATAATTTATATAATTTCAAATCCATAAGTTTGAAAGATGAAAAATTAAAAAATTAAAAATTATTTTCAATAAAAAATTAGAAATTAAGTAAAAATGTTGAGTATCAGTGGGCATAACTCTCATTTTTTGCATAAAATACCATTTGTTATAACATTTAAAGTGTTGTCTAATGGAATAAACTTAGTACTCGTGATGTTTGTATAATAATAAGTCAAGACTCTATATCTAATGTGTTTGGGACCTACCTTATACTTATAAAGGTGAAATTGCATATACACACATTATAAATTAATTGATTACCATAACATATGATTATATATGTGTATAGATATATAAAAAAAATGCTATTAATGATGGGTTCTATGGATATTAGTAGGTGTTACATATTATATTAATATTCATAAAATATATTTTAATTGGAGTTGATGAGTTTGAGCAGATGTTTGTTTTTATGGATATATGTATGCATCAATTCACTTCTCATGTTTAACAAGTTTATTTAAGTGTTTTAATATAATAAGCCTCTTCAACAAACACAAGTTACATCTGTCTCCCTTTCCATTACATGGTTTAGCTTTCACAATTATCTTCCAGCTAACAGTTGGTTTCTTATACTTGTTTTTTAATTGCCAAACATACTTTGAAAGTGCTGTGCAGTTTTTGTATTTGATATTTTTCAGTGTCATTTTGTGGTGGTAAAAACACAATTTCCAGCTGTTCTTGGTGGATCCAAAATAATATTTCACATCATTATCCAAATTGATTCTAGCTCTGTAGATTATTCCTTCAGTTATGCTCTGGCCATGTGATGGGTAGGTTATGTTTTACAAAAGTTGCATTGACTTTTAGTAGGATTATGTATAATTAGACAGCATATTTTCATCTAAACATTGAATAATCTGGACATTATTATTTTTTATAATTTTCTAATCAATTTCTTAATGTGGAGATGAAATTCATTAATGAAGGTGCTGTAGTTTATTACTTTGCCAAGTACTTTTGTTCTCCTCCAAGATCATATTCAAGGGTGAATTGCTAAGACAAAACAATGTAACTATGATCATTGTAAATACACATGAATGCACTCTGTTATAATTATCTTAAAATTGATGATTATAGCTATGGTGTTTTTTGTAAACAATAGTTCACAATGTAAGGGAGAAACCAGAAATGGTAAAGATGCAAATTTATTAAATGTTGGTTGAATACATTTTAAAATATTGCTACTATACTCGTAATAAATTTTGTTCAGTGTTGGCTGGTTAGTTTTGATATAGAGGATATCTAGAATTTGAAGTTTTTCCTTATTGTTTTCCTGGTGTAGTATATTGGTGTTGTCAACAATTATTTTCCTCTATTGTGAAGGTGGACAGGAATGTGCCTTTAAATGTTTTGCAATAAAACTTGTATCCGACATCTTGATAATATGATTGTCAAACCAGCATATGTACTTACTTATTTGGCAGAAATTAATAAACTAAAACTTCAAATTCTTGAATATATATATATATATATGGTTTCGGACGACTGGTGGTCTCTTCAATCATCAGTGCATCAAAGCCAAGACCCACCTTTGTACGCAAATTATTTGTGATTCGTTGTTTGCTGATGCTGCTGCTGTTGTTACAAAATCCTTTGAGGAGGTCCAACATCTAATAAATCATTTCTCTGCTGTATATAAAGCCTTTGGTCTTACACTTAGCATAAAGAAAACTGAAGTAGTGCACCAACATTGTCCTACTTCGAAGCAATTCTGTAGTGCGAAATAAAAAACCACCAGTCTACAAATTTCCAGAGAGACCATTGAAAGTAGAAGATGAAACTCTGAACTATGTAAAGTCTTTCACCTATCTTGGTAGCAAAGTCAATTACAGTGGCACTTTAGAAAAGAATAGAATTTGATTCAGGAAGACAGAAGATAACAATTTAAATTCTTGAAGATTTTAGCTGGCAAGGAAGCAATGAATATTTATACAGACGATCCTTCTTCAAACATTGTGGACCAGTGCTACAGAATCACAAGCAAAAAACTGTATCAAATAACAGAATATTTGAATATTTGAAAGACTCTATCTCACTGATCTGGTGCATCCAATGTAGCTCTACATTCATTACTAAAATCCACTGTTATGAAGTCAGTTTTCATGTTCAGTTAATGCATTTCTTTTTTCTGTATTTACTTAAAGGTGGTAATTTACCTTCTTTCATGACTTTAACCAATGATTATAATAATCTGTTACTATTACCTAATAATAAATCTAGAGAGTGAGTGCCTTATATTTCCATTCCAATAAATCATTGTCAAATAGTGTTAAACTCTCTATGCCTCCCATGAGTTTTGCAGCTACACTGCCTCCTTACCTATTATGCCACACATATCACATCCAGTTTAGTTCATTCATGTAAGCAAGAGAAAATGATAATTTCTGGTAGGGCTGGTTTAAATATCAACAATGTTAGCCATTTTGGTCATTTCTGGAGTTCTGGCATACCAGATATGACAGATTAATCGGATAGAAGCTTTTAAAAATGAAAATACAGAATATGAGATCAGGCAAAAAAAAATATATATATCTACACTTAGCAGTAAGAAATCTGAGATTCAGTGGTAGAAGATTAAAAAAACGGAACAGACAATTTTAATGCTGTGATTTGATTGCCTGTTACATAGGAAATACACTTCAGGCAGAAACAGTAAAACCTGCTTCCAGAAATTCCTCTGAAATTTTATGTTAGAAAAATTAAAAGAAAAACTCTCATATATCTAATCATGTGCCATACCTGATACACACTTAGATGATCATGTATCTTTTGATTCATGACTGACGAGGCAGATTTTTTCCCGCAGTAGGTTGCCATTTCTTTCTATGCTAAACTAGTTACCATCCAAGGCTATAGAACCTAGTCTGTTTTGCTATTTACCCATAGCTGGGGAGAGAAGAAGAGGATTCAGACCTTTCCCAAGGGTATTAGCACGTAAGTGAATGTAATGGATTCAACTGAAATTTGAACTCAGCTCTCTGATTCCTTAATCCGAGCCGCTATCCATTATTCCACCATGCCTCCCCTAAGCCTATTCTCAACTGGCTATTATCTTAATGTTTCTTAACCTAATCCCAGTCTTTCACATTTAACTATCAGGTTATTCATTGCTATCTAAATCTTCTCATATTTATATTACATATATGATTAACTACTTCATCTCTTACTGATATATAAAATAAATACTTATAGGAATCTAAAGGTTTATTTATGAATGATTTGCTGAGTCTGCACAGAAAACCTACTACAGCTAGATGTATAAACTTTTCTGAATTTTGAAATCTCAAATTAATGCTCCTATTGTAAATTTGAAGCTTTAAAATGGATTTGATGGATAAAGAAAAAAAGGTTTGTTTATTCTTCTATGCAACATGTTCCTTCAGGAAATTGGTAATCATAGCTCTCCACAATTTTTTGTCCTTTGTAGCTCTTATTAAATTTTATCTTTTTGTTATCTCTTCTAAACCTTGTTCTGACATCCACTGACACAAGTTCGCATGGTAAGTTATCTATCATTTTCCTTGGTCTCTGAATTCTTCAATCGGTCTGTGAATATCAAATTTCCCAAGCCCTCTTTCCTCATTATGTGCTATAGAAATTTCAGATATTGCTTTCTGATGTAAAATATAAGTGTTCTTTTTGTTTCCATTTTCTCTTCCTCACATATTCCGTCCATGGTATTTTAAGCATCCTTCTGTAGAACCACATTATTGTTGCTTTAAGTCTCTTCTTCATCTGTGAGGAGATTCTCCAGCATTTACTACCATATAGAAGGACCTATACTACTGATGTAATGAATATGCATACACCTGGGTTCCCACTCACAGTAATATGATTGGCTGGTGTCAGCCATAAATACAGACTGATGTGGAGGTACAAGACAACACCTATTGTCTTTGCCTATTGCCTACCACTATGACAAGGACCAGTCATTACAGTTACCTGTTAGATTGTCCTACCCGGTTACAGTAGACAACAACCATTTTGCTACTTCGAACAAATATATTCCTTTCTGGGAAATATCAACTACATAACAGTTCAATTCTCTTTTCGTTGTTTTAATGAATTTTTTTTCTGTTTCCTAATACTTTGAGCTTGCAAAAAGGTAAAACAAACAATGCTAGTAATTGGGAAATTGGTAGGCATCAAAAAAGTCTGAAGAAGTTCCTAGAAACTCATGGGTAATTCTAATATGGATCTGCTAAGAGCAAGATGAGAAATTTATTTTTGCTGATCTCTGTCTTGTATCAAAAGAGAAGTTATTTAAGTTATTAACATTTTAGATGTTGTGACAGCAAGGTTTTGCAGTCTAAATCAAGTGACAAAATGTGATACAAATCACCAGATCTCCTTTAAAAGACATCTGCAGAGAAAACTGAATAAGATAGACAACTGAATACACGGAGACCAATATTTCAATCATTTTCTTTACAGATGAATTCCTTGTAGTGCTACATGAATAGGTGAATCAAGCAAAGGCTCAGCTACTATGAGTAGAAACTGCCCACACTGATTGAGATGACAAAATGATAGAAGTGATAGTAACTGTGCTCAAAGTTTGAGATGACAAAATGATGGAAGTGATGGTAACTGCTCTCAAAGTTTCAGATGAAAAAAATAATGGAAGTGGTGGTAATAACTGCCCTCAAAGGTTGAGATGATAAAATGATGGAAGTGGTGATAACTGCCCTCAAAGTTTGAGATGACAAAATAATGGAAGCAGTGGTAATTGCCCTCAAAGTTTGAGATGACAAAATGATGGAAGTGGTTGTAACTGCCTTCACAGGTTGATGACAACATGATAGAAGTTGGGGTAACTGCCCTCAAAGATTGAGATGACAAAATGATGGAAGTAGTGATAATTGCCCTCACAGCTTGAGATGACAAAATGATGGAAGTTGTTGTAATTACCCTCATGAGTTGAGATGACAAAATGATTGAAGTGGTGGTAACTGCCCTCACAGGTTGAGATGACAAAATAATGGAATCAGTGGTAACTGCCCTCAAAGGTTTAGATGACAAAATGATGAAAGTAGTATGATGGGAAATGTTATCATTGTAGGTGGTGAAGTCATGGCCTCATAGTGAGCTTGAGATGGTGTTATTCATTTTTTGAAGGTATATGTGGAGCTATGATTCAAGTAGAAGCCAAACACTTTCTGAAAGATGGATTTTATCCATGAAAGTGCTTTATCCCATCTGAACTAAACTAAAATATATTCAAATAAAATGGTTTTCAAAGACATTCATTTTATGAAGTGGCTGGCTTTCTTGCTTGACCTTAACCCCATTGAAAAAAATGTAGAGCATTCTGAAGGGGATGGTTTACAGTGGTGAATGTATCTTAGATATATTGTGCAGTCTGTTTCATATGAAGACATAGAACAGCTGACAAAATAAATGGATGAATAACTTCCAACACTAGTTTTAGAACATAGTTACAGTTAACATAAAAATCATATTTTGTCTTATAAATTATAAATATTATGGGGAAATATCCAGTATATTAATAGTGACAATATTTTCATGAAGCCTTCATTATTATTATTCTATATCTCTTCTAGACGTAGGCATTCATGACTCTCCACAACTTCCTGTCTATTGTAGTTCTAAATAACATGACTTATTACCATTCTTATTTGTCACCACACTGTCATCCATTCACAAAAAATCATTAGGTAGTTTGCTCAATTTTTCCCTCTGCACCTCTTGCCTTAAATATGTCCAGTGAGTGTTAAATTCTCCAAGCCCTCTTTTTTCAGTATGCATCTCAGAAATTTTAACTGATTTTAATTATAAGTGTCTTTTAGTTCCAATTTTCTTTAAGACTACTTTATTGTTCAAAATATTCAGTCCATGATTTTCTATGCATCTCTCTGTAGCACTACATCTCTCTCAATTTGAGTCACTCTTAAGTAAACAAAATTATCCAGCATTAACTATCACATAGATTAGATATAACATAGCAGTTCAGCAAGCTTTTCTTTGTTTCTCAGGTCATTTCCCTATGCTGTAATACATTACTTAGTTTCTGGAAAACAATTTAACTATTTGAATGTGCCCTCAGATTTCTGTGTCACATTTTCTGACATCTGTTTCTATATTAGTATGGTCTGTTTGTTTGTTTAGTGACATATCAACTCCTTATGGGTCATTTAATGCTGAAATTTAATTTTCTTGGATACATTAGTAATTTCTTTTACACAAATGTACTGCTGCTAAATTTTTTTTACAAAGATGTATTGCTGATAATATATATATATATAATGCAAAGCTCTTCAGTAAAATGAATGGAGCACTTTGGCTGATTGGCATTTGTTTACATTCATAAAAACAATATGCTAGATTTAGCTGTGTAACTCTGCTGAGTGAAGATAGCTCAGTGGTAGAAACTGACACCAAATTGGTTGGGTTTCAATCCTAGCTTGAGGAATTCGAATGTCTAGTCACACTGAGGAGCTGTGATACAGCAAAACAGTACTGTCTGTGAATGACATATATATATCCTCAGTGTGACTAGACATTCGAATTCCTCAAGCATTGAAACCCAAACCAATTTGGTGTCAGTTTCTACCACTGAGCTATCTTCACTAGCAGAGTTACACAGCTAAATCTATATAGCATATATATATATATATATATATATATATATATATATATATATATATATATATATATATATATGCAGATTTCACTGAATATGACAGACAACTTTCTAATCTCTATAGTTAAAAATAATAATTCACCTCTTAGAACAAAATTAAATTTAAATAGGGCAAATATTATTTATGAATTTAAATGCCCATTAAAGAAATTGTATTCCTGTTGAATCAAAATTCATAAATAATTATATAGGCCACACTACAACATGTTTAACATGAAGACTCACTCTATACCTTTCTAACCATAGCTCAATTAGATCTCATTTAAATATTCATGGAGACCTATGGATCCTATTTGTAAAATACTTGTTAACAACACAAATATAATGGCATCATCTACATGCAAAAAAAGCTAAAAATAATGGAAGCCTTATTAATAAAAACAACAAAAAAAACAACACTCAATAATATCAACTATGAACATGGACACAATATCTTGGCCATGTTTTGAAAAATGCAAACATTACATAAATACATACATGCAACAAACTATTTCTTATTTAACAGTTAAAATATTTCAGCCTTGAAAATGGCTAAATGCATAGACGAAAGCACTCATAAAGAAAGGACATTTGGACAGTTTTTATATAATTTATCATTTGAAAAGAAAAAAATTGTATAAAAAACTACATCAAAGCACTGTGTCTGTTGTATTCATTGAAATGTGCATGAAAGAAGGATTGCTGCCTAAATACACAAATACATATCCAACCAAATATATATATATATATATATTTAAATATATTGCTGATAATATTTTTTTACAAAAATGTATGTGTGGTAGTATTTTTTTTACAAAATATACTGATAGTAATTTTTTATCATGGAAAAGTATTGCTGTTATTTTACTATAAAAATGTATTTTTATATTTTCATAGTTTTGACCTGAGTTTGGGCGTTCACTATATGCCTATAGATGGGTCCCTAACAGGTACTACCACCTTGGCTCAGGGTGGACCTAGGAACAACAGCAATTAAAAGGTGGTTCCATACACCTCAAAACCTTCCAATCAGAGGACTTGCTGCTGGATATAGGTTATCGTCATACCCAGGATAATACTAGCCTGGCTGTTAAATTTCTCTCACCTGCTTGATTTTAATACCTGAAATTCATAACTCTCACCTTTGGCTGCCTCTGTTGCTGATGACCATACATCTTCTGGTTGTTCTTTCTTTTTACTTTCCTTTACTGCTTTGTCTATGAGTTCTTCCAGTTTAGAGTCTCCTGTTATCACAGTATCATCTGCATATCCTATGTCATTAAGATTATATCCACTAATAATAAATCATTTAAGGTCTTCAAATTATCTCACTGTATAGGTTAAATAACTCCAGTGAGAAAATGCATCCTTCTTTTACTCTATCTGTATTTGTATACTTGCTCAATTTGTTTTTATCTGCATACAGGTGATTTATTCTTAGTAAATCTTACAGATTATTTAAATATTTTCCCTATATATCAAGTTTTCCTAGTATTTCAAATAGTTTTTTATGGAATCATTGAAATATAGGTATAGATTATTTTGCATTTGTATTAGATAATCTGACAGCATTCTTATCATAAAGATAGTAATTCTTGTTCCAGTATCTTGAATAAAACTAAACTTGCCTTATTTCTAGTCTAATTATGTTATATGATTGACTCATTAGAATTCTCATTTTCTAAAAATTAGGAAAAATTAAAAGTAGCTAATCATGCAAGACACAGTGTATATAGGGTATTTAGGTATGTTCACTATAGAACTTAGGTATGTTCACTATAGAACTTAGGTATGTTCACTATAGAACTCTGGATATGTACTATATAAATATTTTCTTTCAAAGTTATCTACATGATATTAATACATACATCTGTATATATAATATATATGAAGGTCACCTGAAAAGTTTATAAGTTGACAAAGATAATCATGTAGAATGTGACCAAATGAGGTTTATTTTTCAACATAGTTCCCTTATGGTCCACACACTTCTTCCATCAATTAGTGTTGCATTAAATGGTTTCCCTTTGGTGAAGAAGCTTTCATCCTGTTAGCCAAAAAAGTCATCAACAGCAGATATGACATCATCACTGTGATACTGGTTCCTAGTCAAGTGTTTCTTTATGTTGGGGAATAGATGATTGTCAAATCAGGAGAATAGAGAGGGTGATCAACAAGTCCACAGTTAAGCACAGCAGCCATTGAATCCAAGGACTTGTGTGCTGGAGCATGTCCACTGCATGAATTGTCTCTTTGTCTCTGGATGAAAGTGATGAATGCAACACTCATCCTGGGTTAAGAAACAATCAATGAAACCAGGTGGATCTGCCTCAAACAATGTCAGATTTTACCATGATGGGACCATGATGCACTTTTGATCCGAGCAGAAATCTTCACCATACCAAGTTCATTGGGCAGAATATTCTCAAATATCTTTTACCAGATATGCTAATATCATTGGTTATTTGATTTATCATCTGTCATCCATCACCATCTAGTGGACACAATCAATGTTTTGGTGGTGCCTATAGCAGGATGTCCAGATCTTTGGTCATTATCAAGACTTTTCCTTCCCTCCTAAATTCAACTGCCCAATTTTGCACTGTTGATAAACCTTGAGCTTCATCCCTTAATGAAGCAACAATGTCAGCATGAATATCTTTAGAAGCTAAGCGATTTCTCTGCAGGTACTTGATATGACGACAAATATTGTCCATTTCCAAGAGAAGTCTCTACTAGTTATATTTTATGTATTTTTGAATAGTCAGATGTCAGTTTACCTGGAATGAAACAATGTAGTTATTAATAAGAAGTTGAAATTAATGCATGTAAGATTTCACAGCTCTATCATCAATCCTTCATAGTGAGCCTATGAACTTTTCAGCCCACCCTTGTAAAATGGTAATAATGTGAGAAGTAGATGAAATCTGTTTATATTTCTTCCAGATGTCATAGTCTAGTCTGTTTGTATTTGTTTTCATCTTTTCTTATCAGCCTCTCTTTCTTCATATACACTCAGATCAGAATATCACACAATTACATTTTTTCATACTCATTATTTGATGTTTGATATCGACAACATTTTTTTCTGCTTTTCTAATAATCTCTGGTTAATAATTTAAGCAGACATATATCTAAATGCTAAAAACTATAGACTTTCATGTGGATGATGGATAGTCTATATACAGGTAAAGAAGAGACTTGAAGCAACAGAAATGTGGTTCTATAGTAGGATGCTGGGAATACCATGGACTGAATATGTGAGCAATGTCAAAGTTGTAGAGAAAATGAAAATAAAAAGGACACTTATACTTATTATCAGAAAGTTGAAAATTTCTAGGCCATATAATGAGGAAAGAGAGCTTGGAAAATCTGATACTCACAGGGCAGATTGAAGGCAAGTGGAACAGGGGAAAACATTATATAACCTATCTAGTGAGCTTGAGTGAATGGAGATGTTAATGGTATTGCTTGATATCTGTACCCTGTACCTTCAATACATAGGTAATCATTGCTCTCAGCTTCCTGTGCTTTGTCTACATTCATTTATATTCAAGCTTTCCTAGCTGTTCAAATAGTTCTTTGTGTCATGCATATTCTTTTCTTTGTAGTATTTAAGAAGAGACTAAGCATAAACTACAAGAAGACAGAATGCATCAGCAAAAGGATGAGCCCGAAATGTGATTTGCAGGTTGGGAACACTAGAATCAAGCAGACATGGAAGTTTAAATATCTGGGATATATCTGAGGATGGTAAGTGCGACACTGAGATCCATAGATGTATTGGGATGGCCAAGGACACATTCCAAAAGCTGGGCAGAGTATTGTAAGACAAGAGGATTTCTTTGTTAATAAAGAATACTGAACTGTTACATGACATCTGTCCTTCTTTACATCAGCAAATGTTGGACGATTTCCTCAAAGATGAAGAGACTTGAGGCAACAGAGATGTAGTTCTACAGAAGGATGCTAAGGATATCATGGACCGAGCATGTGAGTAATGATGGGGTCTTAGAGAGGTTGCAAACAAGGAGAAGGTTTATACTTGATATCAGGAAGAGGCAGCTGAAGTTTCTGGGACACATAAGGAGGAAAGAGGGCCTGGAAAATCTGATACTCATGGATCGAACATAGGGAAAGAGAGGCAAGGGAAAACAATGCATGACATACCTGGTGGGCGTAAGCAAGTGGATGACAGAATGTGGTCTGGGAGAGGAAGCAGAGGGAAGGAACTTGTTGAGAGCTGCAAGGAATAGAGAGAGATGGAGAACCATGATTGCCTACATCCTGAAATGACATGGCACATAAAAAGAAGAAAAGAAGTATTTGTTACACCATTCATCTGCTCAAATTTTTTAAGTAGGTTTCCTGCTTTTCTTGCTACTGATATGCCACAGGAGTGTAAAAAAGCCCTATTTTTTTTTTTGATATATGCCCCACAAATTTTAGCTCTCTCATTCAGATTGTTAGCAACAATTTTTTGTTGTTCATATTCTTTTGAAAATTACCTTATTTTTTGCATCATTTTTCCAATTCTTGCAAATGAAATCAACTTTCTGTCGACCACATTTATTTTTATCCTTATCTATAATTTTGAACTTTCTTCATATGCCATTTCTCTCAAAGTATATATACATATTTTTCTTTTTAAGAGCACTTATACTGAAAGTTAATTCAAAATAAGTTTTCAAATGAGAAGCATTTGTTGTTTATATTTAAATGAAGATTTATTTTGAATATTAAATATATTCAGAAATATAGCTTTACATTTGTTAAATTCATTTATTCAGAAATATAGCTTTACATTTGTTAAATTCATTTATTCAGAAATGTAGCTTTACATTTGTTAAATTTGTAAGCTGCAACATTAGGGGGGGCGTGGGGATTAATGTATAGTAACTCAGATTGAGGAAATGGAGTCTCTGAGTTTGAATTAATTATATTCACTTATGTGAAGAAAAGGGGGAAGGTATATTTATCTGCCCAACTATGGGTAAATAACAAGACAGACTGGGTCTTATAACCTTGGGTGGCAACCAGTCTAGGAGAAGAAAAATCTGAACCTGGACAGAGTTGAAATTCATCAGGCTATCTTGCCCAGGAAACACCACTGTGGAAACAGCCAGGAAACACTACTGCAGCTGCAGTACATGTAGTTCCCTTTCAACCATAATGGGTTACAGGTCTTGTGATCATAATTGTGAAGGCACAAAATGGAGAGAAATTTTTTGTTTGTACATTTTCTTTTTCGACTAATTGTGCATCTACGAGAAATATTTTAGCTGATTATATCATTTCTATATTACGAGGGAAAGCCAAAAATTATCTGCACTTTAAACATAATATATCTTTACACAATTTTTGGCTTTCCCTCATATTATGAAAACTAATTTTTAAGTTAAAACATTGCTGCTATTGACAACCAAAATGTACAGATGTGCATGTGTGTGTGTTTATACATTACTATATGTATGGATGAATGTGTGTCCGTGCTTGTATGTAGAAATATCTTAATGAAAAATATGTATACATGAATGTATTTATATCCTTCATCTAATTTTTTCTTACTCTTTGTACTAATTATAAGTGTGAGTATTGGGTATGTTCACACACACACATATGTGAATGAGTTTCATATATTCACAAACACTCACATACACACATGCACACACACACTTAAATATAGTTCCATATACTAACGTCTTCATATGCCCAAACTTATGTCTCCTTATGTCTACACGCTATGGTATTTAGACACACAAATGTCTACATCAACTGATGTAAACAACGGATTAAGTGCTATAGACTTGTAACTTTCTAAGGGTCACTTGCTGTCTCATTTTCTTTAGCATCCAGCTCAGTTTATAGGACTGCTGACTACTGATGCCAAGAGAAATGACCAATTCCTTTGCCCAGTTCTTGAGCTCAAAACAATTTCCTATTTCCTGAGCAAGAAAATCCTATCAAATTTCTGTATTTATAAGAAAATATATGTGCATATATTTTGGTTCTAGAGCTTCCAACATTCACTTCCACTGACTTTCTTTGTTTCTTTTTTCAGCTTCTTCTGGTATAAGAACTTTTCATCCATAATGTTCTTTAAAAGAAATGCGAGTACAATATCAACTGAATTCTCCCAATAAATAACACCAATGTTTTGTTCTTCAGTATGGTCAGAGAATGTTCAAAAACTTTAAAACCAATAAGAACTATGAACAATTCCTTTTCTTTCTTTTAATCAATTAACCCCGAGAAAGGCTATAATGCTACTAAGATGCAAGATGCTACCTGTAGTTAAAGAGAATGAGAAGACTTTAGAAAGAGCTAGAAACCCAATCCTAAACAGGAAACAAAGGATAAATTTCTATCCCTGTTCAAAATACTAGGCAGATGTGTGAACCAGATGAGAGGTGTGCCTATCTAGTCTTATTAAATTTTATTGCTGATCGGGTGTTTATTTTTACAGTTAAAGCTTATAATATATGTAGTTGTTATTCATAGTTTATATGGTGTTGTATGTTTTCTTTATTGATAAGGATTTGTTAAATTCATTCTTGCGTTTTGCTGTGTTGGTTGGTGATATGCGATTTAATTGAGCTATTATCAGATAAATGACAATTTAAACATTGAGATAATGTAGTGATTGTGTAACCAATGAATGTGTTGTTTGAATAGTTATCATAAGACAGGCATTCTCCAAATGAGCAAGTGAATTTATAGACAATATTGTTTGTTGAAAATTTAATTTTTTGCTGTATGGCTTGTGGTGATCATTAAGAATATAATAAATATATTTCATGACTAATGATATATAATTACAGCATAGTTTTGAACTGACTATTTTGTTCACTTATTCGGAAACAAGAGAAACTATATAAACAATAAAAAAAATATTCCTTTTTTGTTTTATTTGATAATATCTGTATAAATATAAATATTTTGTGGCAGCAGATGTCTTTTAATTCAACTACTAGTGAGGAAGGTTAATTTTAATGATCATCTTTTCCAAATTATGAATAATCCTTCTCAAACAAAAAATAAATTCTGTAAAGAATTCTCCAAAGTCCATTTTGGAAGAAAAAGTAAAACTAATATGGTCAAAGCTTTTGACTTTCTTAAATCATCATCAGGGTAGGTATATACAGACAGTGTGGACATAAGGATCAAAACTGTATCAATGTAATCTTCAAGCTAATTTGACTTATCATGCAGTTTTGATCCATATGTCCACACTGACTATATCTATAAATTCTCTATTTCTAATATGTTTATATATCATATTAAATGTTATTTTTAGTGGATACTCATATTTGAGTAGATGTTCTGTGTATTTATTAAACAGTATATTTATTTATTTTTGTCTACCAGCCTGAATTTACAAGGTGTTCAAAGCTAAATTTGACAGTTTTTTCAAATGGAAACATAGTGAATACCAAAGCCAAAAATCAATTTATTGGCAAAATAGAAAAGTGGCATATAGTTTATAATAATAAAAAGGCAATTCACTCAAAGAACCACAACCAGACTCTGGATTCTGGCACATGAAGCCTTCGTAAGGAGAGCCTCAAATGTCTCCTTGGTATTACAGGCAGAGCACTTGATGTTATTCCTAACTGTGCCCCATGCATAATAATCCATGGGATTACAATCAGGAGAGTTAAGGGGCCAAACTTTGGGTTTGGTGATGTCTTAAAAATTATCTGACAACCACTTCTGGAGGTGTGCCAAGGAGCTGAATCTTGTTGCCATGCAAATGGTCTCTCAGCAGCTACCACAGTGTTCAGCAACTCCACATAGCCATCTGAATTGAGCCTGACACCCTGTTCAAAGATGTGAGGTGGTATGACATCACCCTCATTAGAGACACACCCAAAAAAACATCAGTTTGGGGAAACATGATTTTTCATGACATGAGGAACATTATATAGATTGTAGGCAAACCATCCATTGTTCTTGGTGTTGAGCAGTTGGTCCTGACAAAATTTCTTTTTGTTAGAGCAGGACAAGATCATCTCTGATTCAACCGGGTGTTTCACATTGTGTAGGAGTTTCTTTGCCTTTGTCAGACAGTTTTCTCAAGATTTTTCTGTAAGAAGTTGGCCTTTACACCTCTTGTATGATTGGTAGTGGAGGTCCTTCACTTCAAAGAATACATTCCCCTGCCTGGGTCTTCCATCACTTTCTCTTGCAGTTGTTGGATGAATTCTGGTGTATGGAAACAATCAAAACGTCTGCTGTGTCCTTTCTTACAAGCCATGGCCCCATAGTCTCCACTGCAGCTATCCATTTTGCATCTTATTGTTTTCACGGTGTTCAAAGAGCATTGAGCAACTGTCATGATTGCAACATTTTGATGCCTGGCATGAATCATCATGATGCAGGTTACCTTTTCCAGATGGCATTCACTCATCCATGTCAGTTAACTTTGACACCTCTAAAACTGTCAAATTTAGCCCAAACACCATATATATATATATATATATATATATATATATATATATATATATATATATATATATATATATATATATATATATATATATATATATATATATATATATATATATATATATATATATATATATATATATATATATATATATATATATATATATATATATATATATATATATATATATATATATATATATATATATATATATATATATATATATATATATATATATATATATATATATATATATCTATATATATATATATATATATATATATATATATATATACATATATATATATATATATATATGTTTATATATATTTTTGTTTTTTAAAGGGTCGTGGACATCCATTTCCTGATTCGTATGTGTTTTTTGTATGTTTATATATCTAAATATGTGTTTGTGTATTATAATCTGATTGTGTATGTATTGTCTTTTACAAGATTTCACCCTCCTCTACCCATATCATCACTTCAAATGTATCTTAGCTCAACATTAGATTTTAATGTTTATATGAACTGAATTTTGGCCTTTCAATTAAAACAAGATAAATAACAAAACATATGTATTTTTCCTCAGTTTCTTCCTTAAAGAATTTTATAATTTTTAAACTTAATACAAATTAAATTTAAAATTGGTAATTTTTAATTTTCAATTTTATGTTAATTAAAATGATTTCTATTTTAGACTATTTTATGGTAATTAGAATGATTTCTATTTTAGACTAACCCTAACATTAAAACATTAATTATTATAATCAAAGTTTGTTGTCAAGTTTTTTGAATTCCCATATATTTGTATTTTGATTGGTCATTGCAGCTTATGTAACAGTGCTTTCCCTAGTGAGGGCTGTTTGATTGATTTGAACCTTTTAATACACTTTATTCTACATTCAACACCAGCACTTGATAAGACACCAGAAGTGTTGAAAAAAAAAATGGCTATTTTTGTAGTGATTTTATAACATATTTATGTTAGAATTTTCAAATAAATTATATATATATATATATATATATATATATATATATATATATATATATATATATAGTTAGAAACATTTACTTTCTGATCATGAGATATGGGTTTAAATCTCACCATGGTCAATTTGTCAAATATATATATATATATATATATATATATATATATATGCACAAGAAAATTTCTCATTGGATACTGCTATCTGAGATATACTCACAACCCATTGTTGCTCTGTTTTCTTATCATAGGTGTTTCTTTGACCTTCAGTCAGACTAAATGAAACTTGGAAAATAAGCACATAATCATATATTAATATTTTACAAAGTAAATACTGATTTTACAGATTTTCTAATCAATTATTTTCACTCTCTATACCTTTAGCCAGTTTTATTTTCCATTAATTCTTATTTCCCTCCAAATTATATTAGCAGCTGCTAATAACATATAGAATATTTCAAAAGTCCTCACAGAATATCATATTGCTAGAAAGATCTTGGCATCTTCTATAAAGCTCTAGTTTGGTGGACCTTCTATCCATAATACCAGCAGATTGGATACAGTGTTATTTACAAGAATAGTTCTCTTTTTGGCTGGCAGGAATGGTAAATTCACAAATAGAAAAATTCTTAGGATTTACTCAAGCTTAGGATATTGGTTTTCCTGGCTGATTTTTTTACTCAAGTTCATGATACAAAAAGCACAAAACATCTTGACAACTTTATTAAGACATTTAATTAAAGACCAACTGTTCTTGGATGACTGTGTTGAGTTTTCCAGAGTTTCATTCTGCTGAGATAGACACAGTTTGCAAGGAACTTCTATCTAAGTTGATATTCACCCACTTTCCCAAATGTATCGATCAGAGGATGAAATTCAAATAGAATTTATGATTTCGTAACAGAGGATAATTTCATTTGGGATGAATTTTGGCTAAAACTGATCAACTTTAAATAAATTATAAAATATGGGGATAAAATTTTGGGATGATTTTTGAAAGGTTTTTAACTTCTTCAAAGAATTTTCTGTTTTTATGTTCAATACTATGAAAACCTGTCAAATGGATTAAATCTTACATTTAGTATTAGGATTAGGGAATTTTGACTTTTCATATCCATTTGAAAGGAGGAAGCCTTCAGACCAAACAATTCTTTTCAATTTGAAATAGTTATCTTCACATGATGTTTAACATTGGATGTTTTTACTAATCTGATTTCATCCACTTGTTTGTTATTAGGATGTTTTCATTTCAAAGTTTTCTGATACTTATTCATATTTGGTAATTTCGAAGTGGTGGAGCAGATATTATCTTAATGTTAATTTAGCTCAACTTTTTGCCAACCTGATGCAGATTGAAGCCAAACATTTTGTGGAGATTTTTCAGCTTCTCTATGTTTGGTTTGAAATATAAAGCTGGATTTCAAAATCTGTTTTGCTAACTGAAAATTCATTTTGAAATTGAATAATCCAATCCCATTACTTCTTGTCAGCATTTTATTCTGATATCTTACCTTTTTTCTGTCTGTTTTTAAAAATGTTAATTTTTTTTTTGTTGGCAATTTTCAAATTTCCAATGTCCTAAAGTTAAAAATCTTCACAAAGTGTTGAAAGTGGATTTGAAATGGCATTGTCCTCAGTAGGTGAGTTTTTTAACACGAATTTTCTTTCTTTTTTAAGAACTGTTTCTTTTTCCTATAGTTATTTGATTTTATCTCTAAAAGGAAATTTTCCAAGAATAAAATAAAAACCACAATAAAATTGATGTGAATTCTTAAATATCTACCTAACAAAAGTGATGATGATAATGATAGTATTTGTAAATTATATTATAGATTAGAGCAGGAGCCTGCTCACAGGGAAATTGTAGGTCTTTTTATTTATATGCCAAATCCCTTTAGGACATGGCCCCATTATATCTTTGCCCAAGTTTCTATCTTTTAAAACTCAAAGTTTCATCTTCTTAATAACACTCACATTCCTTATTCTAATATCCATTTATACAGACTCATGAGGTAGATTACTAAACTTTTTCCTCTGTCCCTCTTACCTTAAATATCTTGTGAGTGTCAAATTTTCTAAGCTCTCTTTCTTCAGTCTGTATCATAGAAGTTTAAACTGTATTTTTTTATCCTTTTTGTTCCCATTTTCTTTAAATTTACTTTTTGGTCACATATTCCATGCATCGTATTCTCAGCATCCTTCTATAGAACCATACCTCAAGTCTCCTCTTTATCTGTGAAGACATTAGCCAACATTCACTGCTGTATTAAAGGAATTATATTGCACAACAGTTCAGCACTCTTTTTTTGTTTCTAATTAAATTTTCTTCTTACCTATTACTTTGCTTAGCTTCAAACAAAAATGGTTTGACATTCAGTGGTGAGTAGATGAATAAATAATGAAGACTTCATGAGTGATGGACACAAGGTCATATAAAATAAGAAGTCACATTTTTGTATTGATAGGTTGACGAAGAATCTCAGAAAGAGATGAAGTATGTATTTGTTGTTCAATCTTGCTTGGGAATGACGATATTCAGTCCCCCCCCACGAGGGTGTCATGTGACACAAGGCCTTTTTAATGTGGGATCTCCGAGCCCGTGGGCCCGGCCAAAAATATGCCCATTGAACCTGTATAAACGGGTTCAGGGTTGTTTTACCTCCCTGAAAGGGAATCCGCCCTTCGTCTTAGCCTCTTTTGGGTTCCTTCCCGCCTGAAGGCAGAGAGTTCAACCGAACAGTCGGTTGAGAAAGTGAGCGAATGACTGCAAAACACTTTCCTCCTTCCCTTTTTATAAGCAAAAGCACACAATGCATGCTGGGATTTTTCCCTAGCCAATAAAATAAGCTGGTTTGCAATTTCATATAACTCAGTCCCAACTTTTCTTGTCTTGAATCAGAATGCTATGTTCACTTTTCCAAAGATGTTTTTGTGTGTCAAAGCTAATTCTTAATTTGTGAACTTTTTACCATATTACTGTTGATTTGTCTTGCATATATTGTTTGCTTGTTTTATATTTTTTTTGCCCTGTTTTTTTTCTTTTTGGTCTTTCTCTTGTTATTGCAAACTCTGTCAATTCTGTTAGTTGGACAGTTTATTTATTTTTTCATTTGACCATGGCTACTCATTCCCAAGTATCAATAATAACATTTTTTACTTCATCAGATAATATAATATTAGTGCAACCTGACATGTTCAGAAAACTCAAATCACAAGTTGGATATGTCTGTATAGATGATAAATCATTTAGATCCAAGTCTTCTGTGATTTATTTATTTTTGTTATTTATTACTAAATCCAATTAAAAAACAAATTTTGACATCCATGAAGTATACAAGTAAATCTGGAAAACAGATTTAATATTATTCAATAATTGAATTATGTAAAAGAACGTATAGTAGGTTTATTTAAACTATTATTCATTAATCCCATAATCTACCTAATTTAATATAATAATTTAATCTATTAATAATTATTCTCATCATCTGTGCAACATTATATAATAATTTAATATAATAATAATTATACACATTTTTTTAGAACTTAATATAATTTAAGTGTGTTAGGTTAACCTGATGATGAATTGGAATATAATCTTTAAAAAATTACAGTGTATACATGATGACTATGTTGGTCTAGAGTATTCAAAAGTATTGATTACTGCAATAAACAAAATATAAAATTTGCCCAATGAGAATGCAAACTTTATTAGATGATTTTCAAGTAAAACAGCAAACTAACTCCAAGCAATATTATTTCAGACAAAATTTGCTTAAGAAACAAGTAACCAAAATTAACATTTCAATTTTTAAATGTGGATGCTGAGAATACCATGGACTGAACATATGATTAACAAGGAAGTTTTAAGGAAAATACAAACAAAAAGGATGCTTATACATAGAATCAGAAAGAGATAGTTGAAATTTCTGATACATATGAGAAAAGAAGGCTGGGAAAATTTGATACTCACAAGACATATTGAAGGCAAGAGGGACAGAGTGAAACTGCAAGCTTGTGCAAATGAATAGCAGAAAAGCAACTGAGATGGATGGTGAAAAGACAAATCTTATGAAGAGCTACAAAGGATAGGAAGTTGTGGAGAGTTATGATTGCCCATGACCTAAAGGGACAAGAAACATATAATAATAATAATAATAATAATAATAATAATAATAATAATAATATTTCAATTGTTTATTCACATTATCCCCAGGACATTATGAACAATAAGGAAATGCAAACAACAAACATTAAGATTACTGGTCTTCTTTTTTTTGTTTACTTCTGCTAAAGGCATAATATTCTAACATAATAGAGTTAGGGTTAGAGATACAGAAAACTTTCTCACTTACATTTTCTGTGTCTCCAGCACCTCTCCTCTCCCTTTCAACCACCCTCATTCTCAGCTTTTGGTTCATGCCCACACCTACTGCCTCTGTTCCCTGAACTGATAAATACACCTTTACAGCATCTACCTCAACATCTGTTTGTGTTTTTAGGAGCCTAAAGAGTTTTCTCTTTGAAATATTCAGTTTGATATCCAGTTTCATATACTCATTTACCAATCTGCTAATATAGGTGAGTCTCTGTCGGTTTGCATACAAGATATAAAGAGAGAGAGAGAGAGAAAAGAAGATGTTGAGAGAGAGATTAAGATATGGGGAATGTTGGAGGTGGATGCTTGTTGGTTGAAAGTGGGAAGCTGGTTTTTACAACAGGAGAATCAATGGGGGAGAGGTTGTGCCAAGACTGCAGCTTTTCTCTCTTTGCAAAACTAACTTCTTCCATTACCAGAAGAACAGTGACCTTCTTTCTTTACATCGTTCTCCATAATTATCATTTCTCTCTATCATAATGAACTTCTTTATCATATCATCAGCTTCATCAGTCTTCAGCATCTTCATCTTTATTGCATTTTCATTATCTTTATAAACTTCTTTAAAATATCATTAACTTCACGTAATTCATGTTGACGATATTTTATTACCAAATATCATCTCTAAGGATATCTGTTTTTACCTAAACTTCGTTGTCATAAAATTTTACATTTTTAATAATTGTCTTGTTGCTCTCTGTTCATTGAAATTTTTTTTATTATTCTAGCAATTTATATATTTGATGAAAGTCTGTGCCTGAAAATTTAATTAATTAAAGACTATTCATCTATTGTTGACTTTGTTATATATTTATTCATATTTTTTCTTTTTTTTTTAGTTTAATGTAAAAATTGGTGAGGGATCATTTTTTTAAGAGCTGGTTAGAACCCATCGAAGGAACCATTTTCTATAAAAGATAGCTAAATTCTATCATTTAAAAAATATGGTTTAGAAAATTTTCTAAAATAATTATTATGAATCATCTATGAAGATGATGGTTAGGTACCATTTCCTGAAAGAGGTGATTATGGACCTTCTATTAAAAAGATGGTTGGGATTTTTTTCTTAGAAAATTATGACTATTGGTCAACTTTTAAAAAGATTATTTGGAACAATTTTCTATAAAAAAAGATGGCGACAGCTCATCTTTTTAAAAAGTTTGGCTTGGTTTTGTTTTGTTTTATGGCATATCAACCTCAATGGGTTTATTTAATGCAGACAAAATTTTTATTGCTAGTAATATTGTGTTTTGTAAAAATCTATTTCTGGTAATAATTTTTTCCTTCAAAAATGTATTGCTGGTAATATTTTTCCTCAAAAATGTATAGCCAGTAATATTTTTTTCCAAAAATGTATTGCTGGTAATATTTTTTTTTTCAAAAATGTATTGTTGGTAATAGTTTTTTTCTTCAAAAATTTATTGCTGGTAATAATTTTTCTACAAAGTATTTCTGGTACTAAAACCTATTTTTACACTTTCATAGTGTTTTTTACACCAGTTTGGGGCTTAACTATTTGCTCATGGCTGGAACCCTAACAGATGCTACCACCCTGAGTCAGGGTGGACCTGGGAACACTAGCAATTAAGAGGTGGTTCCAGGCTCCTCAAAACCTCCTGATCAGAGGCCTTGCTGCTGGATGTAGTTTATTGTCTTACCCAGGATGCAGATATAGTTTATCGTCATACCCAGGATGGTTTTTAAAAAGTGGTTAAGAAAATTGTTAAATATTTTAAAAAGGATCATTTTCAGGAACCAGAATTCCATTATAACCATTTTATTACCTTCTTAAAAAGTATTATTGACTTTTTTGTTTACCTCTTTTTCTGTTTCATTGTGAAGTAACCCTATATATGTAAAGTTTCATCTCAGCATCTTTTTACATCTTTTTTATAATTTTAGTCCTTAGTTTTCCTGCTCTACAGGTAACCTCTTCCCTTCCAAGCTTACTGTTTATATTCCAACTGGTACAAGATATTCCTAGCTTTTTATGCTACCTTCAAGAACTCAGTAAATCATCTTTACCTACTTTTTAAAAAAATCCGACAAGAAATGGATTGCATGTATTTTTTGGGGACGAGAAAGAATGGAATGTAAAAATGAAGCCTTAACAAAAGGTAAATAAGATTTTGCATTTAGAGAGAATCCAAAGTGAGAAAGGCATGAGAAGGAATGACGTACAGGGAATAAGATGGGAAAAGAGAAAAAAAGAATAAATGGAAAAGACAAAACAAGACGGAAAAAGATGAAAAGAATAAGAAATAGTGAAAGAAAAAATATATGTGAAGCTAAATGAGAAAATTGAAAGGAAATAGTCTGAAAGCAAGCAAGCAAGAAAGAAAAAGAGTGTGAGAGAGAGAGAGAGAATAAATAAGTATGCAGGATGAAAAGAGAGAGAGAATAGAAAAGTATTCAGGATAAAAAAGAAAGAAAGAAAGAAAGAAAGAAAGAAAGAAAGAAAGAAAGAAAGAAAGAAAGAGTAAATTAAGCATTAAGAGCAAATTCAGTAATAAAAGAAAAAAAAATCTCTCTTTTCTTTGAAGCTAATTTTCTCTCCTCTTAACCATACTTGGTTAAGTCTTCTTATCTTTTATTGGTCAAATAATCCTTCAATGTCTTAACCATAGATTTTGGATTTTTTTTCATCTTTTGTTCACTATTTCATCCTGATAGAAGCAGTAAAGACTAGTAAAATAAAATGATAAAGAAAAAACGAATTTGGAAATTGGTTTGTTTTTCTTTTGTTGGTTGATATCAATAAACTACTTTTCTCTAAGTCCTAGTGATCTGTGACAACTCCTGAGCATTGCCCGTCTCCTTGAATAGATCTTAATCAGAAAGATATTTGCTTCCTTCTCTTTCAGCTTCTCTCACTTATTTTTACCTTTTCTTTACCAACAGATTTCTTTGCTTTTTGTTTATTTTCTTTCTAGTCTTTGTTTCTCTGAAGAAATTTGGTATCCAATGCAATCAAACCCTTAAAGGTTGCCAGGACACTTCCAATGATCTAATGGCAATGCTATTTGTACATCACGTGTTTTGAACTTTTAACCATTTAGCTAGATCCATTTTCTTCACAAGTATTTGCATCATGCACTATTTAATCTGGAAATGTGTAATATACATTTTATTATAGATGACTTAGCCATAGTTTAGACAAAATATATAAATATAAGTATTTACTAAGTTTGGTAAAGAGTATCATTTGGAAAGACCAAACTCATTTGAATGATGGGATTGTTTTATCTTTAGTACAACTTTAAATAAACATTTAGGTTAAGAGATCAAATTTATGTCAGTAGAATTTTTCTGGATGTTTGATGTTACACCATTGTCCTATTTTTGCTTTCTCCATTTTTCTTTATCAATATTTGATAGTAAGTTTTTGCTGTTGTTGAAAATCCTCAATTAATGTGGTTTCTCCCTGGCACAGTTCTTTGTTTGTGATTCTGCAGTGCCAGTCCACAAGGTTTGAAGTAAAATGGTCTTCACAAAGATCTGTACACTTTGCTCACTCAAAGCTATTTTTAACCATTGATCTGAGAAAGTGGTTGCTGACAGTTTAGATAAATTTGGTGCTATAAGATCCATATAAATGTCTTGGTCGGATGAGACTATTTAAGAACATGACTCAAGTTTTTAGGTTAATGTTTTGGTTTTGTAGCAATTTCCAGTGATGGGTGGAACTATCTCTAGGACGGCCTATTCTATGTTCCATTTCCTTATATCATGAAAATCAGTGTTGGTCATGTTTAGCTAAGATATTCCACTGGTCCCAGATTTATACAAAACTTCATGCAAATTTGAATAGTTTTAGCTTACCTGTTAGCAGTCTTAGATCTGCCTTTCAGACATTTGAAACAAAATTCAATATATACTTGGTAAACTGTGCAAAGTTTGTTTATAATCTTGTCAGCAATAAAATTCAATCATTTTTACATTTAAACCTTATAAGCATTTGACTCATCAAAATTGAATCAGCTTTCCAATACTTTTAAAGCCGAGAAAATCTAAAGACATCTGGCTTTAATGATACATATCTGTCCAGACATGTATTCAAATAATCCTATATGCTTTTGTATATATATTATAGATATAAACTTATAGGCATTTTCAATACAATAGCATAAAAGTTTCTTAATAAACATTGAGTGAAATATTGTTAGAAAGCAGAATAGAGTATTTTCAATCAAACTGAGACATACTTTACATTTTCTATTATTTGGCTCTTAATTCTTTCCTTCTCATAACTTACACTTCTTTCTAGCACACTTTCTGGATATCTCAATTTACTCTCTTACACTTTCTGAATATTTCAATCTTCTCTCTTCCTCTTTCCGAATATCTCAATCTTCTCCATTTCTCTTTCTGAATATCTCAATCTTCTCTCTTTCTCTTTCGGAATACCTCAATCTTGTCTCTTTCTCTTTGTGAATATCTCAACCTTCGCTGTTTTTCTTTCTGAATATCTCAATCTTCTCTCTTTCTATTTCTGAATATCTCAATCTTCTCTCTTTCTATTTCTGAATATCTCAATCTTCTCTCTTTCTATTTCTGAATATTTCAATTTTCAATTTCTGAATATTTTAATTTTCTCTCTTACTCTTTCAGAATATTTCGATTTTCCCTCTGTCTGAATAACTCAATCTTCTCTCTTTCTCTTTCGGAATATTTCAATTTTCTCTCTTTCTCTTTCTGAATATCTCAATTTTCTCTCTTTCTCTTTCGGAATATTTCAATTTTCTCACTTGCTGTTTCTTATATCAATCTTCTCTTTCTCTTTCTGATTATCACAATCTCCTCTATTTCTCTTTCTGAATATCTCAATTTTCACACTTACTGTTACAGAATATCTCAATCTTCTTTCTTACGCTTTCTGAATATTCCAATTTTCGCTCTTTCTCTTTCTGAATATCTCAATCTTTTTTCTTTCTCTTTCTGAATATCTCAATCTTCTCTTTTTCTCTTTCTGAATATCTCAATCTTGTCTCTTACACTTTCTGAATATCCCAATTTTCGCTCTTTCTCTTTCTGAATATCTCAATCTTCTCTCTTTCTATTTCTGAATATTTCAGTTTTCTCAATCTTTCTGATTTTATCAATCTTCTCTCTTTCTCATTCTGAATTTCTCAATCTTCTGTCTTTCTCTTTCTGAATATTCCAATTTTCACTCTTTTTCTTTCTGAATATCTCAATCTCCTCTCTTTCTCTTTCTGAATATTTCAATTTTCACTTTTTCTCTTTCTGAATATATCAATCTTCTCTGTTTCTCTTTCTGAATATTTCAATTTTCTCACTTACTCACTCTGAATATCTCACTCTTTGCACTTACTCTTTCTGAATAGATGAATCTTCTCTCTTTCTCTTTCTGAATATTCAAGTTTTCGGACTTTCTTTTTCTGAATATCTCAATCTTCTCTCTTTCTCTTTCTGAATATCTCAATCTTCTATCTTAATCTTTCCAAATATCTCAATCTTCTCTCTTCCTCTTTCTGAATATCTCAATCCTATCTCTTTCCCTTTCTGAATATTTCAATTTTCTCCCTTACTCTTTCTGAATATCTCAATCTTCTCTCTTTCTCTCTCTGAATATTTCAATTTTCACTTTCTGAATATTTCAATTTTTTCTGATTATTTCAATTTTCTCTCTTTCTCTTTCTGAATATCTCAATCTTCTCTCTTACTCTTTCTGAATATCTCAATCTTCTCTATTGCACTTTCTGAATATTTCAATCTGTTTCTGAATATTCTGATTTTCAACTTTATTGTTTTCTATCTCTTAAATTTTTCTCTTACACTAAAAAGGACATTTTTTTCTTTGCTTTTCAGTTTTTCGCAACACTTTTGATTTGATGAATAAAAGAAAAAAATGACCTAGACATTATAAAAGTAATTCTTATATAATTGGAAAAAGTTCCTTAAACTTGCTAATATTTATAATTTCCTAATTTTGTACAATTCTTCTATGATATTGTTCTATGCCTACAAATCCTGTTTATTTGAAAAAATCTGCTGCAGTTTGACTGAATAACAATTTTAATGATTTTTTGTGGAAACCACCAACAAAGGGTCAATATTTGCTTTGAAAAAATCAAAATTATGATTAATTAAAAAGAAATTATTTTAAAAGGAATTTATCATTAAAATTTCTACATCATTTATCAGAGATGCACATTGTTTTCATTTTAAAATGTTTGAATGAATCTTAGTGTCCAGTTGTAAGTAAATTAACAAATCTACCAAAATCAGTTAGGCATTAGTACTAAACTAACTAATTAGGCAAAGTAAATATTGTTATTAATTTTATTTGAATTTTTATGTGAATATTTTTTTAGTTTCACTGTATAGTGCTTATAATATACACACGGATATGTGTTGAGTTGTTTCAGTAGGTGATAATAGCAAGTATATCTACACATGACCTTTTACAGGTAATTGGAATGGGCTTCTCTGTCTTTATTTAATATACAACTTGCATCATGATTACTATTTTAGGGAAAGTAATTTTCTTCTAGGTGCAGTGCACAAAATGATTTTTTTCACATGTCTAAAAAAGTAATTTTTAGATATACAAGAAAAAAAAATATTTTGTAGTTATAAATATAAATTTTGCATGTGTGTCCACCTACACAAATTCAAGTATCAAATTGGATACATATACACATGTAAAGATATATATATATATATATATATATATATATATATATATATATATATATATATATGAGCACATGGCCGAGTGGTTAGAACTTCGTTTCTGACCATGAGACCTGGGTTCGAATCTCACCATAGTGGATTTGTCAGGAAGGATGACTTCCTGTTGTTATTGTACTGGAGGGGATCAATTCCAGTGTGTGGTACCTTTGGAAAGTGCCTGAAAACCATGCCACGGGTTGACCAAAGCTTTGTAAGTGAAATTGGGTAGACATTGATAGCTGTGCCTAATTCATCGTGGTCGAGGGCTTGAGCATGGTGGCCTTGTTCAAATTGTTGATCACACTAGATAACACCTGCTCTCCCAGAAACTGTAACTAAGGTCTGCTCAGCATAGTTGCAATATAAATCACAGGTGAACTCAGTGGGTGTTGAGCAAATATAAATGTGCCTGAGCGAGCGTCTGCAATAGGGATTAGCTAGCCACCCTAGCAGATGGGTATCCTTGAATACGAGTGGCCAGCTATTATATATATATATATATATATATATATATATATATATATATATATATATATATATAATATATTAAAGTTTGTTTAAACATTTTCTGTAATTGACTTAGATAATTTCAATAACACCTTGAATGTACAAATGCTTTAAACTAAAATCTATAAAATATAAATTTTAAGAAACTGGATAAACATAACATGTCTAAGATTTAACTCTAAGACTATGAACAGACAAATCCTTCATATGTAAAGTCTCAATTTATTTTCAGATGTTTATGTTGCACATTTTGTCTGGTTTATTTTTTATGCAAATTATTCTTGAAATCTGCAGCTTGTAAACATAGTTTGAAAAATGTTTGGCTTCTTTCTGGGTAGGTATATTTATGTTTATATCAGGGTAGATTTTCCATAGGAAAAAGCATGATTCTGTCAGGTAATAATTAGATCTGAAACTGAACCACAATTTCAAAATACTAACACATTGCCTCCAAGCCATCATGATTCTTTTTTTGTATTTAGAGAGCTGAGTATTTTTTCTCTCTCTCTCTCTCTCTCTCTTTATATATCTATCTATCTATCTATCTATCTATCTATCTATCTATCTATCTATATATATATATATATATATATATATATATATATATATATAAAAAGTTTACAGCTTGACAAAATTCACAGAATCTAACCAAATAATAAACATTTTTTAATCCTTACTTGGGTTGAGAATTTTTCAGCACTCATATATATACACCTGCACACACACACACACATATATAGAGAGAGAGAGTGAGAGTGAGAGAAAGACAGAGAGAGAGAGACAGAGAGAGAGAGAGATAGAAATGAATAACGACAAAAGGCAAACTTATCTTAGCCAATATGTTTTGTTCTCTAACAGACTTTATCAAGGCAAATGTAAGCATCTTATTTTGCAACAAGTTTGAAAAGTAAAAGAAAATTGATAAATTTTAAAACTTCTATAATTCAAAATATATAATACATAAATTAGTCTCAAAATAAAATAATATAAATAATTTTTTATAATTAGATTATAAATAAATAAATTCAACAACAGCATCAATAATAACATTTACTCATTTTCACTTATTAGACATTAAATCATATCCCTTAGTGTCTTTCATAATTTACCTTGACTTTCAGTGAGCCTGATATATATTCATGAGCATTCTTAAATTCAAAAATTTGAAAGAACTAACATTTTTATTGTTGCAAAATGTACCCCTACCCTACCTAGACATAACCACTTTTTCAGACATAACTTATAATTCATACAATAATATTTAATAAAAATGAAGATGCTACCACCCCAGTCCAAATGATTGGATTTCTCTGTATTCTTGGAAACAAAAAATTATGAAACTAAACTTTAAGACTCAGTAAATTTAAAAATAAGTTATTCCAAAATTCACTTGAAGATGAAACAGAACTAATGCTTTTAATTTAATCCTATAATTAAATTTGAAGTTTTTAACTTCGGTTTTTGAAACATGGTAAATCCTGTGTAGTGAAGAAACCATATTTTAAATCAGTTAATTTATAATATATATATATATATATATATATATATATATATATATATATATATATATATATATATATATAATTATGTGTTGTTGATGTTGCCATGTCTATAAATGTGCACAAAATGAGAGACACTGGTAGTTTCAAGATTTTTGAAAGAATATTTTTGAAAAAAATTGTTTTTTTAAAGAATATTTTTTTCAATTAAGGCAATTTCATCTTCATTCTTTTTCTTTTTCTCTCCATCACCTTTGTCCCTGACTATCTCGCATTGTGACAACAGAAAATTTACCAAGAATTTACCTGGCAGAACTAGCGATCAAGGCACTTCCCAGACATTTTCGTCTTAGTGGATTATTTTCTCTTTTCCTAAAATATATACATTAACTGTACCATTTTTAGTTATTAGATTTTAATTAATTGAAACAAAGTTTTTATTTAAACTATAAATCAAGCATCCATATGCTGAATCTGAATCAAGTGTTGTCTGATCAATGTTGATTCTGTTGAATTAATATTCCTTTTTTGATGTTGCAGATTGATTGATAAAACATCAAAATCATGTCTTATATATTTTCCATTCCATTAGATTCTCATTCAAACTTTACACATGTATATAATAATAATAATATAGTTATGCATATGAGTGTAAGCACTTTTCTTTTATATCTATCTGTATATGAGTAGAATTATACTTCTGTGGAAAGTATAAATATTAATGGATATGAAATATTATCATTATATGTATATATATATATATATATATAAAGAAATATAGTCTTAAGGTGTGCTATATTTATGGGATAAAGTGCTCAATATCAGAGATAGAGCGTGTGTAAATATAAAAGTGAACATAGAAGTCAACACTTAGAGGCTCTAAGTGTTGACTTCTATATTCACTTTATATTATATATATATATATATATATATATATATATATATATATATATATATATATATAAAATATTTTGTACATATTTATATACATATCTGTAAAAAATGGGAATATACATATCTGTAAAAAATGGGAATGTCTATGATATGGTAATTAAAAAGATATATCTAATTAATATATAATCATTATTCATACATATATATATATATATATATATATATATATATATATATAAATAATATATATATTATTTAGAATTTATATACAGTGATGCACAAAAGTAAGTGAACCCCTAAGATAATATTTTAAAAATTGTCACTTTTTATCCAGATAATCAACAAGTCTTAATTAATCTATATATTCATTAAGAAAAACCTTTATAAAATGAATTACAACCAATTTCAAAATTTTTTTTAAACAGGTCTAAAAATATTAATCAAAATATATTTTTTTAACTCCTCCTCCATATATGTATATATATATATGTTGTGTATGATACACCTAATTTACATAAGTGGAGTACCGACCATATAAATATGGGTTGGTACCGGAAGACGACGGAAGATTAAGAGATCGAATCCAGAGACTCTGCCCGACTGCGAATTAGTCAACCCATTCTGCAGGAACAGTCTTCCCAAGAATATACCAAAACTACCTGTAAATATTGTGTACCATTTTTTCATTGTTTCAATACATTTTGTTACGTACATTTTGTGTTGTATTATTATTATTCCATGCTTATTCAAGCTTCAACAATATATATATAGGGAAGAGGTTATAGTAGTTCCAATGAGAGAAGAGTGTGTACATTAAAAAGAAGAGAGAAACTGCAAACGTCTTTGGTTGTAATATGAATTTTGTTTTAAAATATATGATGCTTTATTTATCTTAATTTTGCTACATTTGTTTCCGGTCTCTTGGCATTCATCAGGCAAAAAGTGGATATTTCCACATATTATTCAAAGGAATTAATTTTTCTTGTGTTTTTCGATGTTAATTATTCTCAATATTAGACATTCTCTTTTTTGTGTGTTAGTCACCCAAATGTCTTCTTTGAACTCTCTCTCTCTTTCTCTTTCTCTCTCTCTCTCTCTCTATATATATATATATATATATATATATATATATGTATATATAGTAGAGAGAGAGAGAGAGAGAGATGGTGGGTTCTGCCTATTGTTGGGCTTATAGTCCTTTCCCATCTATTGAACAGGAGTAGTGCTTTATCCCTTGTTTCCTGTTTAGGATTGGGTTTTCTAGTTCCTTCTAAAGTCTCTTTCAATCCTCGTAACCCAGTGGTGGAACTAGTGTTTTTGATGCCCAAGATGCCCTCAAGTTTGCCACCACAAACTAGAAGGAATACAATATTACAATGCACATTAACAACAAAATTATTCAAACAACCATCAATTTTTTTTTTTATCCATTTCTCAGAAATTAATGCCTGTATGATACCAGTTTTTTTCTGTGTTTCTGTTAACATGGTATTTATAACTCCTCCCTGATAAATTATGAAATAAAAGTACAATTGTGTTTATTCATTTATTTTTTCAAAAATAAAACTGAAGATATGTAAACAAAACGAAGATGTTATTCCTTTTTTTCGAAATCAGGAAAACTTTAAAAACTTTTTACGATTTTAAAAGAAAGATAACATGTTTTTGTTTATATATCCTCTGTTTTATTTAAAAAGAAAAACAAAAAAACATATTGTACTTTTAATATTTAGTTCATGATTTATCAGTTTTTTTTAATATTTATTTAAATTTTAACAAGTCATAAATTAAATTCTAACAGATCATAAATTAAATACCATGTTAACAGAAACACGTTTTTTTTTCTTTTAGCAATGTAAAAACAATGAAATGTCTTTTTAAATTATTTTGTTTTATGTAGTTGAAGTTATTATTAGCAAAGTAGTAGACTTAGAATTAAAAGTCCGATAAAATTAATTTTACTTTTAAAAACTAAAATAAATAAAATCATACTTTTAATTCTTAGTCTATTTTGCTTAATAAAACTTCAACTATCTAAACAAAAAAAATAAAACATTGCAATGTTTTACTACCATGAAAATTGTAAATTGAAAAATTGAAAAAAATGCTCATTTTTGGACTTTGAATGAAATTTTTTGCTTTAAAAATATATTAATTTTCAATTTTTTTAAAATTTCTGTTCAGTATTTCCAGAAAAATTTGGAATGTATGTGATATCCTTAAAGCAATGGAATTATTTCAGTTTATTTATCTATCTACTTTATAATTTATGAAAAGTAATGATTTTATATCTGTATTAAGCTAGGCCTATGATATGATAAAAAAAAAAAATAATTGGTTCCCTTAGTTATTTAATTTTTTTTTTACTAACAGTTCAGAGTCATGAAAAATCAAAATCAAAGTTTGGGTTTCTCACATAGGTGTGAAAAAACTGTGGATTCACTAAATTCACTTAATCCAACCCCACATCAAGCCCTTTAAAAATGTTCAAATTTTTTCATACCTTTTGCTCACATCTTGTAAGTGAGGTTTATCCCCAACAGCTGACAGCGTTTTTTGGAGACAATTTTTTTTATTGCTGGTTGACTGGCTGGCTTTGAGGCAGCCATATCAAAGACAAATTGGCTTCATTTGAACCCTATCTTTCTTCCTTATTGCTGCATTTTTTCTTTTCTGAAAACTCACCGCAGACCAAAAGTGCCACCTGGGGCAGACCACCCTCTCTGTACTCCCCTAGCTATGCCACTGCCATAACCCCTTGCATCAAAGTAGCATTTTTCACCTTGCTTGGATTGAAATAATTTTATATATATGGTGTAACCCGGATATAAGAGACCCGGATATAAGAGAGATTTTCTCTGGTCCCAAATTAGAGTCTGTGTTAATGTATATAAAATAGACCAAACCCGGATATAAGAGACTTCTTCTCCGGTCCCGACAACTCTCTTATATCCGGGTTACACTGTATATGGATAGCAGTTGATTTTGTGGAATCTGAGAACCAAGTTCAAATTCCAGTCAAGTTCGTTATATTCACTTATGTGCATATACCCTTGGGAAAAGTATGAATCTACCTTTTCTCCCCCAGCTATGGATAAATAGAAAAACAGATTGGATCCTTTAGTCTTGATTCAAAATAATATTATAAACTTGAGGAGGGTCATTTTGGAACTGTGTAGCACAATATGTACACCACTTTTCTGTATTCAGCTCTTCCAAAGTGTGGTTGGTTCGGCACCAGCCTTCACAACTATACTCAACAAATCATATGTGCAAGTAGTCTGGCTGTTCATTTCTAGTAACTGTACCTCATTCACTGAAAATGACAGATATATATATATATATATATATATATATATATATATATATATATATTTATATATACTATCTCATACATATATATGTGTGTGTACAGACATAATCTGAGTATGTTAAACATACTTATTAATTAATATATATATATATATATATATATATATATATATATAGACACATATATTTGTATATATTATATGCACATCTGTAAAAGATGAAAATGTCTATGATATAATAATTAAAAAAGATATATATAATTATTATATGTAATATATATAATTTAGAACATATATATATATATATATATGTACAAGTATATTATTGGTGTATACGAAATAAATTCCAATAACCAACAATTACTATTCTTAAAAGCATGATCAATACAGAGTAGAGCAGATATAATTATTTATTTAAAAATTATAACATAAATATGTTATAAAATCACTACAAAAATAGCCATTTTGTTTCAACACCTCCAGTGTCTTATCAAGTGATGATGTTGAATGTAAAATAAATGGTTTAAAAGTTTCAAATTAATTAACGATCCTTCACAAGGGGAAAACGCTGTTAGAAAAGCTAGAATGACCAATCAAAACACAAGTATAGGAGAATTCAAAAAACTTGACAATGAAGTAAGGTTATAATAGCTGTTAAGAGCTTTAAAGTTGGGGTTATACTAAAATAGAATTTATTCTAACCAATAAGTATTAAATTATATGATAAAATTTGATATTAAAATTAAAAGTAAAAAATTGCCAATTTTAAAATCTAAATTTAATCTCTATTAAGTTTAAAATTATAAAATTACTGAGGAGAAAAGAAAAAATACATATGTTATTCAATTTATTTCTTCTTTGAAATTACGTTAGAATAGACGCTAGAATCAGCTGGTCTTCCTGACAAAATGTATACATTTTAATTCTGAGTGTGTGAGTGGGATGCTTACCTCTCGCATAAAACAATACAAACACACTCAGATTATAATACATAAGCACCCAGACATATTTAGATATATACACACACAAAAAAGTGATGAGACAGTAAACATCTCCATGGCCCTTCATAAAAAAAAAAACAAAAAACAAAAACGAACACATGCATACATACACAATTAAATGCATTTTCTATACACATAAACACCGATAAATACATGTACACACATCCACATATATTGACCTAGACAATCTGATACTACAACCAAGAAATATTCAAGACTGAAAGTGTTATTTAACGAATGCTAAACACTTATTAAAATATAACTTATATGGACAAATATACATAGATAAAAATGGTTAAAAATAACATTATCTAATATATAAAAAACGAAAATTCCAAATATATATATATATATATATATATATATATATATATATATATATATATATATATATATATATATATATATACACACACATATATTTGTATATATTATATACATATCTGTAAAAGATGAGAATGTCTATGACATAACAATTAAAAAAGATACATATAATTAATATATAATTTAGAATATATATATATATGTATATATATATATATATAAAAATGTATATGTATATTTATTTATATATATATACATGCACACTTATATATTTGTATATATTTATTTACATATCTGTAAAAAATGAGAATGTCTATGATATAATAATTAAAAAGATACATATAATTAATATATGCAATATATATATATAATTTAGAATATATATATATATATATATATATATATATATATATATAGATATATATAGATATATATAGATATATATAAGTCTATCACTATCTCATTCATATATATGTGCATGTGTCTTCATAGTAAGTTTGTAGAAATAAGTAACAAATTAAAAAGAAGCCTAAAAAGGAAAAAAAATAATGAAAAAGGCATAATATTTGGTGGTGTATGTTTGATTTACCAAATAATGGAATTTCAAGAGATAAAGACTTATTAATTCTTTTGAAGACTCTGATTACAACCAGATTCTCATTGGTCAAATAATGGAGAATCATTTTGCGAAATTTCCATTAAAATCTCATTGCCTTTTGTACACTATCTGCAATGGGCATCACCCAGAGCTCGCAATGTCTGACTGGCTACAAAGCAAAGCAACCAGATATACAGGACATGAAAAGAAAAGAAATAACGGCCAATCTAAAAGGTATTTATCTTAATTAACTTCGTCTATTCTGTTTTGAATCATCAAAAAATAAAATAAAATGAAATAGTGTCTGAGGAATATTAAATTAGAACATATTTGACTAACAATTTCCTCTGACCCAGCACTTTCATCCATAGTTGCACTGGTATGCTGTATCATCCCTATCCATCAAATGATGGCTGAGATGTATTAAACAAGAATTTGATTTTGTTCTGCCTCAGTTTTTCATCATTATACTTGCAACCACAAGTGCTTCCTCATCAAAATTCATTAAAGAAACATAAGAAATTTTCATTAAAGAAATATAAAAAAAAGTTTCTATTTTCACACAGACTATTATCCTCACCTTTATTGTTGTTATCACATTTGGGCCATTTGGTGTATATAGTAATTTACTAAGAAAAACTTTGATGTGGCACAGAACAACTAGTGAGGGTCAAACTCACTACTCAGTAGCAATTGACCTGATGAGACAAGCTTGCTAATTGCTACATCATGTTGAAGTGCCCTTGGCTGCTGCATATAATAGCTCCTCATCCTAGAAATTCAGACAGAAAAAAGTTTCATTAAAGAAACATAAGGAATTTTCATTAAAGAAATTCTATTTCATATGATCTCTGAAATGCATGAATTTAAAACATTCAGGTACAATTTTCCTTTGACATTTTATATAAAAATATTTGTATGTATTTCTTCAAATTTCTGTGTGTTAAAATATTTAAAGTTATGATTTTCAGAACAGATAAAATAAAATAGAATCAATTATCATTTTTTTCTGTTAATAAAGAATTTGTCTATATTTCTGAGATGAGGTATTATGTACACTATTTACATTATTCAGACTATTGTCCTCATCTTTGTCGCCATATTTATTACAATGTTTTAGCCATTGTATGCTTCGGCCTTCTTCAGGGGGTTGGAATATCGAACTGAACCCTTTATTTCGCTCACTGGGGTAGACTGTTCTAGTTCCATGTGCCATGTTTAATGGATGTCAGTTATCAGTTACCTTCTATTAATTCCCCTCTCCAAGTTCTCCACTGCCTTAACCAGGTATTGAACTCACACTCTTTGGCCGAAATGTTGTAATAAATATGTTGACAAAGATGAGGACAATAGTCTGAATAATGTAAATAGTGTAATAAAGTATTTGTTGTTACATCTTTTTGGAGAAAATAGATGATTGATTGATTTATGACTTATCAACCCTATGTGGGTCATTTAAAGCTGAATCATATTTTGAATTGTATGAGGTTGCTTACGGTACCGGGTATTCCCAAGTGTTCCACCATCTAATTACTGACCAGACATGACATTGCTTAACTCCAGAACAAATGGAAAATAAGTACTTTTTGTCTAGATTTACCAATTATCCTCAATTCCTCTATCTGATTGATTCCATAGCCATAGATTCAAAACTTTCTGTTTCTGATTAAAAAATATCATCACTATAGATGCTCACCATCAACATTAAGATAAAAGAATACAGTGTCCAATGTTGTCATCTTTATTCCCACTTCCAGCAATATTTCCTTTAACTTAAGGTAAAATGCTCTTGCTATATCACCCAAGCCATATACTGTTTTCATCAATAGCCATAAGTATCCCCTGTAGAATTCTTTTGGAGATTTTAACTAGATTTCTCTATTAATTGCATTCCCATGTAAATATACTGCACTGACCTCCACATTGAATTACATTTCCAAACAAAGATGGCTACCAGAGAGACTGCATGTCTTAAAGAATCTTTTCAACAAGTAGGGGAGTCTTTTGTCAATTCCTGAGTTTTCACAAAACCTTTTACTACTAGTCAACTTTCATTTTTAATTCATATCCTGCTGGAAAAAGTTTATACAGGCATCTTTTTTCCATATATTGTAACCATTTTACTTAAATTCCATATTTTCTTGATTTTGGATGGAAACTTGGAAATTTTCCAACATATTTCATTGAAATCTTTACTTTTCAAAATTACAGTTTATAATTATAGTTTAGATATAAACAAAAAGGGAACACATTCATTTTAAACAATTAAACAATCATGGAAGCTAAAAACTTTAAATTTAATTATATAATTCAATTAAAAGCATTAGTTCCGTTTCATCTTCAAGCGAATATTGGAATAAATTATTTAAAAAATAAGTGATTCCAATATTCGCTTTTAGTTGAAACATAACTAATGCTTTTAATTGAATTATATAATTAAATTTAAACTTTTTAGCTTCCATTTTTGAAACATGATTATTACTGTGTAGCGAAAAAAAAACATATTTTAAATCAGTTAATTTATAATATTTATGCTCTGTAAATTTACATTGAGGACTGTTTTGTAAAAATAAAAATAAAAATATCAATAAGAACACCGGATTATATATCTTACTGTTCTTTCTTTTATATATATATATATATATATATATATATATATATATATATATATATATATATATATAAATGCAAAGATAGAGAGTTAAAGGTATAGAATGATGGTCTATTTGTAGTCAGTGATAAAGTATAAATATATATTTATATATAAAGAAATGCAGATGATTAAAGCGATTCAAATAAATATTCTTGTTTGGAAAAATATACCTTGAACATCATGTTCATATAAAATCATGAGATGGTTGGAAGTGTGAATGAAACAATCAAGCTTTAATTTTACAGAGTGATCATCATTTTGTTCATACATTTTGTTAAAGAATAAATTTGATTTTTGATTCAAATCAATTTGTCTTCAAGGTTAAATTGTAAGCTGAAAGAACTTTACAGAGATGTATCAAGATTCATATAAAGAAACAAAGAGTTCATCTACTGTTGTTTCTGTGTTTCTCTATGCATTCAAACTAATGAATCTGTGTAGACAAACATATCCATATATAAGAAAGTATAATGTAACACAAAGAAGAGATATACACACACTACACATGTGCACACACACACATACACGCACATACATATTCACAGAATTGGACAAGAACCATACATTCACAGGCACACACACACTTGAATATAGTTTCATATATTAACCTCTTCATATACACAAAATTATGTCTTCTTTTGTGCACACACCACCGTATGTAAACACACAAATGTCTACATCAACTGATGTAAACAACGGATTAAGTGCTATAGACTTGTAACTTTCTAAGGGTCACTTGCTGTCTCATTTTCTTCAGCATCCAGCACAGTTTATAGGACTGCTGACCACTGATGCCAAGAAAAAAGACCAATTCTTTTGCCCAGTTCTTCAGCTCAAGACAATTGCCTATTTCCTGAGCAAGAAAATCCTATCAAATTTCTTATATTTATAAGAAGAGATATGACTGGAATTCAGATCATCATTCACACTAAATCATATACTTAAATACATAGAAATAATATGGCCTTTTCATATATCTGTATATGTATGTGAATAAGTATATATATATATATATATATATATATATATATATATATATATATATATATATATCAGTATGTATGTATGGTATATTTAGGCAGTAAGCATTTATCCAAAGAAGTTTGACTAAAAAGAACCTACAAAGTCTGCCTGTTTAATTTTTTTATTGTATTTTTCTAGTTTTTGAACATGCTGTTGTGTATTGTAAGAAAAATTGTGGATAAACTACACAGAGTTCATGCGTTTTTTTTTTCATGTAATTTTGAGCATCTCTGTCATTTTCAAGGACCAAGTGTTGGCTGTGTGGTAGATAGAATTCCTTTGTCTACATCCTGGTATTTTTAGAAAACTTAAAGTTTAAATTAATCTACAGTGACATCATGTGTAAAAGTTATTTGAAGTTAGGCCACAACAAAAAGAGTGTGATTGCTTTTTACTACATATATTTATATATTTATACATATATTTTAATAAAATAAAGTTATAAAGTATGCTATATTTATGGGTAAAAGTGCTCAATGTCTGTGATAGAACCTGAGTAAATATAAGATTCAACAATGAGGTCAATATATATATATATATATATATATATATATATATATATATATCTGTCTATATTTCTGAGATGAGGTATTATGTACACTATTTACATTATTTGGATGATTGTCTTCATCTTTGTCGCCACATTTATTACAACATTTCAAGAACACATGGCATAGTGGATAAAGTAGTTGGTTAGATTCAGTGACAGGATACCCGGTTAAGGCAGTTGAGAATTAACAGTAGATAACTGATAACTGACATCCATGGCACGTGGAACTACGACAGTCTACCTCAGTGAGCAAAATAAAGGGTTCACTTTGACATTCCAACCACCTGAAGAAGGCCGGAGCATACAACGGCTGAAACTTTGTAATAAATATGGCGACAAAGATGAGAACGATAGTCCAAATAATGTAAATAGTATATATATGCATAAATATGAATAACAGAGCTTTGTGTATTTTAACACAACATTGAAAATCTCAGTTGCAGTTGTAAAAAGAAATCAAAAGAGACTGACACATATACAAAAGCAATACTCTGTTTGGTGGCAAAAGCTGGTGGCACCAGAGGTGGCAGTACCACATTATCCACTGAAACTGTGTTACCTCCCCTGGTTGGTGGCTGACAAGGGCAGGGCATTGCACGTGATTTCACACCTTGTATGTAGAATATATATATATATATATATATATATATATATATATATATATATAGGGAAAGAGATAGAGAGAGCAGGAGGGAGTGAAACAAATTGTAAGAATACTGTGAAATATATTTATGTATGTAATATTTAACTATTTAGTTAAATGCTGATTGCACCATTGGCTTTGAGAATATACTCACTGGTCACTTTATTAGGAATACTCTTCTGGAACCCAGCTGGACCCACTTTTGCATTTAGAACAACCTCAGGTTTTCTTGATTCATTCTTCTAAATGCACTCTTTAGAAATTGGGGTCCATGCCATTATTATTGAATCTTGCACTTCTTCTAGATTGGTTGGCTGCACATTGAGGAATTTTACACCCCAAATCAAGACTCATCAGATCAGGCAACATTTTCCAATCTTTAATTGTTCAATTTTTAGGACCCTTAATAAATTGTGGTTTCAGTTTCTTGTTCTTATCTGATAGGAGTAGCACCTAGTATGGTATTCTGCTGCTGTAGCTCATCTGATTCAAGGTTCAACATGTTGTACATTCATAGATGCTCTTCTGTTTAGCTCATCTCATCCATACTACTTTAATCAATATTGAAATTTCTTCTTTTTCTGACCATTCTCTGTAAACTCTACATGCAAGAAAATGTACAGAAGATCAGTGGTTTTTTGAAATACTCAAACCCACCTCTCTCTGAATTCTTAGTGATGACAAACCCTGCCCGACATTTGGCATGAGTGATATTTGGGTATCAGTGACATTTATCCACTGATTCTGTGGGTGGTTTTCTGCCCCACCCAAAATAAAAACATTTTCCTTATTGTTTGATTTATTTATAAAAAAAAATATTTCTATTTCATTTTGCGTTACTTCTGTTTTTATTTTCAAATGTGGTTATTTATCTATGTTCTGTATAATGATAAATATATATATTTTCATAAATTTGTGTCTCTATGTGTGTATATACATCTGTATATCTAAACAAAGAAAAACAGAATTTAATTCTTATTTTCTTATTTTATCTTTTAGCACACATTTTTTTTCCAATTACTCTCAAATGTTAAAACCTGTTTCATGGTAGATATGGAGAATTTGCTGGATTGGAAAAATAAACTTGTGCAGCTGAAACGCATAGAAAAGTTCAAATGGCAGAGGTGAGTGGGAGCAAAAGTTAAGATATTAAATGAAAATAGTTTCTTGAAAAAGGAAAAGAAAACTGTCAAAAGAAAAATGAAATGAAGAAAGGACAAAAAATGAAAAACAACTATAACAGGAAAAATTGAAAATATATAAAAATTGAATAGAATTAAAAAGCAAAAATGAATTAATAAATAAGTAAAATGAATAAAAACTTGCAAGAAACTCATGCAAATAAGCATAAAGCTAAAGGAGACCTAAAAGATAAATATATAAAATATTCCAATATATACATATATATTATGTAAATAACTTAAAATGTGTTCATATGAATTCAATGAGGTTTTAACTTGATAATCTGATACATGGTTTTGTTGAGAAGGTTTGACTTGTTTAACAAAAATTGAGCCTCATCATGAGATAATGGCTAGTAAGTCTAGTCTGATTAGCCTTTACTACTGAGTATTGAGGTTGATCCTCTTTGGGTGCCGATACAAAAATCAACATTAAATAATCCAACAAGAACTGATTTGTCTATATTTCTGAGATGAGGTATTATGTACACTATTTACATTATTCAGACTATTGTTCTCATTTTTGTCATCATATTTATGAGTTCTGGTAAAAACATGTAATGATAACAGCAAAAATTGCAATCTGAGCACTGGTAAAAACTGATTGCTGAAGACATTAGATTTATAATACCCAGAAATTTGTATACAGATGTCCTTAAGGACACATGGCACAGTGGAGAACTTGGAGAGGTGAATTAACAGGAGATAACTGATAACTGACATCCATTAGACATGGCACTTGGAACTAGAACAGTCTATCCCAGCGAGTGAAATAAAGGGTTCAGTTCGACATTCCAACCATCAGAAGAAGGTATGGCAACAAAGATGATGACAAAAGTCTGAATAATATATATAGTGTATATAATACCTTATCTCAGAAATATAGACAGATACATCACTTGTTTCCATACTAAAACTTGATAATCCACAATATTTACATTTTTATTAAGGATAGATATTATAATCTGAAACACAATATTTTGCTTATATTCAATAAATTAACAAAAGTTCAATTGAGGTGTTATTGACTAACAAAAGAGTTTTGCATCAGAATGCTCATCAGGACCCACCTAAACATTCATTAATTCATTAAATATTATAGCTTTAATTATCTCTTGAAATCTTTTTGGTAAAAATTCTGCTGGTCTGAAACATATATTAAATTTTTATAATTTTAACATATAATTTTTAGATGTACCATAAATATTATTTTTAATATATTTTTTTTAGTTGTACCATTTATTTTTATTATTTGGTATCCTCTACAACTCTTAGATGTTTTCGACTGGGTGATGATGATAATATGTCAGCTCCTATGTGCATCTTAGAGATACAACACTTTCCTCAGCAGATGGGCTGTTCAAAACATTGCTGCCACATGGACACTCCCAATGATGTCAAGTATCCCCAGGGCATCTTGTGTAGCAGAAAGATTCCTGCAAATAGTCCCGAGTGGGGACAACTTGAGCTAATGCTTGGGATATTTTTTTGATTTGCCCTACCAGGTCTTGTTACCTCTGTATTTTCACCTGCTCTACCTTCATAATGTTCTTATCCCAAGGCACCACAAAGAGTAACAGGATTATTATTATTATTATTATTATTATTATTATTATTATTATTTCTTCTTCTTTATACAGTACACCACAATGACTAACAGGAGGAGGAGGAGGAGGAGGTGGATGATTATTATTATTATTATTATTATTATTTCTTCCTCTTTATACAGTATACCACAATGACTAACAAGATGATTATTATTATTATTATTATTATTATTATTATTATTATTCTCATGTAAATAGACATATTCTAAAAAAATTACCAATATCAATTGTTTAGTACATATTTTATCATGAAAGCATTGACTTGTAAAATAAACTCTGATATAGTGTAAATGTAATAACATAAGTACTAAATATAAAAGCATTTTTAAACATCAAAACAAAAATTCAGCAAAAAGTAAGACTTATGTTTAAAAAAAAGAGAAAAAGAATAGGAAATTCATACAGTAAAAGTAAACAAATAAAACTTTAAATTTTCAAAAAAGTTAAAAACAAAATAAAACAATCTTTAAAACCAACAAAACAATTAATAAGGATTAGGGTCAGTTTCTTGCTCTTTCACTGGAGAAATCAAGGACCAGTAAAATCTCCCTCCACTTCCTTTGCTATCTTTGTCCAAAGTCATTGTTCTTCTTTTTTTTCCTTTCTGACTCAACTCACCACCCATTGATGCTGATTAGGATTTCCAAGATATGTGTGTCAAGTGTGTTGGCTGGCATAAAACTGAACAAACACTCTTGCCTTTGCCAGTACAAACAACTGCGATACCTCAAACCAAAACAAACAGCTCAACAACAACTCCCCCTGCCTCATTATCACACAACTCTGTCTCATTGACTTACCTATTCTTTTATACTAACAGAAGATCTCCTAACCACCACTGACTACTTTTAACATTGGGACATTCTCAATAATACACCATTCTCACCCTCACTAACATCAAACAGTGTCCCACAATAATGGCACAAACCAGATAGGCAAACACTTGGAACCACAGACATTACAGTTGCTCCACAAATGCTTGGTACATGAATTAAGTCCAAGACTTGATAACTACTTAGCATTCCATCTATATAGATAATCTGATAAAATCTGTCAAAGAATTTGCTTATAGATCCTGTAACACTCTTACCTTTGTTTTCAAGAAACAAAAATGCTAATGCTTGTTACCTATCAACAGAATAACATCTTTAAAATAAAGATATATTTATCTAATAAGTTTCAATGTGTTCATATCTACACATCTATCTGTCAGTGCAAACCTTTGAGTATTTGATGCTTTAATTGAAGAGCACAGGTAAGTTTTAAGATTATAGAGTGTGTAGCTATGGTTAAATCTAAATAAATGACATATCTTGCACTTCTTGCCTGTGGAACTCCCTCCCCATTTCTTGTTTTCCTGATAGGTATAATCTCCAACTATTCAAATGTAATGTCTATCGACGTCTTCAGATGCCCTGATCTATCCCCTAACCTTCTCTTCATCCTTTCCTCTATTACTACTCTTTGCTCTTGCTCCAATTCTCTGTAACCCCTTGCATATTAGTGGCTTTCCACCTTGCTTGGGGTTAAATGCTTAAAAAAATCAAAAAACTGATCAACAAACAAATTGGACAAAGTTTGCAATAAACAACTACAAGAAAAAGAAAAGAAAAGAAAAGAAAAGAATGGGGCAAAAAATAATACAAAGCAAGTAAACAATATATGTAAGGCACATTAACAGTAATAAGGCAAAGCAACAGTAATATGGCAAAAAGTTCACAAAGAATTGGAGTTGACGCACAAGGTTTTTGACTTCAAGACAAGACAAACTGTGACTGAGTCAGATGAAACTGACAAGTGGCCTGTCTTATTTGTTAAGAAGAAATCCCAGCATGCAATTCATACTGTAAAAGTAAACAAATAAGACTTTAAATTTTCAAATAAGTTAAAAACAAAATAAAACAATCTTTAAAACCAACATGACAATTAAAAAGGATTAGGGTCAGTTTCTTGCTCTTTCATTGGAGAAATCAAGGACCAGTAAAATCTCCCTCCACCTCCTTTGCTATCTTTGTCCAAAGTCATTGTTCTTCTTTTTGACCTTTCTGACTCAACTTACCATCCATTGATGCTGATTAGGATTCTGCCTATAAATTGGGGAGGGGGAAAGTGTTTTGCAGGCATTCCTAACCAGTATTGTGTAACAGATGAATGGGTCAAGAATCTTGATTAGCTAGGACAGTTAATGTTGACCAGCCTCTCCCCACTTCCCCTTTAGCCTTGTGCTGCAATTGTTGTAAAAAGGCAATAATTAATACACATTCCTAGCCAGGATTGGAACTAACAAAGACTTCATTTTTGGTTCAAGAAAAACGTTTACATTTTGACTTATTTCATGTTATAATCAATTAAACACATTTTTTGATTTTTCTGCCATAGGAAAATTTTTCAAGCTATAGATTATCTCAGTTCTAAATAAATAAGGCAGTGTAAATTGCTTACATAATGCCCATAAATACTTGTAATTGTGTAGAAGCTGCATGGACATTGGTATTTATAAGAATTCTATCCTTAATTATCTTTGACACTTATAATCAAGAATAAAATTAAGGAAGAAATTATATAAGATATATGTAATTTTTTTTAGTAAATGTCTTCTTAGTACAATAATAAAACTGTATAGATGTTAACTTTGAAAGGGTTGATACTTATTGTTTCTTTGTTAACAAGCTCTTTAAAAAAGTCTATGACGAGAAAACGAACAACTAACCTGAATTTTTTTATCTTTTTCAATGTTTTATCCTGGTTACCTGGTTTTTCTATATTGTGTACCAAAAGAAAGATTGGCAAGTTATATGTTGATACACAAAGCACAGTATAACATAACAAAAAGATGTAGACAATTGTAAAATTAGATAATAATTTGGGTTCAAGTTTGATCTCAATTTTGTTAATAATAAAACAGTTATTAAATTTTATATTTAAAGCTTTTATTTTCCTGAATTGGATCTTGATGCAAGAAAATTTGCATCAGTTTGCATGTATGGAGCTGTATTCTAGATTTGGATATAGAATTGCTTCATTGTCTGTAAATGTTTAAAAGTTGATTAAGGGTTATTTATTTCTTTGTGCTTGACAATAATTCTTGTTTTGCTGGAGGTAAATTTTGCCTCAGACAAATTAACAATGGTTGAAGATGCAGCTTTATGTGGTATAAAAGTGATTTGTTGATGGTCGATTTTATCAAAATCCTGTTTAGCCTCTGGATTATCTGTTCTTTTCTGAGTCATCTAGAAGGGCCACGACTGGTCAGTGGGGGTCAGACATGACCATTGCATGGTCACTGAACATGAACATCTACTGGTCATTGCACACAGACAAGCTGGAGACTTATACCATTGGTGATTGTATGGAATCACTAGAACATAGCAAAGCAGAAGAAGAAACTCTCTTGGACAAATGATTTATGTGACCAAAAGAAATTCCCAAGTTAGAAGAACAGTTTGTTTTCAAGATAATTACTCTTTTTTTATCTTTGAAAGATATTACAAGTTGGCTCTCAGTTAGATCTTTGTTAATGGAAGTAGATTTTGATTTAATAAATATTTTGAAAAAAGATATGGTTTTGTAAACCTGATAACCAACTGCTGGAATTTTATTTTTATTTTTTCATATTAGGAATTGATGATATGATAACTGATGATATGATAATTGATATATGATAACTGATGATATGATAACTGATGATATGATAACTGATATATGATAACTGATGGTATAATTGATGATATGATAACTGATGATATGATAACTGATATATAATAAATGATAGTATAACTGATGATATGATGACTGATAGATAATAACTGATGATAGGATAACTGATGATATGATAACTGATGGTATAATTGATGACATGATAACTGATATATGATAACTGATAGATGATAACTGATGATATAACTGATAGATATTATAACATATGATAACTGTGCTCATATTCTATGTGAACATTACATGAGCTGTAATGCTTGTCTTTATGTTTTTTTACAATGATGTTCAACTTATACAAGGCCCAAGAGCCACTCACTATTCAAGGTAGTGTGTTACAGAGTAAAAGGTACAGTTTATGGGGATATGTGGGGAAGATAACTGTTGACTCTGGACTTGAAGAGGTTATGGTTATGGTGATTATGGAAACACCCTCTTGGGAGTCTGTTCCACAAAGCAGTGGTTCATAGGAAGAAGCTGCTTGAGTACAACTTACATCTCACCAATGGAATATGAAGTGAATAAGGGTGATTTACTAAAATATGTTAGACCTCAGTCAAAGGAGATACCAGCTGCCAAGTGCTGGTCATCTAAAGTTTTGGAGGTGCACCCATATAACATTGTATCATTGGCATAGACATTCACAAATGATTGAAGTATATTCTTAGACAGATCACTTATGTAAAGTAGAAAGAGGTTTGGACCAAGAAGTAAACTTTGGGGGATGTCTGCATTGATCACTTGGGCATTGGGGGACTGTGTACAGCATTCACTGTGAAGGTCAGAACTAGTGGAACTAAGGAATATAGTTCATCTGAGCACTTTCTTTGGAAATAGTGATAGTATAGTCTTGCAATATTTCATCTGAGAAAGAGATTGTAGGATGGAAGATAATTTGTCACCCACAAGGATGCAGAGACACTTTTGGACTCTAATGAGACTGGACAGTGAAGACTGGGCAGCTCTTGCCCATCTATGGCAGCAGTAATCTATTTTTGGCCTGATTTCACTCTTGTAATAGTAGAGAATGCCACGAGTAGTCAGATACTTACTAGACCGATACAAGGAACCAACCATTTTTCTAACTTCTTTAGCAATAGATCATATGTACAGAGCTCTGCGTGAGGTTTGGATTTGGTTTAAGTCCCAATAGGCACTCAAGGTATGAGACCTCCCTGAGAGAAATCCATTCATTGCAATCTGTGAAAGTTCTGGGTCTGCTCAATGATGATGGAACATCACTAGTTTGTTTTTGAGGCATTGATTGTGACCAGTCAGTTTTTCCCGTACTGAGCTGTTGGAGCTAGGTCAGAGTGAAGATCAAGCTGTCAAGCTTTGGTCATCTAGAATTTTGGAGGTGCACCCATATATCATATTATCATCATTCAGAAATGATCGGAGTATACTCTTAGGCAGATCATTTATGTGACATAGAAAACAGTTTTGTTCCAAGAAGCAAACCTTGGGGGATACCTGCATTGATCACTTGGGCCTTTATTTCCAATATATGTAAACATTTTTCTGTGATCTATAAGCCCTCTCTCCCTTTACACCAAGGATTCTCAACATGGGGTGCATGCTCCACAGATGGGACATGGTAATATTTTGGTGGGGCATGTGTAGGATGTGCACCCTTTGGCTTACTATACCAACAGAATAAGGGGGCAATTCAAGAATGACTTATTAACAGTGAATTGTTTTCTGGTGAGCTCAAATTTCATTTTGCATTATTATTTCATGATTAAAATGATCAAAGCATATTACAGAATAAGCTTTCATTTAAATATTTTATATTTCTGCCTTTCAGTTCTCTTTTATATGTTTTGAAACTATATATATATATTTAACTGTCTTTTTGTTTTTTTCATTTTTCTCTTTCATTGATGCCATGGTCTTTGGAAGCTAGTTTAGAGACCAAGTTAATGGGCTTTTAAGCTTCCTTCATGTGAATTGCAGTAAAATTTTGAATATGTAAGAATTAAATATTACAGGGGGCACTAGAATTTTAGAAATACCAAAGTGGGGCGTGGCCCAAAACTGGTTGGGAACCACTGTTTTATACCCTCAAGTCCAGGAAGAATGAAACCCCAGCACCAATTCTTCTCATAGACTGTAAAACCCCAGCACCAATTCTCTCATAGACTGTAAAATGACACTGTTTTAATGTTATTTAGAAATTTCTTTGTATTTAGATTTTAGTTTTAACAGTTCTGTTTTTAAAATGATTGCATCAAAATTGGTAATTAATTACTGAAATACTGGAATGATTATTAAGTGTTAATTACTTATTGAATTTCTGTAATGATTTTACTATTGTATTGAAATGTTCTTGTATACAAAAAAACTATTGAAAGACAATGTCACTTTTTTGTTGATTTGTTAGTTGGTTAAATCAAAACATACTATCTATAAAATTAAGGAAGTCTTACTTTGATTTGAACATCCAACCACAAAGTCTCAATAAGGCCTTGAATATCTTTTGGATTCCAATATCACTCCAGAAATCAAGTGGAACTCATATATACAATCTATTGTCAAAGATGCTAGAAAAATGGTTGGTTCATTCTATTTACTTCATAAAGTATCTGATTCCTGCTATCTTTACAAGAGTCAGATTAAACCAAAAATGGAGGAATTCTGCTCAGTCCATACTTTCCAGGCTTGATAAATTCAATATCGCTTATGTCGTTTTGTGAGTGAAGACTTATTCTCCACCCTGTAGCCTCTTTCCTACAGATGCAAGGTTGCAAGCCTATGGCAAATATTTAGATGGGCTCCATTCATTAGTTCCATCAGTTCAGACCTTTTCAGCTCGGATGCACCATGCCACTTACCTGGAATTAAATCACTCTCATTTCCTTTGTATTTCAAATATAAGAATTTTCACTCAGACTACCTTTTTTTCGAGAACTGCACCTTGTAAAACAGACTCCCACATGGGTGCTTCTTGAAACATTGCAATCTTAGCATTTTCAAGTCAAGGGTCAATTGTTATCTATCCTCCTAATCCGCATAAATCTTCACTTCATTCACCATTACTATTTTAGTAGTACTTTGAGTGGCAAGAAGGAAAATTATGTAAATTATAAATTTTGTATATGATTCAAATTTTTATTCACCTAACTGAGCATATTGTATATTAAATTCATGTGAAATTAAGTGAAGTTATTCATCTATAGACTTTTATTTAAATTATTAATCATGTCGGCTCTATATTGTATATGATTAAAAAAATGTATTTCTAAAGAAATGATAGAAACACTGTTAACATTATATGCCATGTCAATTTTTGTTAGATTGATTGGATAAGTAAAAGAAATTCACTACTTCATTACCAGCTGTTTTTATGGCACTCTGATATGTTTAATAAAAACCAAACCCTGTCTGAAACGAGAGGAAAAAACATTAAAAAAATACATAATTGTTTAACTGCAGGAATTAACAGCATCGGTTAACTCCCACGCAGATGATGACAGCAGGAGACAAAGGCGGTAAAATCAAAGAATACAGCAGTAGGAAATCAGGTGTGGGCTGCTGACTGGCAACAGCATCGGTGTGTGTGTGTGTGTGTGTGTGTGGGTGGGTGTGGGTGTTTGTGTGTGAGGGGGGCACCAGACTGGTTTTTTATTTTTTCTTAGTTGCCTTTTTTTAATGTTTTAAGCAAGCTAACTCACTAACATTTCTCAAGATTGTCCCCTTTGGGATGTCAATAAGAAAGAAGCTTTCTTTTGAATAGGTTGTGCTTAAGATCCTTCTGATAACCAAAGGCAAGCCAGTTGACGCAATCTTTGTGATTTTCATTTGGGGAGTTGGTTTCTACGTCAGAACAGGCAGTGAAATGCTTTTACATACGTGACATTCAAAGTAGAAATTCTGTACCTCAATTACATAGACCTCACTTGCACATTTGAAAAAAATGAATGCTTCATTATTCAAACAATGTGCTGAGACCAGCAGATTTGTAATGAGGCCTGCATTTATGCTTTTGACAGTCATGCTTTCGTAAATTCCTTGCAGCTATATAATCTTCACTGGTGTCATTTTGATGGGTTCCAAAACTTACTGGCAAAATTTCAAATACTTTACATCCCAATAAGAATATCAGCAAAACCAAAAACATTGAAACTAACGTTGCAAAAGGAAAATATGATAACCCTTATCATTTCTATTAGAAAAAAAATAAGCCTGAATTCAGTAGATGATAGATGGTTTAAAAATTTTGAAAACTGCCATTAGATAAGTTAATTGGTGAAAAATGTTTAAAATCTGAAATAAATCTAATGCTTATCTCCTTCAGAAAAGTAGTTATCATTTTTGTGTAAAAAGTGGCTCTGCAGATATTTGAATTGTCACATTTTGATTTTTTGACCAAAAAAGGATGCTACATTTTGTAACTTGCAAACAATCTTCTTTAGAAAAATTGAAGGATCAAATCATTGAAAAATCTTTGTTTTTTTCCTTCTTGAATTGTTCAAAAAAAATTGGAAAATATATTTTTAACAAATGATAATCTATTAATAATTTTTAGGCCCAGTTTGGAGCCTATTATTTTCTAAAAATTTTGCTAATTAAACTTAGTTATTCAGTCTTCGGTAAAATATTTGTGCATTTCGCAACTTACTGATTGCTCACTTTTGACATTGTTCAACTCTTAGTTATATTTATATAAAGTTTATAAATGCTTTATTTTTTTCATTTTTATCTTCAACATATTTTATAAGTAACTATATTGTAGTTATATTGTTATCAGTCAATTTTTAACTTTTGACATATTAAGTCTACTAATACTACTGCTGATATATATATGGTTTCAACTAAGATAATTTTGCATATCAAAACTTCCCATACACAAAAGAAAGAAAACTCTTTCAACACACGTATACAGATAAACTATAATATTTGAATCATCAAAGGACTGACAATATTTTATGTGTTATTTCAATGTTTGTAATTATACATCCCTGTAATTATATGTAATATTTTAGAATGTTCATAAAAAATGAACATTCTAAAATATAACTAAATTTGTTCAGTTTGTATTATTCTTTTATCTTTCATTTTTTGACACTTTTAATCCTCTACAAAATTTGGTAACTTACAAGTGGAGAAACACTTGATTAGGGCAGACTGAAACATATTTTACATATTAACATTTGAATTATTTTTAATAAATATTTAAGCTGTTTATTTTAACTTGTTTTTCTAGTTGTTATTCATTTGTATTTTTTGTTTTGTAACATTCTAGGGACAAATAGATAATGAGTTTTTGTTTTAATATTCTTTAAAGTCTAACAAAGAAATTTTTCAAACAATGTTTGCATGATAATATTGCCAGCATAAAATGACAGAAGGTCAGCTATGAGAACAAATGGCACTAGTGCCATGAAACAGCTTGAAATTTAGGGGGATCCTCCCTTATAGCCTTGAATTCAACATCTTCTTGCCTGCATGATTGTTGGTAAAGCAGTTAATGTTTGAAATGAGTAAGAACTTAAGAATGAAAAAAAAAAAAGAAAATGAGAAGAAAGATTAAAAGATTTGAAAACGGAAGACAGAGAAGCTGTTTTTACATTTGATTGTTTTAGCTTTTGCATTTTCAAAACTGCTAAGGAGTTAAGTTTGTTTTCTTTGGCTCACAACCAGGGTTATATTTTGCTATTCAGTTATATTCAAAATGATTCCATTTCACTGGTGAATCTATAACACTGTTCTTCTTTTATATGCTTTGTCCCTTCAGGACATAGGCGATCATGATCCTTCACATCTTCCTAACTCTTGTTGCTCTCAATAAGTTTTGCCTTTTTGCTAATTCTCCCAAACCTTGTTCTGTGATCCATTTTCTCAAGTGCATCAAGTATGTTATGTGCTGCTTTCCTCTGTCCTGTGAGTATCAGATTTTCCAAGCCTTCCTTCCTTACTATGTACCCCAGAAATTTCAACTTCTTCTTCCTTAAGTATAAGTCTCCTCTTTATTTCCATTCTATCCGAAACTTTGTTGTCACTCACATGTTTGGTCCATGGTATCTTCAGCATCTTTCTGTAGAAACACATTTTTTTGCTTCAAGTCTCTTCTTTTATGGATCCATGAAATTACACATTTTTATCCATAAAATTTATCATTTTTGTGGTTCCATAATATTTTTTATTCTTTTGGATGTATAAAATGTCTTCTTATTGTGGATAAGTAAGATTTCTTATACTTATAGATTCATAAGATGTCATTATTTTCGATCCCTATTTCTTATTTTTTTGGTCCATTTCTGTTGCTTCAAGTTTCTTCTTCATCTTTGCAAAGATTGTCCAACATTCACTGCCATACAGGAGGTCAGATATCATGTAACAGTTCAGTACTTATTTTATACGTATTTCTTTTGGGTCTATAAAAGTTTTTATTCTTATAGATCCATAGGATTTCTTATTGTAGATTTCTAAGCTTTCTTATTCCTTGTTAATCCATAAGATTTCTTGTTCTTGTGGATCAAACAAATTTTTATTCTTGTGGATCCATAAAATTTCTGATCCTTGTGAAATGATAATATTTCTTATTCTTGTGAATCCATGAAATTACTCATTTTTTATCCGTAAAATTTATCGTTTTCATGTATCCATAGTATTTCTTATTTTTTGGGGTGTATAAAGTGTTATTCTTGTGGAGCCATGAAATGACTCATTTTTTATCTATAAAATTCATCATTTTTGTGGATCCATAAAAGTTCTTATTCTTGTGGATCCATGAAATAACTTGTTATCCATAAAATTTATCATTTTTGTGGATCCATAAAATTTCTTATTCTTGTGGATTCATGAAAATACTCATTTTATACAAAAAATTTATCATTTTTGTTGATCCATAAAATTTCTTGTTCTTGTGGATCCATGAAATAACTCGTTATTTATAAAAATTTATCATTTTTGTTGATCCATAAAATTTCTTATTTTTTTGGATTCATGAAATTACTCATATTTTATCCATAAAATTTATCATTTTTGTGGATCCATAACATTTCTTATTTTTTGGATGTATAAAATGTCTTATTCTTGTGGATCAGTAAGATTTCTTATACTTATAGATTCATTAGATATCATTATTATGGATCCATATTTCTTATTCTTGAATAACAACTTCTTGACTGTGTGAAAGAGTGCTAGTAAAACAGTTAAGATTTCTTATTCTTGTGAATTTATAAGATTTATTCTCATAGATTTTCTTATTCCGAGAGATCCATAAGATTTCAATTTTTTATAGATTTATATTTCATATTTTGTAGATCCATAATATTTCTTGTTGATCCATAAAATTTCTTAATCTATTGTTCTTTGCCTTACCATTGAGCGGAATCATTTGACCCTTTTCTTTATGAAATGCTTCTGCACATTATTATTTGTTCATTAAAGTAGTATTTTGGAGGTAAGTGTATATATAATGACTCAGATCAGGGTGACTTTTTCAGCATCATGTCTACTTCTCAAATCACAATCTTCTAGGATGGTTTACCAAGAATGAGACTGTCAAGTTGTGTGATAGTAAAAGCTAAGTTGAGCTTTTTCTAAGAAGATTTCAGCTACCTAAAACAGGGTTTGAACCAAGATCAACAATAAGTCTCACCAAATGCAATGACTTTAGTAAAGTGGTAGAACACTGGACTGTAACTCTTTTAATCCTGGATTCAGGAGTGGTTGCTTTCAGGGTCGGAAGGAAATCTTTAAGTGGTTAATTGCAGTTAAAAAGCAAAGTTGGTGAGAAGAGGGTTAGGGTTAGATGGGGTGAGGATCAAGTTTTTGTGGTGGCAGGGAAGGGAAATTTAGCAAGAAAGTTTAAGAATGACATTGTGTTACTGAAGAACTTAAAAAAATAAAGTGAAAGCAATGAAAAAAATTTTTAAGGTATTCAGTAAGGGGAGAATAAAATTGAGTCTACCCTTTTCATTTGGGGGGGTGGGGCGGAAGTAAGAGTCATGAGAATAAAGTTACATCATTGAGACCGTTAAGCTGTTTTTGACAATGATGAGGTAAGGGTTAGGGTTTATCGTTTTTCTGAATAAAGAGAAGAGAATGAGAAAATGTGGTGAAATTTGCATTGAACTGGGTGGAGTTGAGAGTTCTCTGGGATGAAGAATTGAGTCATTTTGTGTGTGAGATGGTGAAAGGTGGTGAAAGAGTAGAGAATTAGTTTGGTTGGGAAAGTTTTCTGTGTTAAATGGAAAAGAATATTATTTGGGGTTTACAGAAGAATGGAGAAACCAAAATACCATTTGTTGAAGATAAAGCTGTAATTTAGTCTTCTGAGAACACCAACAGACAAGAATAAGTAACAAAAATTATGTGATGTTAAATTTTTGTTCATATAAAGCAGAACTAAAGATTTGCAAACATTCCGTTGGATTAGATTTGTGCATGGGCTTCCATAGTGAGAATTTTATGACACTTGTTTCAAAAGCAGAAAGCATTTAAAAATGTTGCAAGAATTTGACTCTAGTCAGTTTGGTTTTGATAAATGTTCACACACACACACACACACACACACACACACACATGCAGGGGGCGATGGGTAAATTGTCGTCATTTTATATTTTTAATTTTGCACATTTGTTTGTTTTTGATTTTCTTGACTGTACAGTATGATAGTATCAGTTGGGTACCATCTGTGAGAAAAAGAGCACCATAACACAATTCACTCTGCCAGAAAGTATATATATATATATATATATATATATATATATATATACAGATATAATGGTGAAAGATAAAAAGTAACAAAAATAATAATATTGGCAATGAGACTAATAATATCTATTGTATATTAGTAGGTGTTTTGACCAAATTAAACATGACAAAAAAGAAATTAAAATTAGATATGCCTATGTCCTTTCTCAATGATAAATAAAAAAAAATGAAGTGGGTGTTTTTTGTCTGGGCGATTTTATGTGCACACACACACACGCACACACACACACACACACACAGATACTAGAAACTAGAAGCAATTTATATTAAAAAATTACAGCTGGCACTGAATGGAATCAACTATAAATACTGCAGTAATATTCTGAAATGCCTGTAAAGAAACAGTTTTTTCCTGCTTTAATGCATGCGTGACCATGACATTATAACATAGAAACAAAAATTCCATAATGGATAATTTTTAATGTTCTAATGAATGCTCAGTACATTGTCAACCATTTTGCATTTAAAAGCATAATGAAAAAATTATGGTAATGGATAACAATGCACAACTTTGTATAAATACTTGTACTAATGAACAACATATAGTTTTGTACTACTTACACCCCTGGTTATGATCCTGGAAAAAGATCAAAAGTACTTGGGAAATGAAAATAAAATAAATTTAAACAGCACATTTCTCTCATCCTTTAACATCAATACACAGATGGTTATTCATGAGTATGAATGGATTTTGTTAAAAATTGGCAGACATAAAGTTTGTAATATATTCAATCAGACACACACACACATATGTATATATTCAGTTGAATGGATATGAGTTTGTCACCCTGGGTTTCATGCTTTTGTGATCATCTGACCTTGTGAAATCCAGGGTCACAAACTCATATCCATACAACTGAATATGTTAGCTCTATCACTGATTTTGAGTGCTTTCTTCTAAGCACTGTGCATATAATATATATATATATATATATATATATATATATATATATATATATATATATATATATGTATGTATGTATATATATATATATATATATATGAGACAAATTTGAATGAAAGTTTTGCCACTGTTTCATATATTCCATCAATAAAGGAAAGAGAAATAATAGTTACTGTACATGAGATATGTATAATAGAAAGATTTTATGAATTTAGACTGATGGTAGCATTAACTGCTCGGTCAATGAATACCAATTGCCTACTTATAAGGAAGCAGCTAATATTAACAGTACCATATTCTTTCAGTACAAAATACATAATCTTACAGTGTAAGATTTAAAGAAAATAATGAACACAAAAATAGTTTTAAAAGATATTGAAAAAAATTTGAACAAAGTAACTATAAACAAAATGTTTATCACAATTTTAACCTGCATAATTTTATTTTAATAAATATTAAATATAATTTATTCTAAATATGATACATTGAAAGTTCCATGATCTATGCATCCCTAACAATTAATATACAATTGGCCTATTTCAATTTAATGCACATTCTTACTAAATTAAGAACCATTAAAAACTTAATGTGAATAATGTTTTATCTTGCTAATGTAAATTTGATTCTTACAAAATAAGATTCTTTTTCTGATGACACTGGTTCATCTGTGCAACATGTCAAATTAAAAATTTTCCAAAATGTCTTATATATATTACAATTTCAAACAAAAGTTCCTAATAAAAAATAAATAACACTTAGAATATTGCGATACATTTGTCGCATATTCGCTACATATGGCTGTGACAAATGTATTACTATACATTTGTCGCTACCATATTCTTTGCAGTCATCAATAATGCCATGTCTATGTGCCGGTTTATCATGACATGAAAAAATAACTCACCCACCTCCACCCTTTGATGTTACTTTTCTATTTAGCGTAGATCTGACATTTTATTGGTTAATCACGACATACCAACAAGTCTATTTGTAATTCTAACCTTATGCCCCACACCTTTAACTTTTGGAAAAGAGGTAATTTGTTTTTAAATTTCCTTAAAAATCATTTTATCACCAGTTACCTTTCATAGCCTAAAGAAGTACACTCATAGTATTGAAACATGAAAGCTTTTGTGTAGCGATTTCAAAATGTTTTTATTATAATCTCTTATAATAAAAATTTAGTAATATATATAAATATGGGAGAAAATGATATATACGTTTTTCCATACCAGATAAAGAAACTAAATGAAATTGTTCATACTATAATCCAAATACTTAAAAAAGTAAAAAATTTCAGCATCCCCTCACCTTTGTGTGCATATGTATTTACATCAACATAAATATTACTTAGTCCAATTTAGTTAAACACATCACAGAATTTTATTCAACTTTGTCATTAATTCTCCTATATATATATATATATATATATATATATAAAGTTGTTTAGAAAGTTTTGAGCCTAATATTTTTAATGATATTACAGCAGGAAAAAATATATTATTTTATTTTTTACTTTATTTTTCAATTAATAAAAGTTATTTTGTTCACAATAAAATTTGCTTTTTCAGGTCATCATTGGACTTCTACCTTCAATGAAACTCGCCATCCCAATATTTCACCATTGGGTGCAAAGGCCAGACCTAATGGTAGATATTTTGCATGCCATCATAGATTTCCCGGAGTGCAATCAGTTCCAGAGTCAAAAGTTCAATAACAGAAAAATGCTTCAATTTCTAATTTGGATTTTTATTGGTCATCATCAGCTTCAATGTTTTTTATTGACTGGGAAATGTAAATCCGAAGAAAATATTAAGGTTAATGAAAATGTTCAGATTTTTGTGAAAAGAAAAAAATTTTATAAAAAGGCAATTAAATTAAACAATAAATTTGTATTTACTTCATACATGTGTTTTACATTGTGGTCAGTAGTATATATATATATATATATATATATATATATATATATATATATATATATATATTTAGATCAAGATGAAATTGTTTTCTTCATAAAAGCTTAGTGATGATATTCTAGTTAGAGCCAAATACTGTTGGATTAATTTGGCATTAGGCAACATTATATCTATCTCATGTTTTTGAAAGGTTAAAAATGGTTACTTCTTTCTTCCTGTTTATAGGATAGATCTAATAGAAACCTATATCAGGGGATCAACTCACTAGCAATGGCTAGTGAGATGAGCAATATATAACATATATCTGTTTTGAACAACATTCAGCAAATGATTAGATGCAGCAACTTCTTTAAATCCAAAAATCTTAAAAGTGGTTGAAAATTCCAGAATCATTTCAAGACAAAATTGGAAGCAAATGCATGGATAAATAATTTGTAGAGTGGGAGTGGAGTTATAAATGTTGTTGGGTGGGTTCATATTTTCTGTCAAGGCTGCTGTCTAATGAAGCCCAGTGTTGATTGTCTATGTGTATGTGTGTGTGTGTGCATGTGTGTGTTTCACTCTCAGACAAACAATGATAACAAGCCATAGTCTTTCTATTCAGAATAGGATTAAACTTTAAATTTTGAAACACCATATGGAACTGAAATATGACCCAAGGGATTATCTGTGGGTCTCTTTGTTAAACCCACTCAGTGGAAAAGGCAGATAACATTAACAAAGTTGAGAACCAGAGCCATTCAATTTATATTCAGTGTTAGATGATAATATAACAATGTGTGTGTATGTGTGCATTGTGTGGGAAGGTCTAGTTGAATCAAACCTGTATAAATTAGAAAATGCAGCCTAAATACACCTAATATGGGCATATGGCTGAGTGGTTAGAATGTTTGCTTTCTGACCATGATACCCAGGTTTGAATCTCATCTTGGTTGATTTGTCAGGAACTACACTCCCTGATGTTATTGGTCTGGAGGGAGCAATCCCAGTGTGTGTCACCTTTGGAAAGTTTCCCGAAAACCATACCATGGGTTGACACAAGCCTTGTGAGTGAAATTGGGTAGACAGAACCCTTGGAGGCCATCGATAACTGTACTAGCACAAAGTCACAAGTCATTGTGACTGTGGGTTTGAGTGTAAGGTTTGTCCAGATTGTTGATCATGCTAGATAACATGCTCTCTCCCAAAAACTGCTTAGTATAATTGCAGTATAAACTACAGGTTGGCTCTTTGGGTGTTGAACAAACACAAAATGAGCCTGAGCAAGCGTCTGCAATAGGGACTGGCTAGCAGCCCTAATAGACAGGTACCTTGAATACAAGTGGCCAGCTATTATATATATATATATATATATATATATATATATATATATATATATATATATATATATATATACACCTAATGAGCCAGACAAACCTACCTAGGTTTCACCTAAACGGATCGTCAAACTTTCCGTTTAGGTGAAACCTAAACAGGTTTGTCTTACTCACTAGGTGTATCTAGGTCTGCTCTACAGTTGTATTGAGCTCTTTTGTTAGTTAGTTGTTACTCGTATCGGGGTTTTTTTTTTGGCTTCAGACCTGCATCTGTGCGATTTTTTTGTCGGCGAAGTTCATGTTTGTAGCTCTTTCTTTTTTTTAAACCTTTTTTCCCTCGAGATTGATTTGATTAGCAAATCAAAAATTCGAGGGTTTTTTCAAACGAGTCTAGTTATCTATATATATATATATATATATATATATATATATATATATATATATATATATATATATAAAGAAGGGTGTTTCATTAAGATGGATTATATATAAGGATGTTTCATGAAGATGGATCAAAGTCAGCAGTAAATAAATCAGTGTTATTGGTTAAAATTTATTTATTTCTCTAGTGGATAATGTTATTTAAGTCATGGCAATTAAAAATGGAAAATAATATTGCCTAAATATTCACCAAATCTAAAAGAAAAAAAAAGAAATCATTAGACGCTTAAACTTAATTCACATTTAAAATTGGTCCAAGTTATTGTAACACCTTTTATATACTATATATAGGTATGTGTGTGTGTGGCCAATGTAAGAATTTAATGTTGTTAACTTTTTTATATTGATGATGGAATGCCACAGAGAATATAAGAATTCATAAAAACATAGTTTTTACATTCAGGGAGTTTTGAGATCTTGAGTTATTGATAATAATTAAGTTAGAAGTTTAAAACTTTTTATAATAAATGATAAGTCTAAGCTATTTATTAGACTCATTAAGTGAATCTGTGTCAGCAAATGATATTTTTAATGACTTTTTTAATCTTATTTGTAGTTGCACCTGGTTACTGTAAAATAAGTCACTGATGTTTTTATTTTCATCTATCTTATATCACTATAGTTGATTGTGCTATTTTTTTTCATAAATTGTCCTCATCTTTATTGTCATATTGATAATGTCCTGCCATTGTATGCTTCAGGAAATAACCGAAACTGAGATATCCAGAAAAGGCATGGTACGTGGAACTAGAAGAATCTACTCCAGGGGATGAAAGAAAGGGCTCAGTTCAAAATTCCAATATATATCATCTGAAGAATGCTGGAGCATAAAATGGCCGAAACATTGTGAATATGACAACAAAGATGAGGTCAAAATTCCAGACAATATAAATAGTGTAAAAGTTTTATTATTCTTTTAATTCTTTATAATTTTGTTAATGATTTTATTTGAATATGTATGTTCATATGATCTTAGTTTTAGATGGTATGTCTTTTTTCTGATATTTGTAATGCAAAATTTGATATCTGATGTGGTCAAATTGATGAATGATGATGATGGTGATGATGATGATGGCTGTATGTGTGTGTGTGTGCAGGTATGATTGAATAAATTAGAAAATGCAGCCTGATGATGATGATGATGATGATGATGATGATGATGATGATTGATATGGACAAAAAAAACGAAAAAGAAATCTTGCCTTTTGCTGATGTGCTCTTTTGGTGTTAAACGAATTTCCCCAACTTTCTTTCAGACAAATAAAGCAGATACAATCTTAAAACAAAGTTCTGTAGCCTTGGTTTTGATTAAAGTATCAAATTCAGGCCCCTTTTCAATCTTTAGGTGCAGAGAGAAGCAATGATGTAACATCTGGGGCAATTTTGGAGGGGATGAATTCATGTAGAAGCTCTGTTATTTGGAGAAGGAAAGAATTTCCCATTTGCAACTCATTATATACTATGCTATGTCCACCACTTCTTTCTCACTCACACTTCATTTTGTCAGTTAGATAGAGAGGTTGCTCAGAATATCAAGTTTCTATAATGAATTTTAAGGACACTACTGTCAGTTCAAGTGATCATATTTAATTTAGGTATCTTCTCACTAAACTTCTGCCCAACAACTTATTTAAACATCATTTATTTCAATCTGCTGTGAATTACATTAGCCATTATTGGATTGGAAATCATGGGACATTTTATTATACTTTAGGTATATGGCTTTTATTGATTTCAGGTTTCATAATTTATGAGTAAAAAGTAAAAAGGTGTTATACTGTTTAAAATGTTAATAGCAATGGCAAAGTGTTTCTTTTGAAAATAACGGCAAAATCAGATTTGCCATTATTTCTTGGATAACAAGCATCACTGACTTTGTATTATGAAACTACATGACCTGATTTTTTTGCTATCCTATATACCTAGCCTGTGCATGCAGAATTAATCAGAGATTGTGAAGCTTGAAACAAAAATAAAGCAAAGTAAGGCAGTAAATAAAAACTTGAATTGACTTTGTGATTTATCCTCACATAGCTTTGTCATTTTCACCAAGATGTTGTTAGAGGGCGCTATCAAGCAGCTATAAAAATGGGACACTTCCTTTCTTTCCCTTTTTCTATTATCATTTCTTTCCTTCTAGCATGCTGGAATGACAATGCCAATTGGAACCTTCTTTTGGGTATGAAGATATTTTTCTCCTCAGTGACTGAACTTTATTCACATACATACACACACATGTATATCCTCTATCTTTATAAGAACCAGATCAGGCCGAAAATAGAGAACTGTTGCCATATTTTGTGGGAGCTTTCCAGTCTTGATAGACTTCAAAACGAATGAAGAATTATTTTCCACATTCCATCCTCTCTCTCACAGGTGGGAGGGTGGTGAATCTCTCACTGCTCTATTGCTCAGTGCCTGAACAAACTACATTCCTAGGACCAACCATGCCATATTCCACTGGCAAGAAGCAAGTTCCACTTGAACAGCTTCTTTTCACAAACCACTGCCCTGCAGAACAGACTGCCAATCACTACAATCTAAACCTGTTCAAGTCTAGAGTTAACCATTATCTTCTCCTCTTATTCATATAAACTACCCCTTAATGTAACCCCTTACCTCAAGTAGCCCCTGCACCTTATTCAGAGTGAACCTTACTGTAAATTAAAAAAAAATCCATATAATTGATAACTTTTAATGTCTTCTTTCTTTTCCATGCATACTAATGTATTTTTTCTCTCTCTTTTTACTCATTTATATAAAAACAAAAATATAAAATATCACCTTGTTGTAATTCATTTCTTTACATTCATCATCTATTTTGCTTTTATTTTAACTAGAAGTAGTGCATGCAAAAACTTAACATCTTCCAGTCTAAGACATTACTGTATTTGAATTTGGGTTAGTTTTATGAATAATCAAGAGTAGTCTCCCCTTGTTTTGTTACCCTCCTCTTTGAGAGAGCTATTTCTGTTTACTGGGATTATAAAAGGACACTATATGCAAACCTTGTATTCTCAGTTGAATAAAGCTTTATTAAAGCTTACACCTGCATACTTTTGTCATTACAATTAGATTCTGACTATTTGTGGATTGATTCATTAAAGATAATGTGAAAGAAAGACAAAATCTTAAGCATCCATCCCTGTTGAGGGTTATAGATTTGTGCTTTTGATTCTGTTTCTAGTACAGTGTCTATTTTAGTTTTTTCTGTTTCTAGTCCTTCCAGTGCGCAACACCTGGGTTGAAAAATATGGTGGATAGCCTGTTACCCATACAGCATGACCCAACCTCCATATTACTGAAATGATCAAATGGGAAGGTAAGTGCAGACACACATAGTTTCAGTGCTGTCACAGGAGTTTCCAGGACGTTGCTGAATACAGTGACTTTACAAACTCCCAATCCAACTTAGTTCTGGGTATGATAATAAACTACATCTGGCAGCAAGACCTCTGATTGAGATATTGGAGGTTTCAGAGAGTGTGGAACCACCTCTTAATTGCTGTTTTTCCTAGGTCAATCCTGACCTGAGGTTGTAGCACCTGTTAGGGTCCCAGCTATGGGCAAATAATGAAACCTGAAACAAAACTCTATGAAAGTACAATTACACATTTTTATAGTAAAAATACCAGTAATACATTTTTATGTAAATGAATTAGCAACATTACATTTTGAAGTAGTTGAAGACATACAATTGTGTTCAAAATATATTTAATTGAAGACATAAAATTGTGTTCAAATTTTGTAGATTTTGGCATTAAATAACCCATAGTGGTTGATATGGCACTAAACAAAATCAGTTAAACAGACAACATGAATAAACTCTTTCATGACTTTAAGCTATATAATATCTGACAATTTCTTAAATCAAACTATATTCCAAGATATAACTTCAACAAAACTACAGCATAAAACTCGTATCACCTGCTCTTAGTAATTATGCACAAAATCTGAGTATCATCTACCATGGATTCAATTGTGAAAGCAGAATAACATATTTTTATTACTTCAAGAAAATTAAATTTTGGCATTAAATAACTCATAAGGAGTTGATATGCTGTTAACAAATATATCAATCAATTGATCCCACTCCAGCTATTCCCTCAGGGTTAATGCTCAAAGATTTTCCTATGGGTGGGTATAGCAACAAGACAGTGGAGGTTTTAAAATAAGAATTTTTCTTTGTCTAGACTGGTTGCCAACCAAGGCTACATAAATCTACCTACAGGCTATGTGAGAATAGATTCATTCATATATTTTCCAAGCATATTTGTTAGAAGATGAATGCAAATGACATTGGCTGGAATTTGAACTTGTCTCTCCACTCCCACTTTCCATAGCAGTAACTGCTATGCTATGGAGTTATCAAAAGAAAAAAAAGAAAATAAAGAGAAAATTAATTCCAAACCTTGTTATTGTACACTTTTATGAATTACAAGAAATAAACCTTTTTCTGGTTTTTATTGCAAAAATTTAAGATGCTAACCTTTTTTATGCTTACGTTTTATCAGATTTCTTTTAATTTTAATCAGGTCAATGATAAAATCATTTGAACATGTTTTATGAAAAACGGTTAGTTATTTGGAATGAGGTTAGGGAAATGGTATCTCCTAATTAGAACACAGAACATCTCAATAAATCTATTCATATAGGAAGATATTTTTTACTATATTTGGTAGTGCCATGTGGAATATAAAATGCATGTAATTTATTTCAATTTGGTCCTTTCTTTATTGACATTTTTAAATGAATATTTGCTTTTGTTACAAGGAAAAAATCTCTTTATTATTTTTTCTGCCCAAATGGAGCCTATCGAATAGAATAGGAGTTTCTAACAAGTCTTATTTATTATCTGTTACAGAATGATAAGAAAATACTGTGAATGAATTCTAGGTTAAATGAGCAGAAACAATTGCTTGCTTCACTTTTGATTCTGTTCAGCTCATGAAAAGAGTCTGAAAAATGTGTGAACTTGATTTGTTCATTTCTTGAACTCCCCTTTTACCAATCAGAACTTTTTATGAATCAACAAAGACTTTTGGTGGGGAAAAAAAAACTAGAAATTGCCTTCCATGTTTTTAAACTATCAGTAGTATTGTTATCAAATGCCAATCACTTGTCAAGCACTAATTAATTACTCCTATTAATTACTCTAAAGAAAGAGTTCCATAATTAGAGAATCAATAATGCTATACCTTATAAAATAGTAATTCTGTATGAAGAGTTGAGTTCATTAAATGAGACCATTCATCAAACATTTCTAGGAAGAAGAGTCAAACACTGTTACATGGAATTTGCATTCTAGCTTTGCTGTTTTCTAGGAATTTTTCAATTATTTTATTTATCAATAGTTCATAGATTTTAGTATTTTATCATTTACCCTTGTCTAGTAAAAAACCTGAAGTATAAAACTAACTACAAAAATTGTATTTGAAAATAGTATTTCTTTAAGAAAAACAAAACGGTATCAATGGTTTTGTAAAATGTAATATTTGCATAATTTTCAGAACTTTATGACAAAAATTAAACATTTTTCTTCATTTATATTTGTAATATAGCAACAACTCTAAGTAGAATCTTTGTTTGACTGATTCAACTTTAGCTTAAAACATTTATTTTATTATATCGGATGGTTACAAATGGGAGAGATGTGATGTGCTTATTACCACAATATTTGATGTTATTTTTATATCTATTTATTTCTTCTGATATAAGTAAAATGGCCATACTGTTTTAACAGAAGATTGCAATAAACATTGGGATCTGAAGCAAACCATCAGCATCTTTTGTTAATCCAGTAAAAGATCTACAAGTAGATATTAATAGTGATTAATTATTTAGTGCTGATTAGCTCTGATTATTTAGGGATAAGCAGCCTCTAGTTTTCAAGAATGAAAAAGGAGGAAAGGTAAAAATGGTATCATAATAGTAATATTAGTTGTTTCTTTATAAGTAAACATTCAGCATTCATTGGCCAAAAAAGATTAGCAAAACTAGTCTTGATTTACAACAAACAGAATTAATTTTAATTTTTTTAATGCTTTCTTTTATTGTTTTTGAATGTTATTTGATGTAATTATTTTATTATAAAATGAAATTATTTATCTAAAATTTGATAATTTAATAAATCACAAAAACATCATAGAAATTCCAACATTTTCAACCTATAAAAAAATTAAAATTAATATCAATTTAGTACTCATTATACAGTTATATTGAGAGTTGAAATTAATCCTGAATCAAGATTTGTGTTTGGCTGTAATCTTAAGAATATTAACTAAACTGTTATTTAAATTAGTTTTTCATATTTCTGTAGATTAAGCATTGCAGACAACAAATAATAATAAAAAAATTTAAAATATTAAATTTTATAAAAGTTAAAATGGAGGATCAGTTTGCTATGCAAATTAATTATGAATTGATTTGTACTAGGGAAGCCAATACAGAATATGTTCATACCACACAATTTCTTAAAACATCAGAAAACTCAATTGCTTCAATTTTTAATAAGATTTTCCTTTTCTTTTTTTTTATTTCTTTTAAAAAGACATAAAAAGAAATATAAATCTTATTAAAAATTGAGACAATTCTAATGTTTTAAGAAATTACATGGTATTAGCATATATATAGATGCCTTTTGTATTTTGTTGTGATCAGTAGTCAACTTCTTACCTGTCTCTTCGCTTACTATACACTTTATATCTCTTCTCCTTAATATATACAAATAGGTACAATCTTATTTAACAGTCTACTACACCTGTAAAATTTTGAAGTAAGCACTATCATAAATTTTAAGAACAAGCCTTCTAGTAATCATATGGTTTTACATCTGGTCAATAACTGACATTTTCTCTTCATTTTTGTATAAATTTGTGAATCTTTAAGAAAAGACCAGAAAACAATTTATCTTTTTTTAAAAAATTTAAATTTTAAAAATTTTTTAAAGTTTTTAGCTGTAGGTCATGTGTCAAAATCAAGCAATGTGCATTAAAATCTTTCATCTTCAATGTCTAAATGTTTTACTGAAGTTTTTGACAAAGATGCCATGTCTTGTTCTTTTAAAGATAAAAAGCAGTATTTTTCTTCAATGTGCTGCATCCCTTCCCTGATCATGGCTCTCCACAACTTTCTCTCTCGTGTGGCTCTTAACAGTTTTTCTCCCTTTGCTAAAGCACCTACCACCATTCTGCATCCATTCACACAAGGTAATCAGCTCACTGCCTTCCCCTATTGCTCTTGCTCACAATATGCCCCTTGAGGATTAAGTTTCCCAAACCCTCCTTCCTCATTATGTGTCCAAGAAATTTCAATTCTTTCTTCTTGATTTTAAGTATCCTTTCCATTACTATTTTCTTTAAGATTTCTTTGTTGCTAACTCACTCTGTCCATCAAATTTTCAGTATCCAACATTTTCAATGTTTTCCAAGAAGACACAAGAAGGCAGCCATGTTAGCAGGTAAGTCACTTGACTTCTACATTCTGTAGAACCATATGTCAGCAGTCTCTAGTTTTTTTCCTCATCCTTAGGGAAATTTTCCAACAGTCATTGCCATATAAGAGGATGGATATCACATTGCAATTCAGCAATTCTTTGTTTCTAATTAAATTCTCAGCAGCTTGCTTAGCTTTCGTAATGCTTCTTTCACTTGTCCAGTGTGTGTCTGTCATATCTCAGTGTCACATTTTTTTTTCTCTGTTAAACTATTTCCCAGGAAGTTGAACTTCTACACTTGCATGATGTTTATATCTCCAATTGTCCTTTCTCTCTGATAATGATTTTTCCCACATTCTCTCACTCTCAGTAACCCCCTTTTGTCTTAGTAGCTTTATTACCTTACATGGGGTGAAATTATTAGAAAAAATGGCAAAGAAAACTGACTAGATGAGGGAGATAAAAATGATAATATGAAATTTTGGAAGGAAATGTTCAGATAAAGGTCTTTACAAGCAAGGAATATATAGATAAGTGAATAAATTAATGAGTGAAAAGATAATAGAAAAAATGTATAGAAGTGGATCCTAATGGAAGAGATATGAGGATTCCCTGGGAAGGACCTTTACTGCACACTAAGCCACCATCAGTGGGGAACAAAAGTAGCTGACAGGTCATGATGGAAGTTTTGTATATACCAGACAACATGTATTAAACATTGGGGAAAAGATCAAAGAAGAGTAAAACCTCTTCAATGCTGGAGTCTCCTTCAGCAGCTAAAACCTTGCCTGCAATCAATGTAAAAAAGTATGCCTCTACTGCAATAGGACTCAAAAACAGCATGATAGCCTGCAATAAGTATGAAAAACCCTCATAATCATTGTTCACAAAGCCATCAGTCCTCTCTGTAGCCTGTTACAGCATCATGCTAAAGAATCTTAAAAATGATGTGGAGCAAGTATGCAGATTTGCCTCATGCCATTTGTGACTGTGGAATGTTGGGAGGAGTTGCTGCCACACTTGATTGCCAAAACTACCGGTACAATAAGAATGTTCTAGATTATTCTACCACTTTTTGGAATACCTGTTGTATGGTCAGGGGTCATTGGCAACTAAACTAGTCTCCCCACTAGGTTTTTCTGGTTAGATAGCAGAATTAGAAACTGTTAAAAGCTGATAAATGGAGAATAAACCTTCTTGAAGGGTTAATAGCCACCAATTACAAATGGCTAAACTGGGGTACCATAGTTATGTATGCATCCAGTGCTGTGATGACAGCTGAATCATCAAGCTTTCAAGTTGGAGGACATTGATTGTGGTTTGATCTGGAGATTGATGGGCACCAGCAAGTCAACTTGCGAAGGACACACTATGCATGTTATGTGGAGGTTAACTAGTCAGCTGTGGATTGAGAGTTAAAGGGAGATAACTGAGACAAAGGCATGGCATAGAGAACTAGAACATCTAACCTGGTAGATGAAAAAAAGGGTTGAGTTTGAAATTCCAATCACCTGAAGAAGGCTGGAATGAAATATCGGCCGAAATGTTGTGAACATTACAATAAAGATGAGGACAACAGTTTGAACAATGTAAATAATATAAATTATTATTCATCTTAGAAATGTTATAGACAAGCGTATGGTTGCAAGAAAGAAATACGACAACAGCAGAAATAGATTTATGTGGTTTATTTCAACAGGGACGTGTGGGTTTGGGACAGCTACCTTGTGGTAAAGTTCATAAGCCAGCTTCGGATCTAGGTCAATCTCTCATAGTAGTTCACACATGTTGACGCTGGTTGATGCTCACCTGCTGTCAGTAGCTGACCATGACAGGTCTCTACTCTGGGCACCTGTGGACTGCCTGTTGAACTTCCGTGTGACCCCTTTTATAGCATTTTTTTATGGCTTAACAGGCCCGAAAAACGAAGCGAGTATAATTAGGAGGGAAGCATTTTTATTGGACGAAAAATAGAACACTTTAAATATTATTTTATTTTTCGACCGGAACACATGTGTCGGGAACATTTGTAAATGAAGATAATGGTCATTTTGTGACGGGGTTTTGTCCCATTCACATCCGGTTCTCGCTCTTGAGTATTTGCCTGTAAATCAGCCGAGATATGTCTTATTTTATTTTATAACAGAAATATAGACTGATATGAAAAAGTTCAGTGTAAAAAATGTCAAGCAGAGAGAATATTAAGACTGTTCAATACAATATTTCATTGTAATATCAATCCAGGAAATGAGTGCACTATATTGGTTAAAGCCAATGATAGAAACTGTATCTGTTATGTAACCCATCTAAAAAGCTTTACCAGTTTTGTGTGATGTAATGACCAAGCACCAAAATACTAAACTACCCATGTACCATTTTCACTTAAATATGAGATTTCATCAACCTGATGGAACTATTGCCAGTTATACTCTAGAATTACATAAGCTGTGTGAATATCGTGAATATAGGAAAACTTTGTCAGAAACTGATTTTTTCTTTTAATCATTTCACCTCAAGCAAGGTAATAATGCTACTAATATGCAAGGAGTTACAAGGACTAAAAAAGAATGAGAAAACATTAGTGAAGAGAAGTGAGGAAAAGGACAATAAAGGAACATGATTCAGGAAAACAGAAAATAGCAATTGATGCTGCATTTAAACTTTTGAAGATCATAGGTAAAGCAAGAAACTAGAAAAAAGTTCCAAAAGCAAGAATTGTGCAAAAAGAAACTGTTAGAATAGAACTGGTGGTTGCATGTTGCTAGTTAAACAGTAAAATGGTGGGACCTAGTTGCCAATCTAGTAGTATGCAATCAAGGCACTAAACAGAACAATTACCATGATTGCAAAGTGACTGAAGTCAAGATGTCAGGTTCACTTAAATTACATACCCTTTTTTGAAGTCAACTACATTAAAATTCAATGCTGCTTTCTCTCAGAGAAAATACTAACATTTAACTAAGCCTAGGAAACTGTACTAGCATCGGAGGCAGATATATGATGTATTTGAAGACTGATGTGACGTCAGATGACATGAAATGTGAGCCTAAGCATAAAGTGGGTTTCTGCAGTTCACAAGATTTCCCAGACAACATCTTGCCACTCATCATGTTTCTGTTGTTTCCTTTCATGATTATTTATCAGAATCTTGTGTCACATGGAACGGAAAATGTTCTAAAAGCTGATGGGTTGGCCATGTGGTGTGAGCCTACAGAAATAAAGAAGATGCCTCTATTCTCTGTTTATTTATAGTTTTTTGAACAGGATTATAGGAATTAGGAGTACGAGGGTTTGCTGGAAAATTTATGGGCTGACCAAGATATAAATGTAAATAGACACATCAGTTGGTATACTAAAAGACATGCAAGTATACCAGAATACAACAGCTAGTCAGCCAGTTCTTGTATTCTGGTACATTTGCATGATTTTCAGTCTACCAATTGGTATGTCTACTCTTATATAAATTAAAAGACACATCATGTGACTAGTTCTGTCCTATATCCAAACTTTTCTTCTTCTTCTTCTTCTATATGTCATGTACCTACAGGACGTGGACTATCATGACTCTCCACAATTTTTTAGCCTTTGTAGGTTTTAGTAAATTTTGTCTTCTTGCTATCTCTCCTAATTCTTGTTCCACCAGCCATTTACACTAGCTTGTTTGGTACATTATGCACTGCTTAACTCTGTCACTTTCACCTTCAGTATATCCTGTGAGTGTCAAATTTTCTAAGCCTTCTTTCCTCATTATGTACCCAAGAAATTTCAACTGATTCTTTCTGATACTAAGTATAAGTGTCCTTTTCGTTTCACTTTTCTATAAAACATTGTCATTGCTCTGTCCATGGTATTTGCAGCCAACCATATTTCTGTTGTATCAAGTCTGTTCTACCTCACTAGCTGTATTTAAGTCTAAAAAGAAAAGAAAAAGGAATTAATTTATGCCTTAAATGTTAGTTTTCAAGGTCAGGTACTAAATTCACATTGTTTTAAGGGATGATATTTATTACTGGTTAGTGTAAATTTAAAAGGGTTCTATTATAATATTGCTGATGTGTCTAAAAATTTGAAGAAGAAAGAAGAAATAAGAACATGATTAACATGCCTGTCAGCAAGATTCCCAAGTAGATCCTGTGTTTGTGATATTACATGACAGAAACTCTCAATATTGTCGAAGCTAAAGACAAGTTTTGTGACGGAGCTATATGAAAGTTGGATTGTCAAATGTCGTATTGAGCATGTGAGATCCAGATTTTGTGTTGCTATGAATGCCCCCAACGAGGAAGGTAGGTTAATATCAGCCAGAACTCCTGTTATTGATTGAAAAACCTGTTATACATAAGGTTTGTCCTCCAACTGGGATGCCGGATGCAGATTGTGTCAGTATTCCCATAGAAGCTGTAGCTGACAACAAATCAGTTTTATTCCATTAAGTCAGTGGATGATAAATGTTGTGTATTGACGTTGGCTCAATCAAGGAAATGTTGAACAAGGGGGAAATAGGCAAGGTTCAGTGGATTGCCAGTGCACTCACTAAGCATGGAACTTCAGGTTTTGAATTATTGAAAACTGTCCAAGAAGGACAATTGACAATCACTATTTGAATTTTTTTGTTTTGTTTGTTTGTTTGTTTTTTTGAATGGGAAAAATAAAATAATGTTGAGTTAATTCCCCTTGGCAAAATGGCAGTTTAGAAATGGTAGATCTACATAGGTAGCAATGCTAAATTATTTGCATGGGAATAGTTATAAGATTATTATTGGCTAAGCCTGGTGACCAGAGGTGACCAGAGTAAAAAGGTAAATCCAGCAGAAGTTTATCAGCCAGTTTGGAAGTTCAAAAGTTGTTGAGGAAAGTGATTCTCCAGTTCTTGTTTTAAGATGATCCATACATGTGAAGAAGACTTTAAAGAAACTACATTTATAGAAGGACTGTAGATAATTAATAGAACAGACTGAAAATATTTGAAATTCTCAGACAATTACTGTTCAATCTGACTGGACAATTTTGTAATTGGCTCATTGTACACAATTTTGCACTTATTCTAGCTCAGTGGTTCCCAAATGGTGTGGCCTGCCTCATAGGTGTGTCAGTAGAGGCTAGCAGTTGATGCAGAATGGTTGAAAGAAAAGTGTCCAAAAAATGCATATGCCAAAAATAAATATGATTTCAAAATTTAAAATATTATTATGGGTTAGTTGTAATTGCTTGCATCAGTTTCGGTATAAATAGTTATAAATAATTATTGACTGATTTTATTATTGTGATATTTTTACATTATATCAAGATTTAAGAATATAAGGTCAGAAAATTGGAGGAGAGAGTTATCAATGATAATATTCTGATTTTGAATTCACAGTTATCTCCTTTTAGCTTTCTTCCTGATTTTAATTTTTAAATGCACTTTTTATTGTGTAAAATTTGGTGAGGCACAAGCAAATTTTCATTCTGAAAATGCGACTCATAGAAAAAATGTTTGGGGACCACTGTTCTAGACGAAGAGTTAGAAGTAATCTGAGATTTTTTTTCATGTTTTGGAATTATTTTTTTAGTATAATGGTGTCAGTGTTGCCCACTGCTTTGTTAAGAGTAGGTTAAGTTTGAAGTGGTTTAAATCAAAGACAGAGAAATGTACCAACTTGCCTGCCCCACCGGAATAAAAAGATATTCACCAACACTCTGCCATTTGGTTAACTTAAAAACAGACAGAGGATTTAGTTATTTAAGCCTAACAGCTGAGTTGATATCAGGGAAGAAGATTCACGTGAAGGGCAGGATAATGATATGAGATGCTGTCCAAGTGTACATCTCAAATGTCAACTATCTGTTGATTAAATAAACATTTTATATTGTACCAAAATTTTTGTTATAAAATGAAGTCACTACAATCTTCTATGTGTCATGTTACCTCAGGATATGGGCAATTCTTGCTTTCCATAACTTTCTGTCCTTTGTAGCTCTTAATAAAGTTTGCCTTTTTGTTATCCCTGTACTGTCAATCATTTAGAAAATCTCATTAGGTACGTTATTTGCTACTTTCCTTTGTCCATCTTGCCTTCATTATGTCCTATAAGTGTCAAATTCACCAAACCCTCTTTCCTCATTATGTGCCCAAGACATTTCCAGTGTCTCTTTCTGATTTTACATATGTATCCTTTTGGTTTAGTAAGGGATTAATTACACAGCATTTCCACAGATTTGGAGATTGGATCTGAACTTTAAAGTTGATTTTTAGATGAATGTCATATCCATTTTTTCTCCACTTGCATTATATGAATAAAACATGTGAGTAATGAGGAAGTTTTATGAAGAATAGCAAAAATATGGTAACTGCTTCTCAAAATCAAAAAGAAAGAACTAAAATCTGTGGGATAGACAATGTGGAAAGAAGGTCTGAAAAAGCAAAGGGAAACACTGAGTAAACTATTTGAAAATTCATCCACCATATCAGAATGATTTGACTGTTTAAACAATAAATATAAGTCCAGTTTTCTCAACTTAAACTTTGTTTTAGGCCCTTTTATTTTACCTTAGCAATGTAAACTGCACAAGGAGTGTGTAAAAACAATGTTTTGAAGAGAAAATCTGCCACTGCTATGACTACTACTCTTTATTCAAAATGAAATTTTACATTTAAAATGCCTTAAGCTACCTAGTAAAATAATACTGACATTTTGAATCAGATTAAGTGATGTAGACAGTCCATATATATATATATATATATATATATATATATATATATAGATAGATAGATAGATAGATATACATGAGGAGAGAGGCAGAGAATAATCTCGATAAATGAGAAAAAATATAAAGAAAAACAAAAACATTAAACAGTAAAAATTGGTAGCAAATAGAAGTGTACTTGACTGCTATGTAATAACTAATCTCTTTTATGGTAGTGAATGCTCATCAATTCTCTATCTGTTGAAGAAAACCTTGAAGTGAAGAATGCTGTGAATAACATGAATAGAAATAGAACATGTGAGTAATAAGGAAGTTTTATGAAGAATAGCAAAGATATGGTAACTGCTTCCAAAAATCAGAAAGAAAGAACTACAATTTGAGAGACAGACAATGAAGAAAGTAGGAATGAAGAAGTAAAAAGGGAAACAGTGAGTAACCTACTTAAAAAAGTTTGAGTAAACGAATGGTACAACAAGGATCACATAAACAAAGAGGGCTAGTAAAGGAGCCAGAAAGATAGGAAGTTGTGGCAATCCATGATCCATGATTTTAATAATTCATCAAAAGCCTTACAAGCATAAACATTTTAACATATATACCCTTGTGCAAATTAATTGAAACAACCCTTTTAGTTTCCTTTCTTTCACCTTACAATCAGTTTTAGACCTACTATAGTGACAAGGTGCAATTGATTTTTATTTTTTCCTCAGACTAGATCATTTGCAGTGGTGTGCAGTAGTATGAATCTATTTTTGAAGTGTATGATGAAATTTGTTTGACCTTGAAAAATATTGCCTCATCCGTGATTGTATCAGATTTTGATCACACCCAGACACTATTGTCATGACTGTCGATTAGTTGTCCTACAGCCATTGTCTGCCATGGATGTTACTTTAAGGAAGTGTACAAATATTGTAACACTGCATGAACACACTGGCAAACCTTACCAGTGAGTAAGTCAAAGTACAATAGACTGACCTGGAAAATCTGATTTAAATTCAATCAAGAATCTGTGATCAATCTGCAAGGAATGATTTCATGGAATTGACATACAAATTACAAACATGCAAACTGGGTCATGTTTCATTGAAAAAATATGAAAAAAAGTAAATAATAACGGAATTATTTGTTTTGTTTCAATTAATTTTCACAAGGATGTAAATGATAATTAGTCAACCTTTGCTGACAGAGAGGGTATAGTATAGATTACAAATTATCAATCAATACAAACATTTGTAGAGAAATAATTAATAATTAGCTTAAGTCAGTGGTATTCAAGATAACGTTTTCCATGCACATGAGTTTTAACTTGTTCAGTTGTTGCATTGTGCTGTGATGCTAATTCTTTGTAAATTTAACTCTTGAAAATGAACATTTCACTGTTCAACATCATGCACTTAAATATTCTGAATGCTATTTCAACATTGTGAAGCAAAGATTTAAAGTTGTCCATCATTATTTTTCTGTACAGCAAATGTTGAGTTTACAGTCTTTGAAAGTTTAAAAATTATGAAATGCCACTGAAGTACTACAAATTACAAAAAAGTTCTACAAATTACAAAACAAAATGCCCAAAATTTCTATGAAAATTAATTGTATCATAAGAAATCACAGTGCTATTCTTAAAAAAAATCATTGGAGAAAATTGTGATATAAGTAGTATTTGTTTTTAATGTTTAGAGGAAATGATTTTTCTTTTTTGACCTTTGGCGACCTCTGAAGCCAACCTCACATAGCCTATGCCACAAGTAAAATTATTTGAAGACTTAGAATTGAAAATAATTGAGGGAAGAGGAAGTTTATGATAGATGAAAGCCATTTAAAAAAATATTCTATAGTTTAAAACATAATTTTCTTTATAGAAATGTAAAAAATACTGTATCTCCTTGATTATCTTAAAGACTTCATAAAATTAAATAAATAGGTGATTGACTAACTTTAAAAAAATATTTCCAATATTTTGTTTCAAAATACCTTTTGAAAATAAATCAATTCAGTTTTTTGTCCAAAGTTTGTGATGAGTATGAAATTTGTATTTCATTTTAATTTTTCCTTCTGCTAATTCTTCATGAATTGATAATTAAGATATTTCAAAATGAATTAATGTATAAAAGTAAATAAAATAAAACACTGAAGTAAATACATTAATTTTAAAGTAAAGGAAAATTAAAATAATGTCATTTTATCATAAAAAATTTTACAAAACTTGCACAAATTAAAAACTAAATGAACTTAAGAGAAAAAATTACTTTTAAAAGCTGAAATGAAGTCTTTTATAAATAGTTCTCAAAGAGAGCAGAAGATAGATGTGAGCATCTCAACTTATAGAAAGGTTTAATGAGTGGAACACACAAGTTCAAAAATTATTAGTTTATAAGAACCTGTTATCAATTTTAAAAGAAATTAATTCCTCCTTTCTTGATCTTCTTAAATATCTACTTAGAGTAATAAAATTTAAGAAGACCTCAAAGACCTTGTTAAATTTTATTGCTGTTTAGTGGTAGGATGTGATATATGGATCACAGGATGCAATGGGGGTGACCAGATCAAAGATTAAAATCAAATAGACAAGTTTTATTGGTTTAAAAAGATACCAGAGGCTAAGTATATTTTCTGGTGTTAGGTTCCAGGAAGAGGAGGAGTAATAAAATGTGAAAAGTCGGAAATGATTTTCAGGCTATCTCAGCAAGAGATCTCAAAATGATGCACTCTGCTAGAAGGTCTCTCATAAACAGCATAGCAACTTTGGCTCCTGAAATCATGAGACTGCTGATAAATTTCCATGGTGTTGTTATGATCCAGAATGTTGATGATATTTTATAATTCTAAAAATAACCTTGTCATCAGTGATGATAGAAAAGAAGGATATTTCATCATCCTACCCTCATCATTATAAAAATGACCCTTCCACCACAAGGGAGTCAGTAGAGTAGAGTAGACTAGGGTACCCATAGCAGTAGTCAGTAGATGAGTACACAAGTAGCAGTACAGAAACACACATCTAGCCAACACTCCGTGAAGATTGAAAACAGATGATGTTAAATGCCATCCTCACAAACAAAATTCTCGGAACCAAACCAAGTAAGCACTGACTTTTAAACAAAAGACACACTGTGAACATTTTTATACACAGCATACCCATATTCTGTAATTCACATCACAAAAAATACAAATTCTTGTTATTTATGTCAACACATGTCACAAGTTTTTATTGTTGTTATCATCATACGTTTTATGCATTCTGATTTCTGTCATTTAATACCAACCCCATTATAGTCTCTCCTGCCTTAAGATGATGTTGCCCACATACTGAAAAGACATGGCATTTTTTTAATCAAATTCACTCCATGCAAAGCAGTAAAGCCACTAAGACACAAGGGGTTACTGGGTGTGGAAGAATTAGAAAACAGAAACATTATTAAGAAGTAACAATAATAGAAGAGTAATCAGGTAGACAGTAGATAACAAATGACATTACATTTAAATTTTTGAAGATCAAAGTTGGCCAGAAAGCATGGAGATGGAAGAGGGTTCCATAAGTGAGAAGTGTGAGAAAAAAAACTGTTAGCATAAAATTTACGATTACATCTAGCTAATTCAACTGTAAATTAATGATACCTTGTTGCCAATCTAGTACTGCACTTAAATTCATAAAATCTAGGTACCATAGCAAAGAGATCATCTGAACATATACTATGAAAGTATTTATGGAAAAGGCAAAGGGAAGCAACATTACAACAGTAGGAAAATGACTGAAGATGAAACACCCCATCAGGATGAATAACGTTGCAGTTTCTTCTTTGGATTTTATGAAGAATCTCTAAATATATAGCAGGAGCACTAGATCATTTGCAGCAACAACATTGCAAACATGGAAGAATAGTAGACTTATAGATATTTAAGATACATTCTGTAGAGAAAAACTGTATAGAATGACAGAGTGAAACCACTTTCTTAGCAGCAATGGAGTCAATATAGTCATTCTATTCATGTCAGCCGAGAATATTAGCCTGAAGAGGCACAATGAGTGACTCTCTAGGAGGTTAGCATCAGCCATGCTCCAAAAAGGCCAAAATGGGTCTCTCAAATAATTAATAGAAAGCACCTTTGACCATATTGAACTGATCAGACTTACTATTAAGACAGGTGTAAATGGTTGTGCTATCATCATATGTACAGTGTTGAGACATGATACTGTCAGGAAGGTTGTTGATGAAAATAAAGTTCAATTCAGAAAAAAAAAAACTCAATACAGTGACTGTATGCATGGACCAGAGATTTTTGCTCATATTAGCCATCATGTCCATAATTTTGGCCTTCGATGTTATTGGTACTGTGTAGCCACTGAGTGCTGAAACATTCTCAGCCTAACCTAATTCCCAGAAACAATATTTGAATAGCTAGATATAAGAACACTGATTTTTCTGTATATCCTAGCAGGCATGCACACACATCAATTTGTATAAGGGATTCTGAAAAATTGCTGATATAATGCAATTCCAAAAATAAGTATTCCAGTAATCAAGCATCAAAGCCCATATATTAAGTGAGTTGGACCAAGAACATTTCAGAACACCCTCCTTGTATGCACACTCTCATACCTAAAATCAGTATTTCAATGAACAAACATCAAAAGATTGATTTTGGGAAGTATGCTCCAGCTATTTAAACAGTTCAGAAGAGGGCATCTGAATTTAGAAGAGGAAGGAAGTATCTTGAAGATGACCCAAGGTCTAGACATCCTGCATTGATTGTGTTCAACACATGGTGATGGATGACAGACAATGGACTCGAAAACAAATAGCCAATAATATTAGTGAGAGAGATTTGAGAATATTCTGTACAATGAACTTGGCCTGACGAAGGTTTCTGCTTGGTGGGTGTAACATCTTTTGACACCAATGTGATATTGTTTGAGGCAGATCCAGCTGATTTTCTTGAAAGTTTCCTTTGCCTGGATGAGTATCGGGTTCATATCTTTGAGCCAGAGATAAAGAAACAATCTATGCAGTGGAAACACCCCTCCTCGCCTGCTCCAAAGAATGCCAAGATTGTTTCATCTGCAGGAAAAGTGATAGTCTCAGTTTTTTGGGATGCAAAAGGTATTATGTTTATTGGTTATTTTCAAAAGGATCACACCATCAATGCCGAGTACGATGCCAACTTGGTGAGTTACTTACAAAAGGCTATCAAAACCAAATGCCCAGGAAGACTGACAAAAGGGGTCTTGTTTCATCAGGACAATGCTCCAACACAGTTGGTTCTTGGTTTCAGTGGCTGCTGTATGACTGTGGCTTTGAACCGGTTGATCACTCTCCCTATTCTCCTGATTTAGCCCTGAATGACTATCATCTGTTCTCCGACATAAAAAAGCACTTGGCTAAGATGATGACATCATATTTGCTGTTAATGACTTTTTGACCAACAGGATGAAAACATCTTCACCAATGAGATCCAGGCACTACAACACCAGCGGAAGAAGTGTGATGGTCAACAAGGGGCACACTTGAAAAATAAACCACATTTGGTCACATTCCATGAGAGTATCTTGGTCAACTTATGAACTTTACAAACAACTCGTGTATGAATCCAATTTTTCAAAAGGGAAAGGGTTGTACTTGGAAAAAGCTGGATGAAGAAACCAAAAATTTAATATAGGAAGTGATTCTAAGAGGGTAGGTTCCAGAAACAAATTTGACTTTAAAATCAGGAGAAACAAACTGATTCTCAAAAAGAAAACATATTTTCATAAGATCAGAGGGAACATCACCAAAATTTAGGTAAAAACAAATTTCAAGCTTTGTGGAATAATGAAAGTAACAGAAGACATGAACAGCAAATTAACAGCTATAATGAAAGTAGCAGCTGAGATAAGAAGGAAAACAAATGAAAATAACCACAAGAAAGGGAGATAATAAAAAGTCAACATGAGAACTGATGAAAAAGAGAAGAATATGAACATACAAACTAGAGAGATAAAATTGAAAAGGCAGAATTAAACAAACTAGTCAACAAAATAATTAGAAGAGAAAAAAAGGAAGATGAGCATGTATAGGTTAAAAAGAGCTAGCAGAAAAAGGACGAGCTTGAAACATATGTGATTTGCATCAACAACAAATGTTTGCATTGAAATACAAACAAGGAAGTTACTAAATGTAAAGGCAAGATGTTAAGAATAACTAAAGAGTATTATACCTTGGAAATAAAAATACCATCATTATCACCAAAAATACCAACATAGGTAACAACATACAAAAAAAAAGGTTTGCTCTTCAAATTATAAAATGTGAAAAATGAGAAAGGCAAGGATGTGTCTTCTCACCAGACTTATTCAACCTATACAGTGAGGCTATTCTGAGAGAATTGAAGATCCTACCGGATTCAGCATTGGCAGCCACAATCTTACCAATATAAGATATGCAACTGATACAGTACTGATAGCAGATATGGAAAAGAAACTACAAAGTCTTCTACAGAAGATAGCAAGGGAGAGCAAGAAGAAGGGACTAACCATAAATCACAAGAAGACAGAATGCATGGTCATCAGTAAAAGGATGAGCCCAAACTGCAATTTGCAGGTTGGGGATACTAAATTTCAAGCATGTGCAGAAGTTTAAATATCTGGGAAGTTTTTTGATGGAGGACAGTATGCACGACGCTGAGATACGAAGATAGATTGGGATGGCCAAGGACCCATTCCAAAAGCTGGGCAGAGTACTGTGAGACAGGAGGATTTGTTTGGTGACAAAGAAAAGAGTAGTGAAATGCTACGTGACATCTGTCCTCCTATACACCAGCAAATGTTGGACGGTCTCCTCAAAGATGAAGAAGAGACTTGAAGCTGAGGAGATGTAGTTCTACAGAAAAGGATATAATGGAGTGAGCATCTGAGCAACGATGAGGTCTAGGAGTGGATGCAAACAAGGAGGGAGCTTATGCTTAACATAAGGAAGAGGCAGATGAAATTCCTGGGACATGTAATGAAGAAGGAGGACCTGGAGAATCTGATACTCACAGGTCGAATAGAGGGAAAGAGAGCCAGGGGTAAGCAGCACATGACATACCTGGCAGTCTTAAGCAAGTGAATGGCAGAATGTGGTCTGGGAGAGGTGGCAGAGGAACAAAACTTATTGAGAACTACAAGGGATAGGAGGAAGTGGAGAGCCATGATCGCCTATGTCCTGAAAGGACATCATACATAAAAAGAAGAACGGGCTTTTAAAAAGATGCAGGAGAATTTCACAAAGGATTAAGGGAAAAATCTCTACTTTATAAAGAAAGTAGATGATAAAAACATTGAAAACTATGCCCCTGTAACGTTACTATCATACATATATAAAATGTTCTCAACAGTACTTGCACACAGATTAATAAACACTTTAGATGAAAAGCAATTAAAGAAGAGACCAGATTTAGCAGTGGTTACTCAAAAATAGACTTCCTACAAACAATAGACTAGCTGATCAAAAGGCAATATAACAATATATAACATTTTGAACTTAGTTGAATGTGAAAATGCATTTGAATCAGTAACATACTCTGCAGGCTGTAACTCACTATGAGAGTTGTGTGTTCATAAGAACTATATAAATGTTATTCAGAATGTATATTTTTTATACTAAAATTCACTCAATTTAATTTCAAGAGCCACTCAAAGTAGAGAATTGCTGTGTGGTATTACGTGAGCATAAGAAAAACAAGAAGTGATGCAATGCAGGAATGATGATGGTTAACCTTAGACTTGAAGAGGTCAAGATTTTAGTGACTGGGAAAACATCCTGACTGAAGTTTGATAATAGAAGGCCTGAATAGATCTATTTTAACAGTGCTGCCTAAGAAGCCAGTTGCAAATGTATATGAGCTTCACCAAATAGTCAGCCTAATGAGCCACATACCAAAACATATCTTCCGAATTCTGATGGATAGTATGTGTAGCAGAATTAGATATGAAATAAGACAAGAGCAAACACTGTAATATTTTTGGTCAGAATGACATTAGAAAGAACTGAGATACATAGATGACACCTTCATACTCTGGCCACACGAGAAAGATATCCAGCTACTACTGGACCATGTTCAAAATAGAGGCAAAGAAAACAACAGCAAACTCACTTTCCTGGATGTATTAATATCTTGAACAGAGTAGAGGTCCAAGACATCAGTATACCGCAAGCCAACATTCACCGGACAATACCTCAATTTCATCTCTCACCATCCTTACAGTGTAAAGAAAGGGATCATCTGCTGCTTAAAACATCAAGCAAAAGTCATAAGAGGTGACCCAGAAACATACAAACAAAAAATGGTGAGTATAAGCAGTAACCTACAATGTAACAACTACCCCTGGTACATGGCAGAAGCTGCAACAAACTGGGATGGAGAGATACAAGAGGATAACAGCACTCGGAAAACAGCTTCAGTCTGCCTACTCTATGTGAAGGGATTATTGGAAAAATACAAAGGATCTGTGGCTCATATAACATCAGGACAACCTTCAAAATTGGTTCAACACTTTGCAAACACCCCTTCTAAGTAAGACTCCCCACAGAGGAGAACAAGACTCTGTGTATGTCATCCCATGCAGCTATGATAAGAAATATAAAGGAAAAACAGGCTTCCCCCTTAAAGTGAGACTGCAAGAACATCGTAATGCAGTAACATGAGTGAAAATAGAAAAATCAGACATAGTTGACCACATATGGAGAGAAAAGGGAGATCACCGCCCCCTGAGGAATGAGGTTGAAATAATAGACAAAAAGCATCACTGGAAAATATGAAAACTTAAGGAATCAGCACATATGCTAGGCCGACCAAACATAGAAATATGGGAACCAGTAATAAGGAGTGCTAGAGAAAAGCAATGAATAACAACAAAAACTGCAATATAAGCTCTGGTAAAAAAAATTGACCGTAGAGCGTAATATTATAATTGTATTTTTAAAATTGTTTTTTTATATTTAAAATTTATTATTATTTATTATTATTATATATATATATATATATATATATATATATATATATATTTCTGTTCACCATATATAAGACCCAATAGCCACTCAAGGTAAACAGTTACTGAAGGAGAGTGTTGTAAGAGGTAAGAAGTACAGTTCATGAGGATATGTGTGAAAGATAATGATTAACCCTAGAATTGAATAGATTAAGATTGTAGTGCTTGGGAGAGAATTCTTTTAGGAGTTGGTCCCACAATGTAGTGTTTTGTAGGAAAAAGCTGTTCAAGTGGAATTTGCTTCTTACTGATGTAATTAGAGACAATAAGGATGGTTTGAAAAAGAAATAATGAAATATATATTTCTATATTGTATATCTTTTGAATTTACTTGTAAATTAAATTTTCTGGTTCATTTGTTTGTATAATAAAAACTGACACCCACACGCCAAACAAGTTATCTTATATAATAAATATGAAAATGTCTGTATGTGTAGCACTTTTTCAATTAAAGAGATATAAATTCTTACATCTAGAGGTATGTTTAAAGATTCAGCCTGAAAACAAACATGAGAGAATCACAGGTGACCTTGAAGCAGGAAGATTTGTTGCTTTGCTGTTGCAGCTTGGCAATGGAACCATCAAAATGGACCAAAATGGTGATATTTCACTCCCAAATGGTTGTGGAATTCCAGCCTCAAGTCTGCAAGACTTGATTAACGATGTTTATTCAAACTGGCTTTGTGAGATCACCATATTAGTGCTCAAGAATCAAACTGTGAATAGCATCAACTGGAAACTTCTTCAAGAAATTTTAAAGTACTTTTCTGTTGACACTGTGATTGAACAAGTGTAGGCAGTGAATTATCCAATAGAGTTCCTGAACTCACTGAATCCTCCTGTTATGCCATCACACAAGGTGGAACTAAAAAAAAAAAATGTACCAGTTATGCTATTAAGAAATCTGGATCCTCCAAAGCTTTGTAATAGAACAAGGTTAATTGCCAAGATGCTTCCTGATCTCTTGGAAGCAGAGATCCTTACTGGTCCAGGAAAGGAAGAAAGAGTTTTAATTCCAAGAAACCCCTTAATTCCATCAGATCTTTCTTTTGAGTTCAAAAAAATTTCAGTTTTCAGTGAGAGTAAGCTATTCAGTGTCAATCAATAAATCCCAATGACAATCATTGAAAGTAACTGGACTTCATCTGATGGAATCCTGCTTTTCTCTATGTTGGTTTTCCAAGGGTTGAGAATGGAAACAAGCTTTTTGTACTGACCCTGAATGCGAAAGCCTAAAGTGTTTATCATGAAACATGCAATAACTTCCAAATAGACAAATTATATCATTGTTTTGATGAAAAATATTAATTGTTTGAAAAATATCTTTTAAGTTTAATAAAATTTAATATGTACTCAATGCATGAAGTGTCATTGCTGGGCTGAAGTGTCATTGCTGGGCTGAAAGACCAATGAAGACCCCTCTGCAGTAGGTAGCTTAAATGCCAGCTGATAGTGTGACTTTTAAGCTAGTTACCAATATTTCTAATAAGGATATATGTTTTAGCCTAGCCTGAAACACACAATATGTTTCACACACACATATATATATATATTTTTTTTATATATATATATATATATATATATATATATATATATATATATATATATATAAAAGTGAACATAAGTCAACATAGAAGCAACAGTATGTTTCATGCTGGATGCAATCGTCAGGCCTGAAGATTACATCTGGCATGAAACAGACTGTTGCCTCTAAGTGTTGACCAATATTCACTTTTATATTACACACGCTCAATCTCTGATAATGAGCACTTTATCCCATAAATATAGTACGTCTTAAGACTATATTTCTTTATATATATATATATATATATATATATATATATATATAGAGAGAGAGAGAGAGAGAGAGATATTTTATTGTAAAATTAAAATCTGAGTTAGTGCATATGTTTAATATGAATATAGTCACACATGCCTTCACTTGTAATGTTTAAAGGCAGGAATCTTGTCAGAGATCAGCAGATTTGTCTCAAGAATTGCTATATTTTGTTGGCCTTGAGCCAGACTAAGCCAAGTTAGTGTAAACCCATCTCACCAGCAATCAGGGTTATTATAACACCTACAAAATGTAACATTGCCAGACATAGGTTATGCTTAATCGATGTCTATATGTTTATGTAAGCAAGGATGTAAAGACATATGCACAGATTTTATCTAATCCAACACACCCACACACCCACACAAAGGTGCACACATACGCACACAGAAATATGATGTTGTGATAAGTTTTGGAACACTTACATGCTTCTCATGCCATTACTCGGAATGACTGAAAGTAAACATTGTTTTACTGATACTTTAGTAGGGATATACATATATTTATAGGTATATATAGACATATAGTTCAAAATATTTAGAAATATAGGTATTTTAAGGTATATGTATATATTTATATCAACAACGTTTTATGCATGCATGCACACACACACACACATAGATATTCATGTATCTACATATATATTTCCATTTATATAAATATAGAGCAATATATATATATATATATATATATATATATATATATATATATATATATATATATATATATATATATATATAAAGTTGAATGAAATGGAACTAATGCTTTTAATTTAATTATATAATTAAATTTGAAGTTTTTAGCTTTGGTTTTTGATAATTCCTGTGTAGCGAAGGAACCATATTTTAAATCAGTTAATTTATAATATATATATATATATGTGTGTGTGTGTGTGTTTGAATGTATGTATAGGTACTTAATGTTTAGTTAGAGACACAAGGCCAAATTGGTGGAAAGAATTATTAGGAAGATTGTGTTACCTTAACCTTTCAAGTGAGTAGGACCATGAAAATCATCATTCAGAATCCTGTTATCTCACCTGGGTGTCAACACTGACAACCTATCCTATTATCTCACCTGGGTGTGAAGACCGACAACCCATTTCTTAAGTTTCCTTGAAGACAACCATAATAGCCTCATCATTAAATTTAATGGAAACAATAATAAAGAAAGAAACCAAATCTCATTAATATTAACTATGAACACAGCCATAACATGTTGACTGTATTCAGAAATAAAAAAAAATATCTATCCTGATAGATACATATAAAAATCTACATATTCAGTTAAAAAAAAGTCCTTGATAATTGCTAATAGATTAGTTGAAAGTGCTCAGATCAGTAGAGCATTTGGACTGTTTTCACACTCCATGCCCAGAAAAACAATACTTGTATGAATGCAAGAAAATTATAATAAAAAAGTTAATTGCAAAGCCTTGTCAGTTGTCTTCAATGAAACCTTGCTGTCAAAAATACACAATTATATATATATATATATATATATATATATATATATATATATATATATATATATATATATATATATAGTAATGATACAATATGGTAATCTGTATGGAATTTCTAGGAGGATACAGATCCAGGGAGAGCTCTAAGTCAAAAGACAGAGCAAAATTATTATTAAATTAAAGAATATCAAACACTTAAATCCCATAGGTAATAATTTTTATTTCATGAGAGCTCTAAAAGGCAGCTCTCAATCTTCAAGACCTACAAACAAATCAGGTCTTGAAGATTGAGAGCTGCTTTTTTAGAGTTCTCAGGAAATAAAAATTATTACCTATGATTTTAAATGTTTGATATTAATATATATATATATATATATATATATATATATATATATATATATATATATATATATATATATTAAGTTTGCTATATATGCATTTCAATAATGTTTACACACATACATACATAATAATGAACTCTCCCATCGGTTTTGATGTATGAGGATCTGGCAACTTAACCAATTGATTCAGTTCTGAATTTTGTATGTTAATCTTAAGTAATATACATACATGCATATATATATATATATATATATATATATATATATATATATATATATATATATATCAGTGACATACAGGAATAAATTATTATTATTACTGAGATTTGGTTTCTTTTATTATTATTTCCATTAATTCACTGCTACTAATAAGCAGAATTTTTTCTCCTAACGATGGCCATGCTGGCTGAAACTAGTCAAGGAATCTAATTGAAATAATTAAACAAAAAAATATTAATACACAACCCAGTGGACCTTAAAATTTTAATTTCTCAATAGTTTTATTGTTCAATATATATATATATATGTATATATATATATATATATATATATGTGTGTGTGTGTGTGTGTGTGTGTGTGTGTGTGTGTGTGTGTGTGTGTGCGTAAACATTATTGAAATGCATACATAGCAATTTGTGTTTATATGTATATTCCTGTATGTTTCTGAGGATATCTGTATATCTGAAAGAGTGTTTATGAATGTATGTATGAGTGTTTATGTATATGTACTTGTGTGCATGATATAAGTAGTCATGCACGTTCTTATAGACAAGTCTACAGTCCACATACCTTGCACTTACCAATAAATCCCAAGAACTCCACACATGAGGGCAAAGATAAGATGTGAAAATCACCCAACTGGAAAGTGGGGAGATAAAAAAAAAGCTAGTGAAGAAAGAAAAGGAAGAAATAAGAAAGTAGTTAAAAGAAGGAAAAGACAACGAAATATAGGGAAGAGGAAAAAGAAACTAGGTAAGAATTTAGGGAAGGAAAAAGAAGCAAAGAGAACAATGAGGTCAAGAGAAAGATAAGTGGAGCAATTATCAAAGAAAAGTAAGTTAAAAGAGAGAAAGAGAGAGTTATGAATAAGTGAAGGAGAAGGAAAAAGGAGACAGAATGATAAAATGAAGAATGAGAAACAAAATGAGGGAAGAAAAAGAGAGCAAGAAAAGTAAATATGGAGGAAAGAGTCAAATAAGGAAAAAAGAAGGAATCAAAGAAATAAACAAGGAATCAAAAAATAAATAAAGAAAGAAAGAAAGAATCAAAGAAAGAAAGAGTCAAAGACAAACTCCTAAAAGAAAGAAAGAATGAACCAAAAAAAGGAAGAAAATCAACAAAATAAATAAATAAAGAATCGAAGCAATAAAAGAAAAAGAATCAAAGTAAGAATCAAATAAGTAAAGAAAGTGTCAAAGACAGACTGAAAACAAGACAGAGTCAAGAAAGAAAGAATGAACCAAAGAATGACAAAAATCAACAAAATAATGAGAAAAAGAATCAAAGAAATAAAAAACCAAAGAAAGAAAGAATTGAAAAAATAAAGAAACAACCAAAGGAAGAAAAAAGAATTGAAAAAATAAAGAAACAACCAAAGAAAGAAAAAAAAAAAAATTGAAAAATAAAGAAACAACCAAAGGAAGAAAAAAAATTGAAAAAAAAAAAACAACCAAAGGAAGAAAAAAGAATTGAAAAAATAAAAGAAACAACCAAAGGAAGAAAAAGAATTGAAAAAATAAAAGAAACAACCAAAGGAAGAAAAAAAGAATTGAAAAAATAAAAAAACAAACAACCAAAGGAAGAAAAAAAGAATTGAAAAAATAAAGAAACAACCAAAGGAAGAAAAAAAATTGAAAAAATAAAGAAACAACCCAAAGGAAGAAAAAAAAATTGAAAAAATAAAAGAAACAACCAAAGGAAGAAAAAAAGAATTGAAAAAATAAAGAAACAACCAAAGAAAGAAAAAAGAATTGAAAAAAATAAAGAAACAACCAAAGGAAGAAAAAATTGAAAAATAAAAAAAACAAACAAAAGGAAGAAAAAAGAATTGAAAAATAAAGAAACAACCAAAGGAAGAAAAAAGATTGAAAAAAATAAAAGAAACAACCAAAGGAAGAAAAAATTGAAAAAATAAAGAAACAACCAAAGGAAGAAAAAAAGAATTGAAAAAATAAAAAAACAACCAAAGGAAGAAAAAAAGAATTGAAAAAATAAAAAAACAACCAAAAGGAAGAAAAAGAATTGAAAAAAATAAAGAAACAACCAAAGAAAAGAAAAAAGAATTGAAAAAATAAAGAAACAACCAAAGGAAGAAAAAAAAATTGAAAAAATAAAAAAACAACCAAAGGAAGAAAAAGAATTGAAAAAATAAAAAACAACCAAAGGAAGAAAAAGAATTGAAAAAAAAGAAAAAAACAACCAAAGGAAGAAAAAAGAATTGAAAAAATAAAGAAACAACCAAAGGAAGAAAAAAGAATTGAAAAAATAAAGAAACAACCAAAGGAAGAAAAAAGAATTGAAAAAATAAAGAAACAACCAAAGGAAGAAAAAAGAATTGAAAAAATAAAGAAACAACCAAAGGAAGAAAAAAGAATTGAAAAAATAAAGAAACAACCAAAGGAAGAAAAAGAATTGAAAAAAAAAAAAACAACCAAAGGAAGAAAAAAGAATTGAAAAAATAAAAGAAACAACCAAAGGAAGAAAAAGAATTGAAAAAATAAAAAAAAACAAAGAAAGAAAAAAATTGAAAAAATAAAGAAACAACCAAAGGAAGAAAAAGAATTGAAAAAATAAAACAACAACCAAAAAGAAAAAAAATTGAAAAAAAAAAAAAAACAACCAAAGGAAGAAAAAAAATTGAAAAAATAAAGAAACAACCAAAGGAAGAAAAAAGAATTGAAAAAATAAAGAAACAACCAAAGAAAGAAAAAAGAATTGAAAAAATAAAGAAACAACCAAAGGAAGAAGGAAAAAATCAAAGAAGTAAAAAACAAAGAATTAAAGAAAGAAGAAATAAATAAAGAAGGAACTAAAGAAGGAAACAAAGAATCAAAGAAAGAAAGTCAAAGACAGACTGAAAACAAGAAATAGTCAAGTAAGAATGAACCAAAGAGAGAAAGAAAGAAAGAAAGAAAGAATTAAAGACAGAATTCAAAGAGAGACTCAAAACAAGAGAGAGTCAAAGAAAAAAAGAAGGAAGGAAGAAAGAAAATCAAAAAATATGATAGAAGAAATAGAGAGCATGGAAGTAAATATGAGAGAAAGAGTTAAGAATCAAAAAAGGAAGGAGACAAAGAAAGAAAGAGAGAAAGAAAGAGTTAAAGAAAGAAACAAAGAAACTGCTGTGAAAGAAAGAAAAAAAGATAGTGTAAAAGTGAAAACTGTGAAGAATAAAAAAAGATAAAACAGAGAGTGAAAGATAAATTTGATTAGAAAGAGGTAAGTAGTGAAAATAAATAAAAGAAAGAATTTTAAAAGTAAATAGAAAACGAAAAGAACAGAGAATGAGATGAAAAAAACAAAAACAAAAAAAATCCAGTGTAAAAGAAGTGAATGTATCTTGACTCCTAAGAATGTATATCTAAAGAGAAAGGTTTGAAAAGAAAGAAGAGAAAAGAAAAGAAGAGAAAAGAAAAGAAGCATAAAGATACATGGAACACAAATAGAAGGTGTACATTTTATGTAAGAGAGAGAATGAGAGATAGGACAAGAAATATTTGTTGTTGATAGGAAAATGAAAGCTTCATAGAAAGATACAACCAGAGTGTAACATAGGCAAAATAGAAAAGATTGAGTAGAAGAATGTGAATGTTGACATACTCTTGTATTTGTAAGTAGCTGATAACTTGAAGGAGAGTCTTTGTGAAAACAATTCAAGATACATTAGCATCATATCTCAAATGTTCTGCTTTTTGTCAAAGGGGAAAGATAAGAAAAAAAAAAGGACTCATACATACGTAAACGCAGGCAGACACTTTCTCGTATGATGAAACTTACACTCATTCAAATACAGTCAAAAGCAAGCATATTCATATGGTAATGAATTTACCAGAGTCTGGAACAAGGCCAGAATAGTGAGTCTCCCAGTAAGAATCAATCTTGTTATTAATAGTCTGTGAGATAAACTGATCGGTTGTTATTAACTGTGGATGTGTAATCTATTCTAAACATTGATTGTTGTTCTTGTATGTATATTAGCAAGGTAACCCAACAATACCAAGCTTAGAATAGTATACAAATTAATCTGTAATTTTCAAAATTTGCACAGGTACAAATATTAGGTAAGCAACAGTGTATCTAGTGTTGCTGCTGTGTCCCTTCAGGACTTTGGTATTCATGGCTCTCCACAACTTCCTGTCCTTTGTATCACTTAGTAAATTTTGTCATTTTGCTTTCTTTCCTAAAACCTGTCCCGTCAAATATTTACACAAGCTTGTTGGGTAGTTTATGCATTGTTTTGCCTCTGTCAGTCTTGCCTTTAATATGTCTTGAGGGTATCACATTTTCCAAGCCTTCATTCCTCATTATGTGCCTTAGAAATTTCAAATCTCTCTTTCTCATATTAAATATAAGTATCCATTTTCTCTAACACTGTCATTTCTCAGAAGTTCAGTTCATGGTATTCTCAGCATTCTTCTATACAACCATGTTGCTGTTCCTTCAAGTCTCTTCTTCATCAGTGAAGAGATTGTCCAGTATTCACTGCCATATAGGAATACTGATATTATATAACAGTTCAGTAATCTTTCCTTTGTTTCTGTTGCTTCAAGTTTCTTCTTCATCTGTGAGGAGATTGTCCAGCATTCACTGCCATATAGGAGGACTGATATTATGTAATGGTTCAGTACCCTTTTCTTTGTTTGTAACAACATTTTTCTGTTTATTAACACTTTGCTTAGGTTTTGGAATGCTCTTTTGCTCTATCCCAATGAGCCTTCAGATTTCTGTGTCACACTTTCTGTCATCTGATAAAATACTTCTCAGATATTTAAATTGTTGGAATTGCTTGATTTTGGTATCTCCAATTTGTAATTTGCATTGGGCTGTTCCTTTTGCTGACAACCATACATTCTGCCAGGTTGAAATTTAGTCCTTTCCTCTGGATTTTCTTCACAATCTAATGTAGTTGTAACTGTAGTTTCCTTTATGTGTCTAAACCATTAAGTGAATATCTGTAAAAAAAAAAATGGCACAACTAATTTTCTAAATGCCACCCCACCAAAAAAAAAAAAAATCTACACCTGGGGTGAACTGCTCCTCTTACCACCCCTCTACAAAATAATAAGAATGGTGACTGCCTGCTTTGAAAATCATCATTCATCTAGGATCAAACCACTGCTGCCACTGGTAGAAAAGCAAGTAATTCAGGCACCAATAAGGTTGTGATTTTTTCAAGATTATCAACAAATGTAAACAATTCCTTGAATACCACAGTTCATCTCATAAAAAGTAGAGTCTTTAAAGAGTATTTTGGATTAGTATCATATCTTATTTTGCAATATTTCTGCTTTTTTTTAAAGCTTACCAAGAAGAAATAAGTGACTGTTATTATTTTAAAAAATCAACATTCCAGACATCAGCATAAAAAGTCAGCCAACTTTGACCTTTTAAAGTGGAAACAGGGTTTAAAATGCTACATAAGCTAATGTATATTTTTAATGAAAATATTTGCTATCTTCATACTATTGTTTTCAATTCAAATTTGAAAAGCTAAAAATATATATTTTTTTATGATGTTAAATGTGATTCTGAGAAACATTCTGTCACCCCCTATGCAAAGCAGTAAAGCCACTAAGATGTAAGAGTGTTAAAGGGTTTGGAAGAATTAGGAAAAGAAACATTAATAATGAGCAGAAAGAGAAGAGAGTAATCAGGAGGACAGTAGATAGTGATTGACATTGTATTTAAATTTTTGCGGATTAAAGTTGGCTGGAAAGTATGGAGTGGGAAGGGAGTTCCACAAGCGAGAAGTGTGAGAAAACAAACTGTTAGCAAAGAACTTATGGTTACATCTAGCCAGCTCAATTGTAAATTGTTGAGATCTCAACACCAGTCTAGTATTGTGCTTAAATTCAAAACATCTAGGTGCCATAGTAAAGAGCTCATCTGAACAATTACCATGAAAGTATTTATAGAAAAGGCTAGGTACCATGATATGAATTATTCTCATGTTTGTTAATTGAACATAATTTACTTATTTAAAGAATTCCTGGCAATTCTAACCATCATGCCTACAAAAAATGGTGTGTTAAATTGATGGTTATTTCTTTCTTTTATAAAAAGATAAATTTAAAAAGAAATCTTTTTATTCAAAAATTGACAAAAATTACAAAATATGTAAATCAACTAACTACAAAGCAATATTCATTATTTAACATTTTATAAATAACTTGGGAAACATTGAATAAATATAGGATATTATCTATTTCCTTTTTAAAGTGATAAGTATTGTCCAGAGTCTATACAGCAATAGCAGTGTCAAGAGACTCACCATCTTTTTGACACAACATTTCTTTGCAGGCATGAAGGTGAAATATTGCTAAATTCCTGATCTAGACATGTCCTGGATAAGATGATAAACTACATCAGACAACAAAGCCTCTGATTAGTAGGTTTGAGGAGTGTGAAACCACCTCTTAATTGCTGGTATTTCCAGATCCACCCTGACCTGGGGTAGCAGCACCTGTTATTGGCAAATAGTTAATCCTGAAACTGAGGTCAAAACATGTAAAAATAGGTATTAATACCAGCAAAACATTTTTGTAAAAAATTATTACCAGCAATAAATTTTTGAAGAAAAAATTATTACCAGCAATACATTATTACCAGCGATACTTGTTTTTTGAAAAATATTACCAGCAATACATTTTTGGAAAAAATATTACCAAAAATACTTTTTGAAAAAAATATATTACTAGCAATAAAAATCTTGTTAAGATTAAATAACACATTAAGGTTGATATGCCATAAACCAAACCAATCCAGAACTGATGTAGATAAAAACCAAATATAAAATAGACTATATTCACATCCTTTTCTGATGCATATTTAAAGGCTGATATTAATTTCTGAAATTTTGAACTGTTCATTAAATACTGTATCTTTATTCTCGTTATGTAGAAAATCCTGTAAATCTGTTCAAAATCTTTTGGGCTTTATTTAATTTCTGTAAATTTTACTGAGAGACACTTTTCTTATTTGTCTTTCTTTACCTGCCTCCTTGAAATGAATGTTTTCGCTCCTTTAATCTGACCCACTTACACCTGGTTCCTTGCCCCGCTTTACCAATACCTCATAATTTCTCTTCAATGTCTTTCATCCCTACATATCTTTATTTATTATCTTGCTTCTGTGAATAATGGTAGCCTATTGATATTTGATATCTCAACTGTCGCTATTATGATTGTCAAGAAGCAGTGTAATTATTCTTCAGATGGAATTTAAATCATCTAAGAAATTTAAGAAAAGCACATTTAACTTTTTTTTATGCATAGTCAGAAATGCAATATTTTCAGCAATCACTTTAATTAATAAACAATCATATTTTTTATACAATATTTTTCATAAGGCAATTTAATAATGATGTGAGAGGATTAAAACAACTAAACTGGTTTATTCGGCTTTGCTCATCAAAATAAAAATCAAGTACAAAAATGTGCAAAGCGAGTACGAAATATACAACTCCGAACATTATGCAAACACAAAATATAACTTTAAAGATTAATTACCTTTAAGCCAAGAAACTGCCAACAGATATATATATATATCTATTGTGACAAAGTTGAAAAGCTTTTTTAATGTCAATACGTTTTGACTTTGTGTGTTAGGTTGGCATCTTTGGGTCATAATGAAAGACAAAATCATGTCTTTTATATTAAGACCATTCATGTCTGTTGGATTTGAAATTGGCCCACTGAGTAGATTTTAAAAAAGAGTCTCCCCTTTGTTTCAATTCTCTACATTTTACTAGCAGAGACACACATAAACATACACATTTCATACTAAAACGCATGCAGTACATGGCTCAAGAGCCGTTCAAGGTAGACAGTTACTGTTAAAATGGTTACATTGAATGAGGAGGTGTTAGGAAATGACGATTATGAAAATCAGAACAAATAATGATTGACCTTTGACATAAACAGATTAAGATTATTGTGTTCATTGGATCATTTTACAGATTGAATATGGAGGAAATCAGGGTTATTTAACTCCTTGGAAGTAGCATCATGGGTCTTAGCTGTAAAGGTCTGAACTAGTGGAACTATACAGAGGTCATTAACTTTGAATTCCAGTGCTAACCACACAACTATTTCTCCAACTATTTAATGCTTTTGCCAATGTATCTGCTACTTTGGTATTTCAGATTTTACAAGATACTTCTTTTGATTGTATTGAATTAACATTTTCTTTTTGTAGGTGAGATTAACAAGCTTTGCTGTTTATGTATGAAACCTTTGATCTTGTGTCCACCACTGAACTCAGAATTCAACTAAAAAGGTGCTGACCATGTTTGCAACCTACACAGAAATTTCTTTTCACTCTCATCAGGTAAGCATTAAATATTTGCAAATATGGCTTCCTGTTGGTTTGCAGGCTTTCCCTGCAGTTTATTTTTGAAGTTTTGTCAATTAATCTATTTGTCAATGGGTGCTCAAAAGGCACTCAAATTGGAAGCACATTACAAACACAATTTTGATTTTCTTCCTCCATTTTTTAAACAGTTTTCACTACTGACCAAATTATTATAAAATAGACTGCCCTAAAGATAGTTTCGCTCAACACCACAATTTGCTACAAACTAAAACATTAACCTGTAAAAAATGAACCATGTTGTTAAATAGGCTCATCAGATCAAGACTTTCATATGGATTCCATGTACAGTGCTAAATACATTCAGAAAAAACTAAATTATCTGTTAAAAATGGCTTTGAGCTAGTAAAGCCTGTGGATCTTTGATGACCATACTTCTTCAAACCTTGTGGATTGGTGTTACAGACTCACAAAGAACTGATAGAAACCGTATCACTTAAGGACTTTCAACAGCAGCAACAGCTAAAATGGATAGCACATGTAACTTGAGGAACAAATAATGACATAATTAAAATGTTGACATTCCACACTACTTCAAACAAAAGATTAGGAAGGAAACCCCCATCAATACTGGAAAAAACAAAAGCTACTGGATTTGAGAAAGCTATTTTCTTGAAAAATTATTTTAAGAGAAAGATAAATTTCAACTAAAGTAGTGTTGGCTTCTTGGTCAATAAATGGCAAATGTTTTCTTGTAAGTAAACATCTAATATTACCAGTACCATTATTCTGCTAAATGACATATACATCTATCTGGAATATATATTTATCTTTACTTGATCAATTTATTAGCCAAATTATTTGTTGGACACTCATATATTGTTTCTCTTTCCATCTCTTTTCATTTCTCATTCCTTTGCTTATTATTTCTTATTTTATCTGTTTGTTCATGAATCTCAAGAATACAAATTCACCTTGATTAACCTTGATATACATCATTCACAATAAAAATATTTGCTATTTGAATAATAAAAATTATATAGAAAAATATGACAGCTAGTAAAACAAAATAGTTTTGAGAAGAAATACGAATATTTTGATTTTAAAAAATATCCTTTCATCTGAGCAAGACAATAAAGCCCCTAAGAAGGCATTACTGAGTGTGAAAGAAAATATAAAAAAGAAAAACATTATTGAGGAGAAAGGACAATTTTTCTTTCCTTTTCTTCTATTATCCTGTTTTCTTCCCTTTTTTTTACATCTCTCATCATATTTATTTGATTTCCTCTTCTTTTTGCCTCTCTTCATCTCTAATCACCATTGTCACCAGTATTTATCTTCATCTATTTTTTATATAAAATTTCTTTTTCTACTAAGTTACTAACTATGCCTTCTTTATTTCTTCATCTCACTATTCAAGAACAATGTCATTAACTCAATTTTGTTGATTTTTTTTCTCTATGAATTAAATGGCAAAAAAAACAAAAAAAAACCCTGAATAATCTTTCTGTTGCTTAGTTTGTCCTTTTCCAAAAGAATTCTCTTTTCAGATTTTCCTTGTTTTTCTATTTTTATTTCTTCGATAGTTTTAAAACATTTTATTTATTTTTACATCTTTTGCAATTTTGATAATCAGGAAACACTTTGAAAGTTTTTAGATATTTACTGTTTTCTTCATTTCCATTTTTTTAATCCAATTTTGTATTTTTAATCATTTCACTCCAACCAAGGCAATAAAGCCACTAAGGTACAGGGGATTACTGAGTGTGATAGAATATAAGAAAAAGAAAAACATTATTAAGGAGAGAGAACAATAAAAGAACAGAAATTAAGAAGACAGGATATAGTGATTGACATTGCATCTAAAAGTTGTGAAGATAATAGTTGACTGGAAAGCAAGGAATGGAGAGAAAGTTCCATAAGCAAGAAGTCTGAGAGAAGAAAGAGTTAGTATAGAACCTATGGTTACATCTAGCAATTTCAACTGTAAAATTTTGAGGCCTACTTGCCAATCTGTGCTTAAATTCATAAAGTCTAGGTACCAAAGAGGTAAGCTCATAAGAACAATTACCATGAAAATATTTATAGAAAAGTCACAGAGAAGCTGTAGAGTGAGAAAATGACTGAAGCCGAGATGCCAGATCATGACCAATAACATTGCAGATTCTTTTAATTTTTATCAAGAATCTATAAATACATAGTAGAAGCACCAGATCAAGGGTGGCATCACTATTCAATGGTAGACTTATAAATATGTAATAAGACAAAATGGCTACAAATGAAAGAAATGAGGAAAAATAGAAAAAGAGAGAAAAGGTTAAGGAGTGAGTATAAAGTGAAAACAATGATTGAAAGTAAATAGCTACAACATTCTACATGTATGCACATATGCACAGATGGGTGCATGTGCAAATGCACACACATGCAAGCATGCACACATACACTTGCACCAACAAAAAGTGCATATAAAAAAGAAAAGAGTGGACGGAGTGAATCTTGGAGAGTCTGTCTACAAAACTCTGGATTCAGGATGCTGAAGGTATCATCAATCAGCTGAAAACCTTTTTATATATATAAATATATATATATATATATATATATATATATATATATATATATATATATATATAAGCCTGATAATTGCGTCTATCATGAAACAGCCTGTCACCTCTAAGTGTTGACTTCAGTGTTCACTTTTATATTTACACATGCTCTATTGCTGAAATTGAGCACTTTATCCCATAAATATAGCACACCTTAAGAGTATATTTCTTCATATATATATATATATATATATATATATGTATATATATATATATATATATATATATATATATATATATATATATAAAATCGAATATGGATAAGAATCTGACAAAATGATTGAATAAAGAACAAGTAGGAAACTGATATTAATCTATACCACTTTTCACTTTATTAAAGCTTCATCAGAGATCAAGATAGAAATGATAAAAAATAATAAAAAGCAAAGAGATGCAGATTAATGGTGTGTTGTGTTTGGCTATTACTTATTAATTAGATACATGTCACATGTAATAAAGTAACAGATAGTATTTAAATATAAATGTTTGCCACACATATTTAAATATTATCTGTTATTTCATTACATGTGACACATAACTAACCAATTAGAAACCACCAAACACAAATACCATTCATCATGTCTCTTTGCATTTCATCTTTTTCTATCATTTCTATCTTTAAAAAAATGAAACACGTCAGATTAAGATGTTTCCTACTTGTTCTTTATCCTATCATATATATATATATATATATATATATATATATATATATATATATATATATATATATATATATATATATATATTCAAAATGTTCCCCATTAAAAGACTCAAGTACCACTCATGGTAGAGGCTTACTAAATGAGGTTGTTTTATGGATGTAGCAAGTATAGATTATGACGATGTATAGGATAGGTAAAGGTAGAAGTGTGCTGTAGCGTAATGGATATTTACTCAGAGTGAGAACTCATAGAGCTGAGTTTGAATTCCAGTTGAGTTCATTAGATTCACTTACACACAAATACCCTTGGGAAAGATATGAATCCATCTCTTCTTCTCCCAGCTATGAGTTGAATAGCAGAACAGTGTGGGTTCTTTAGCCTTGGTTGGCAACCAGTCTACCACAGAAAGAAATGGCAACCTACTGCAGGAAAAAATCTGCCTCATCAGTCATGTATTGTATGATACATGAATGCTCACACGTGTATCACAATGGCACTTAACTGACTAAAAGGTATACCTTAGACTTGAAGAGGTTAAAATTGTTGTTCAGGGAAGTATTCTGTCTGTTCCATAATATAGCGGCTGCTGAGAAGAAGCTGTTCAAATGGAATTTCCTTCTTACTGATGGAATAGGAAGAGAATGAAGATGGTTCACCCCCTGTGTACATGGCATATTGGGTCTAAACTGTAATGATCTAAACTGATACAACTAAGGAATGTAGCTCATCAGACCATTTGCCATGAAAGTTTAATTTATTGCCAGTTATCCCTTAATATTTCCATTTATTTATCATCTTTACCTAATATTTCCATTTATTTATTATGTCTTTACCTAATATTTCCATTTATTTAGTATGTCTTTACCTAATATTTCCATTTATTTATTATGTCTTTACCTAATATTTTCATTTATTTATCATGTCTTTACCTAATTAGCTATTTCTTTTTCATAGACAATTATTTCTATATCTATTAGTATGTAACTAAAAACCAACAAAAGTAAATTTTTTATTAATTAATAGACAAGTAAATTTTCTGAGTGAGAATGTGGAGAGCCAAGTTCAAATTCCAGTCAGATTTCTTGCATTCACTTGTGCACAAATACTCTTGGGAAAGGTATGAATCCATTCTTTTGTTCTCCCAACTATGGGTTGAACAGCAGGAGAGACAGGGTTCTGTAGCCTTGGTTGGCAACCATTCTACAGTAGAAAGAAATGGCAATGTACTGCAGGAAAATCTCTGCCTAGTCAGTCATGATTCATCATCACCCAAGTATATGTGAGATTTGTAACTTAACTTCCTCCTGAGATTATTTTCTCTGTTTTATTTATTTTATACAGCCCCAAAATACTATCTATCTATCTATCTATCTATCTATCTATCTATCTATCTATCTATCTATCTATCTTCGTCTGTTCATTTTGTATCTATCTATCTATCTATCTATCTATCTATCTATCTATATACTGAAATTTTTAAAAATTTAGGATGAAATTATGATTAGATTAACTAACTTCAGGCAGATAACGATTCTGGATGATAAGAAGGAACCTGGCTAGTTAAATATTAATACCACTTATCCTGATCCAGTTGGGGCAGTGCATATATATGTGTAGGTGGGTGTAATGGATTGTGGCTCAGAAATAGAAATCAAAGAGCCAAGTTTGAATTCCAGTCAGGTTCATTGCACACACATGCACAAAATCCCTTGAGAAAAAGTATCAATCCATCTTTTTCCACCTGCTATGGGCTAAATAGTAGGCCATGTAGCTGTAAATGTCATTGTTACTCTCAAAAAGTTTGTTAATGCAATAAAAATATTCTTACAATCCAAAATCTATTTAATCTTTAAATAACCACAAATGGTTGATAAACTGTAAAAAATAATCAATTAGGATAATGCCTGAGACAAAAGAGAGAGGGACTTAAATATGGATTAGATTAAGAAGATATATGTTGACCATGATACACCCAAAATATTAATATTTTCTGTGTTTAACTCTACCTACCATCTTAATAGAAGAGATGATTCTTCATTAGTAGTGATAGGTAAAATAAAAAGATATTGAGCCACTAGTTTGGATACTAACATGACCTAGCATTTTCACTCAAAATTTGACAGTTGTAATAAGAGAAATCATATCACATCTGCCACACCCCAGTTCCCATTATCTAACTCTAACTGCCACACCCCAAGTCCAATTTGTTATCCATAACAGTTCCCAATTCACTTATCTGGTACACACTAGGTCCCATTCTTTAACCCAAATGTTTCAAATGCCTCACCCTAAGACCCATTCTAACTTCTCACATTTCACTCACCTGCCTTATTCCAGGTCCCATTCTTTATTCCCAAATTCTTATATTCCATACATCTGCTTAACCCCATCTTACATTCTTTATCTTATCACATTCCACATGTCTGATTCACCCCCACCACACACACACACACACACACACACACACACACACACACACACACACACACATCCCCTCCCTCCTGTGACTTCTCACTTCTCACTCGGCTACCCCAGTTATAGGTGAACTGAAAGAGATGAAGCCACTCATTCAGATACTAACATAATTTGTTTGCTGTAGAATTTTCCCTCAATATCATTTCTTTATCTCTAACATTTCACATTTCACAGACTTGCCTCACCCAGGGCTCTGTTTGTTACCCAAAACCCCTGACTTAACTCAGGTCCCATTTTTTTATCCATGACTTTAACATTTCTGTCTGAATTTCTGAGATGAGGATTTATCATTATCTACATTATTTACAGTCAGACACATATCCTCGTCTTTTTTGTTAATGAAACAATATTTTAGTATCTGTCTATATGAGCTCTGGTAAAAACATGCAATAACAGCAAAAAATTGTAATATGAGCACTGGTAAAAATAGATTTGAAAACATTAGTTTTATAATATCAAGAAATTCACACACAGACGTCCTCAAGGACACATGGCACAGTAGATAAAAGTGACAGGACCCAAAGAGTGTGAGTTTAATACCTGGTTAAGGCAGTGGAGAACTTTCAGACGGAAATTAACAGGAGATAACTGATAACTGACATCCATTAAACATGGCATGTGGAAGTAGAACAGTCTACCCCAGTGAGCGAAATAAAGAGTTAAGTTCAACATTCTGACCACCTGAAGAAGGGCGGTGTGTACAATGGCCGAAACATTGTAATAAATATAGCGACAAAGATTCGGACAATAGTCCGAATAATGTAAACAATGTTGCACCATCCAGCTCTTTCTGTTTTGTTATTTTAAACAACCCATTAGAAGGGTAAATTTTTCTCATTCTGCTGTTGATGTCATGGAATATCTAGTCTTGTCCTTTAGATTAAATGAAGGGTAGAGTTCAAAATACCCTGAAGGTTACCTAGATTGAAAGACACCTGAAGAGAATATTATAGATGACATGTTAGGATAAGAACAACAAAGATGAAGACATTCTTATTTTTTTTTTTTATGTGCTGTATACTTTCAGGATGCAGGCGATCATGGCCCTCTACTTGCACCTATCCCTTGTAACTCTCAATAAGTTTTGTCCCTGTGTATCTTATGTTGTTAAAACTGTGTCTGCTGATGCTGAATCCCAGTAGAATTTCTAATTCTCACAGAATTGCCTCACTGTATAGGTTGAATTGATCTGGTGAGAAGATACATCCTTGCCTTACACCCCTTTCTATTTTTGTATATTCACTGAACTTGTTCTCTATGCACATGCATGCTGTTTGCTGCTAGTATAGGTTCTTGATTATTCTAATACCTTTCCTGAAAACATTAGTTCATCTGTAAATAATATTTACTTTTCATATACTATACATCTATCTACTTACATCTAACTACTGTACATTTATTTAATGGATATCTTTACTTATGAAGCTCACACTAGGAACTCTACTTTATCCATAATCTATCACATTACAATCACCTACCTCAAGCCATGTCTCATTCATTATTCTTCATATTTTCCATTCCAAACATCGCCCCCCAAATCAAGTTTTAAACTTAACTTCTCTTCTTGTTTATTTCTCATTTATCTCAGTCATAAACTTAAAATGACTCATCCACTTATTCAAAAGCTACCACAACTTCATTGTTCTTGCATTTTCCCTCAAAAATTACAAATGTCAATTTTTTTATCACTCACATTTCACATTCAACACATCACTTCAAACTAGGTCCCATTTTTTATTCATAGCATCTCATATATCAGTCATATGCCTCACGACATGTCCCATTTCTTATCCATAGCTTCACACATTCCTCACATCTGTCTCAAACTGGATCCCATCTTTATCTCTAACTTTTCACACATTCCATACATGTGCCATCCTGCATGTCTTATTCTTTATCCCTAACTTCCCACATCCTAATCAGTAGCCTTATCCTAGATCACATTCTATATTTTAACACATATTACACAAACATATATATATATATATATATATATATATATATAATTAAAATATAGAATTACAACACAAACTCAGTCTATACCAGGGTTTAATAAGACTGATGAATTTTATTTTTTTGTTGGTTGAAATAAGCTTATTCCACATATGAGGTGATTTTGGATTTTATTGTGCATTAATTATTTGCTCTGTAATAATAAATACATTGAGTTCTTTTTGTGGGTCAGTTTTAATATGTTATATTACTAGGATCCATTGGGATTATATACCAATGAATTTATTACCTTTACTACATATATATATATATATATATATATATATTCATTATTTTTAATCAGAAATTGTTCTTATAAACATGTCTTATGAAAAAGAATACACCTTTTATGTCTATTAAATTTATTGATTATTTTTGATATGCAAATAGCTTTTTGTAAATGTGATTGTTGTAGATGAAAAAAATAAAAAATAACCAGATGAAAAAATTACCAAAATTTGTATTGGTCCAAGTTTGGTATATTTTGTATAGTAAGTAATCTGTAAGAACCAAATATGGAAAAAGATTTTGTTTATTAAATAAAAATGATCAATAAATTAATAGATATAAAATGTTTATTCCTTATAGTAAGACAGACACACATACATTCATATATACATATATATATATATATATATATATATATATATATATGTGTGTGTGTGTGTGTGTGTGTATACCTTTTATATATTTATATATATATATATTATAAAAGGTATATTATGCCTAACATTTAGCTGATTTAAGCATGTTTTATTAGAAATAAAAAAAATTATTTGATAATTTATTGTCATTTTTTTCATTTTTTATCCAAATTTACAGGTTTTGTTTCTAGTTGTCTATAAATATAATTTCAAACTTATTCATTCCTAATAGGTAATTTTCAAGAATGGGGTGTTTTATTATTTGAAGTACAAGAATCCTTTGATATATTATTTTTTCTTATGGCACTTTTTTTAGAAAATTATATTTGAAGAATATTTCATCAGGGGAAAATCCAGTATTTTCAGTTATACATGGCATATTCCATAGTAAAAATTTCAATTCAAAATTTTAAATTCTGAGATTATATATATTAGGTTATAGAAATGAGTAGAGAGTGTTCATATATATATATATGTGTGTGTGTGTGTGTGTGTGTATGTATATATAAAAATTTAAATTTCATACATACATTCATATATACATATGTGTGTGTGTGTTTGTGTGTGTGTATGTATATATAAAAATTTAAATTTGCACTTTCTTCTATTTATTTGATATGTAAAATTATAAATTCAAACTTTTAACCTTTTGCATAAGATTAGTTAAAAACAAATCTAAAAATTTATTAACACAATATACGATAATATATTTCGATAAAACTTTTTTCATTATAGCTGATCATTTTCAAATTTTAATTTATTTTATTTTGATTATCATTTTTAAATTTTGATTTATTGATATCAGTAAGACTGAAATCATTTCATAAGATTAGATTCAAGTTCATGGTGATGCATTAATGTTGACTTAATTTCAGTTACTTCAGCCACATGTATTAACTTGCCATATCTACTTTGAAACAAAACATATTTTCTCAGAAATTTCTCAGACATTTTAGGGGAGGTATGTATCCTCTATGCACCCATCCTGGATCTGCCCCTGATTTTGAAATGCTGTCATTTAGTCTGTTTTTCTTGAATTTGACAAACCATAACATAATCCATTCTTGAAAATTCAAAAGGCAATCAAAATTGTACGGACATATACTAGTACCAAATATCTGTTATTTTGTATGAAAACAAGAAAAAAATTCAAAAATTATAAAAATATCATTTTTTTCTGATGCACCAGCTAAATGAGAATAAATTAATATAAATAAAGAACAAAACTATTCAATACAAAAAAAATCAGTATATATTGAAAAATTATATACACATATTCTACATAAGAAAAAAGGTTATTTAATAAAATTTTTGTCAGCTTTGAAGACAGCCTTGAACTAGCTTTACTAGTCTGGATCATGTTGGCTATCATGTACCGAATGCAAGCTCTCAGTGGCTTGGCATTGTGGAGATATTCATTTATCTTGATTCCACTGGATTCAAATCAGGACAATAATGAGCCCACATTGGAAAAATTCTTGGTCAGCCATTCTTGCATTATATAATCATATGGGAAATATCAGAATTCTACTGGGACACAAAGGCCTGAAATGGGCCAGTGGTTCAATAGCTCCACACAGGATCATCAACATTCTGGAGGTTATTGTTGATGATGTCCTGGATAAGCTGTATGAACTCACGTGTCCTTATGATGTATGATCAAATGTTTAATAATCAGACATCATTCTATCCATGATGTATGATCAAATGTTTAATGATCAGACATCATTCCATCTATGATTTATAATCAAATGTTTAGTAATCAGACATCATTCCATCCATGATGTATGATCAAATATTTAATAATCAGACATCATTCCATTCTAGAGACCTCCAACTTGTTTATATCTTTATCCATCTATATTTCTGAGATGAGATATTATGTACACTATTTACATTATTCAGACTATTGTCCTCATCTTTGTTGCCACATGGCACTGTGTATTTATGAATGCATGTGTGTATCTCAAGGACACATGGCACAGTGGATAAAGTCATTAGTTAGATCCAGTGACAGGATCCAAAGAGTGTGAGTTCAATACCCGGTTAATCTCCAAATAGCTATGGTGGGTGGCAAGTGTTACCAGTGTGATCATTTCCTGAGATTGAAAAAATGTCAATGGTCTCAATATACTGGGAAAAGCAATGAAAATGTCAAAATTTGTTTCTCCATATGTTTTCTCAAATACCTGTTTGATTATCTATGAATCTCTCTCTCTCTTTTTCTCTTACTCTCTCTCCCTATATATATATATATATATATATATATATATATATATATATATATATAGATAGATAGATATATATAAATAATAAAATGGGCAGTGATAAAATTAAAGATACTAATAAAAATAATGCATAACAATAAAAATAAACTAGAGTAAAATAGAATGAAATAAAATAAAAAATGAAAACATATAATAAATAATTAAATAAAAAATAAAAATAGTAATGTTAATAAAAACGTTGCTGATAGTAAAAGTACAAGTAAGTTAAAAAGAATAATATTGGTAACCAATAATAATAGTAAAAACAGTAATAATATGATAATGAAAATAATAATATTAGCATAATTGTTAAATGCATTACAGTCTAATAATAACAATAACAATAATTATATAGGAAAGATTGTAAAAATATCAATAAAAATAAATAATAATTAAGATAATAATAAATAATATCATTACTAGTAATTGTGATCCTGGCTAGATTATATTAATCTGGGTCAATGTGCATGAGTAGAAATTTGGTTCTAGGCAAGCATTAATTCACTTCTCTTGTTTAAGAGATTTGGATTGTTCATATTTTTTAGGCCCATTATTTTTTCAGAAAGACATAAGTTACCTCTATTACCATTCCTGCTGAAGGGTTTATCTTTGTTATGCATTCCCATGTGATATTTGGGTTTTTATTCCTGCTTTTTATTTTGTAGAAAAATTTAGAGAGGGCAGTGCTGTTACTATATTTGGTATTGCCGAATGTCATTTGTTGATATATATGATAAAAATATAGTTTTAAGGTATGCTATATTTATGTATAAAAGTGCTTAATATCAGGGATAGAGTGTATGCAAATATAAATGTGGAAACTGAGGTCAACACTGAATGTTGGCAATCAATTTCATGCTTGAATTACAATCTTCAGGCCATGAAACAGACAGTCGCCACTCGGTGTTGACCTCAGTCTCCACATTTATATTTATATATATGGATATGAAATCTGATGTTTGATCTCTCTTTCTCTCTCTCTCTCTCTCTCTCTCTCTATATATATATATATATATATATATATATATATATATATATCACTTTTTATCTATTATTTATTGATATATCTATCTATATATTACATTTTATCTGTCTACTTTATATATATATATATATATATATATATATATATATATATATATATATATATAGTTTTCCTGTTATTTGTCTGTGTGTATATGCTATCTTTTCTTGCCATATTATTTTTTCTACTTTTGGCATCTCACAAAGAATATATTCCCAAGTGATTTTCTTGGATTTGAAAAGTAGATTAATCACCTTGAAATCTACAAACATTTTCATTCCCAACAGAAAAAAAAACACCATTTTGGCAAAGTCATTCCTGACTTGGAGTAGACAGACTAAAACAGAAATGATAATAGAAAGAATGGAACACATATGCACTACTTTCTTTCTTTCTTTTATTCATTTAGGGAAGAAAATAAATTTCTTCCACAAATGACATCTGTTCCTTTATTTTTTCTTCAACTTCTCTATTTCTACCTTTCTTTTCTTTGTCATAACTTCATTTCTTTTGCTATTTTTCTTTCCTTTAGAGAAGGAAATAAATTTCTTCCTCAAATGTCCTTTATTCTTTCTTTAATTTCTTTCTTTCTTTTCTCCTGTAATTTTAATTCCATTTCTTTCTTTCTTTCTTTCTTTCTTTCTTTTCTCATTGAAAGAATAAAATAAAATTGAAAAGAAAGACAGAATAAAAATGTTGTGCTTAAATAAAAGAGAAAGATAAGATTTCATGAAACTGTTCTAATAATCTATCCAGAAAAGCCAATCAAGCCTTTTAAATTTTACCACATGAAAAATGACTTAATAATCTTTTGTTGACTTTCTTTGTATGATATGAAAGATGTTATCTTGCCTATTTTTTTACAATAAAGCTATGACACAGATTTTGTCTTGCAAGGAAATTCTTTAATGAAACAAAAAAGGAATCTAAAAATTACAAGGAAAAAAATGTCTAAAAAAAAATTAATGAAAAAAAGGAAAAAAAATGAATGATAAGAAAACTTCTAAAAGAAAGTCAGTAAAATGAAGGAAAATTATTTTAACTATTCAGACAAGAAGAAAGATTGAAATAGATGAAGATGAATTAAAATGTTGGTATCTTTTATTGTAGAAAGAGAATAAAATTAAAATAGATTTATTATTAATAAGGAAAGAAAGTAAAATTGCTTTGAATATAACAAATATTTAAAAGAAGCAGAAGGAAAATAAAAAGAGGAACACTGATTGTAGTAATAAATAGTGAGAGGAAGATAGAAAAAATTGCCAAAGTAAAAATAAGATTGTGAAAAAGGAATTGTTAAAAAAGAGTTATTAGAAGAGAGACGGTGAGAGAGTAAAATGAGAATGAAAATTTAAGAAAATTAAAAACAGAAGAAAAAAACACAAAACTGCTTCTTTATTTTTTCCCTGTCAGAAATTTACTTTACTTTCATAAATACTAGTATTATTTCCTTTCTCCATCAATCATCCTTCCATTTTTTCATTATTTTCTTTTTTTCACCTTGTCTTCCTTCCTTCCTTCCTTCCTTCCTTCCTTCCTTCCTTCCTTCCTTCTCCATGGCTTTTCTTTTTCCCATCTTTTCCTAGTTTCCTGCCCCTACCTTTTTCTTTACTGAACTTGTCTTCTTTCTTTCTTTTTTCTTTCTTTCTTTCTTTCTTTCTTTCTTTCCTGCCGTTCCTTCCATTTCTAGTCTTTGTTTTCTTCTCTTACATTTTTCTTTCTTTACCTTGTCTTCATTCTTTCTTTCTTTCTTTCTTTCTTTCTTTCTTTCTTTCTTTACTAGCCTTCTTTCCTTTCTTCAGTTTCCTTCCTTCTTTCCTTACCTATTTTTACTCCATTTCTTTTGGCTGCTTTTACTTTTTCCTTTCTTATATGTTTTATTTACTTTACTGTCCTTCCACTCTTTCTTCTTTATCCTTTTTCCTATTTCCTTCCTTTAAATTCCTTTCTTCTCCTTTATTCCTTCCCTAACAGTCTTTCCTTCATTTCTTTTCCATGCCTCACCTTCTTTCCTTCTTTCTTTATTGTAATTTTTTTCTTTATTTTCCCTCTATTCCTCCTTTGTGCTTTTATCTCTTGGCCTCACAATGTGTCTGTCATGAAATATTTTGCAGATTTTGGCATTTGAGGTTGTTAAATCTTTTCCTAACATGTTTCTCTTTTTATTTACCTGTTTTCATTATTGTCGTGTATATACTTATGGATGTATTCATGGTTAATGTCAAGCCTGATTGAGTTACTCAAGTTAATTAAGATGGTCTACTGCGGCACAACTACAAACAATAATGATGACAGACAATTTTACAAGGAATGATATGATGATGCAGAGTGTGAACTCAGACAATGTTGTTAAGAAGAAGACATCAAAGAAGAGGTTTCTGTGATTAGAACCAAGACATGAAGCCAAGGAAAACCTGGAGATGAACCAGAATGGTGCAGAAGACAATAATGGATGCTTTTATAAATATCTGCCACAAATAAAGGAAGGACCATTTCTGGTATGGCTAAATGGTTTTTGCATTTACACACAATGGTTGGCAGAAATAATAAATGGTTAATTATTTGACAGCATTTGAGTCTGTCTTGAAAAATTTGTTCATGGTTTAATCTGCAAGAATGAAAACCTATCCAAAGTTATTTATAAGAATATCAAGGAAAGATAACTGCTTTTCTGTCATCAGATTTTGATTATCATGAATATTAGCTTGTAGCATCTCAAAAATATGCAAGAATATATATATATAACAGTTTCTTTTATCACAATTCTCACTTCTGGAACTCTCTTCTGGCTTCATGCTTTCCAACCAACTTTGATCATCAAAAATTTTAATGCAATGTCAATTGTTATCCACTGTCTTCTTGATTACTCTTCTATTGTTCTCATTCCTTGATAATGCATCTCTTTTTTTTTCTTATTCTTTCACACTCTGTAACTCCTTGTGTCTTGGTGGTTTTATTGCCTCATATGGGTAATATGATTTTTAAAAAAATTTTCAAATAAAAGGTAATAAAAGGTTTTAATAACAGCTACAAAAAGTTTAGTGAACACATTCAAGCAAATGATTTTGGTATTTTATAATAATCATACTAAGAATTTTTCAAAAAATAATACACATTATTAATATAAAACTAATAATAAAAAATAATACACATTCTCTGTCTATATCTCTGAGATGAGGTATTATGAAAGGTTGTGAATATGGCAATGAAAGATGAGGATAACAGTCTGAATAATGTAGATAATGCAAGTAATCATAATACCTCATCTCAGAGATATAGAGGCTGAAACGTTTTGAATATGGTGTAGTGGGAGGTCCAGTGGCCCCGTTTCACAGAAAGGGAGTGAACGAGGTCACAAGAGGCCCGCTTACATTTTTGAGGACGTTAAATCTGATGGTGAAACAATATGGACGACAGAACGAGGATATGTATGATATATAGAGGTTTATTCTAAAAGGAAAAGGAAATGAAGATGGTCGGAAATGGTGGAGGTGCTGGAAGCTGCAGGAGTGAGCTGGAAACTGCAGGAGTGAGCTGGAAACTGCAGGAGTGCGGGATGCTGCAGGAGTGAGCTGGATGCTGCAGGAGTGGGCTGGATGCTGCAGGCATTGATGGTCGAGGTTGGCGTTGGTAGTCGCTAGGATCATCGTTGTTGGGGGTTGAAGCTGATGTGGGTTGTTGCCAGGATGATCGCTTGGTGGTTGTTGATGTTGAGTGATGGTTGATGCCAGGATGATCGTTGTTGGTTGAAGCTGAGTCGTTGCCGGGGTGCCAACTAGTTGCTGCAATTCGTGTTGCCAACTTGTTGTTTGTCATTGACGGGATGCCAACTTGACGTGTTGGGAAGGAGAGAGAGAGAGAGAGAGAAAGAAAGTTCCCAACTATCGTCAAGTTGGCAGACAAAAAAAAAATTGGGAGCGTAACTTAATACACAGCCCGTTGATCGGCGTCCTTGGCCAATGAAGGCCAAGGGGCCTGCGTAGACGACAGCCTCGGTGAATCTAGGGAGAAATCACTGTCTTGTGTCGAGGGGGACCAGCAAGAGAAATTGGCTAAGCTAACCGAAAAGTCTCTATAATAAAATGCTACGAGGTTAGCTAAAGAGGTCTAAAAATGACTAGATGTATATTACAACTAGGTTTGTAATATAGCCTAACTAAAAAGGGGATTTGCTAGTCCCTCCGACGTGTTAACAGTGTGTAAAGAGCATGAATAAGAGGTCAAGGTCGAAATGACCTGTTCCTCTACCGGTTCAAGGACAGAAAGAGGAGGTAACTCCGACAATGGCAATAAAGATGAGGATAACAGTATGAATAATGTAAATAATGTAAGCAATGCACATTCTCATTAAACATTTTATCATTGACTTTACACTGCATACTTCATTCCTTAAAACTGTCAACAGTCTTTTCAGTATTAAGTAAGATGAATTCAAAATAAAAGAATGGTCAATATTTTCCTACTCAGTTTTCATGATCTTCCAAATTTGGGCATTTATCTTTCACTTTCCTCTTTAGGATATTCCAACAATTTTCTATAATATTCCAGTCAAGAAACTGGCTTGGCCAATTTTCAAAATACATTTCTTTAAAATAAATTTCTGGTTGACTTTGAAGTATGAAGCTCTCACCATCCTGTAAAAAAGGAGCAAATTTTCATACATTAGAAACATATTTCATCAAAAAAAATGTTGATATTCTTTGGAATTTACTTTGCATAAAATGATTACACTTTTCCATTTACTCAAACTGCTACCCACACTCTAACTGCCCTAGAATTGTGAATTAGAGTTGTTCTCATATATTGTCACATCAATCATATGAGATGTTCTAATGAGCATGTGGTTGCAAAGGAAAGGAACAAACAAGGATTAAAATTTCAACCTGTATTGGTCAAAATTCAGAATATATACAAAGTTGTTTGAAAAGTAGCACATATTGGTAATATCTAATTCTTTAGTTGCACTTGGTAAGGAAAGCAATTAGGTGTAATGTTATTGTCTGTAGGGCTGGGAGTTGACTGATTTCTTGAGTGAAAATTGACATCTGTATGTTTGATGAGTTTGGTGGTCATGTGATGAGGCTGAGATGAACTGTTTGGTAAGATGTGTTGGCAGAGGGTTCATGTCGGTCATGTTAGTGGGAATGAGAGAGGACTGGATAGTGAAGTTTGATTGAGCAGAATGTCTCTCTTGGCTTTTGTTCATATGGGAGATCAATGAAATGTGGTCATGTTATTGATGATGAGGGAGACCTGGAGTGGATAGTGAAATTACAAATCTGACTTTGCTGATACAAAGGTACGAGCATGATGACTTGGGAGAAGTCACGAATCTAACTTTGCTGTGAGCTTGAAGAGTAAGGGGAAGTCATAATGGTGGTGCTAGAAACCTGTCAAAATCAAAGCACGTGAGGAATCAGGTGAGATTAGTAAAGCTTAGGTGAGGTCACAATGGTGACAGGAAAGGCAATCATGGTGATGATGGTGACAATGCACCTGGTGTAGATCAGTGGCCTTTTGGTCTGCTACTGTGTCTGTCATTTAAGAGAAACTTCCTTTTAAGGAAATCGGGTGACCCACAAGGTCATCTTTTTTTCAGCGGGAATGTTTGTGATTGATTATTGTATGTTATTGCTGAGATTTATTTTGTACAGTGGATGTGATGCTCAAATCCTCTGTGCAGAAAACAACATTTTTATTTTGTTTTTTGATTTCTTAGAATTTAAATCCAACTGGCATGTAGTGGGAATCAGAAAGATAACCTTTTCCAAATTTGCTGCACCCCATTCATATCACAATTTCATTTGTTTAGCTGTTATCTTTGTTTTTCCAGCTGAAATTCAAGCAAATAAATGTTTTTGTCATAAACAATATTTAATAGTATCTAGACACACAATATTGTCAAATTCAAATCATTTTCAATTTGACTGATCATTTTTATCCTGTGTTCTTTAATTCTTTGATGATTATCCTTTTGTCTCATTCTGATAGATTTCATAACTGACCAAATGTTAGTCTATCTGAACAATTTTCCCCTTCAGAAAACAATTTATAAATTTGTTTCCTACTATATAAAGATATTCTTACATTAAATGAAATTTCCGTGTGTTATTTATCCTCCTGAAAAAGTAACAAATTTTTGGAACTTCAATTCAATTTTCCATTTGAAACACTTAACACTATGCAAAAAAACACAATGAAAAAAACACTAAGAAAAGATAGGCATAGTTGCATGCTGAGTTTCACTTGAAACTCAGGTTATGACTGTGGTTGTCCTTTCATAGGAATTAACACTGTTAAGCATTTTTGGCTCTACTTAGGCAATCTAGGCTTTGAGCACTTTACTGAGTAGGCCGGTTTCCCTTTAGGTCTTTTCCTTATTTGTTTGAGGCTTTATCTGGATAAGAGATTTAAGCTTTGGCAAGTTCTCCATTGGTTCCAACAATGCATTTGCTTTTTTTTTTAAATTACATATATATATATATATATATATATTTAGTTGGATATATATATTTAGTTGGATATATATATATATATATATATATATATATATATATATATGCATATATATGTATATATATATATTTTATATATATTTATATATATATATATATATATATATATATATATATATATATATATATATATATATATATATATATATATATATATATATATATATATATATATACACATTTATGCATATATATATATATATATTTAGTTGGATATATATATATATATATATATATATATATATTTATTTGGAATGATGTAAGTTTGTGACCATGGGTTTCATGCTATTTGTGATAGTCAGAGTTGGTTTGCTGGTCGCAAATAGTGTGAAACTCAGGGTCACAAACTCACATCAATCCAACTCAATGTGTTAGCTCTATCATTGATATTGAGTACTTTCCAATAAGTACCATGTATATATAATATATAAATAATATATATAAAAATTGCATACACATATATATATATATATATAGGTTGATTGAAAATGAATTCCCTATTTTATGTATGAGTGGCCTGTGATTTTTTTTCTTTGGTTTTGGTTAAAGGAGCAAGTCTACTATACCAAACCAAGAATTTGGAAGAACTTGAAGAGTGAATACAAGGAGTAATGTTTTCCATACCACAAGAGTTCCTGGTGAAATCAGTTGATGTGATTCCTGGGTGACTCGAGAAATCTGGTGCCAATATCAAATTTAAATAAACACTTTTCTCTCATATTGTAAAGATTATAGTTAATAAATAAATTAGAAGTATTTTAAAATGGGGAGTTATTTTTCAATCATTTTGTATTCACACACACACACACACACACACACACACACACACACACAAACACACACACACGTGCACACAAACACACATACATATATAGTGGTTAGAATGTTCATTCTTTGACCATGAGACATGGGTTTGATTCTCAACATAGTTGATTTGTCAGGAAAGTGACTTCCTGATGTTATCGGACTGGATCAAGGTCAATCCCAGCATGTGGCACCTTTGAAAAGTTCCTGATAAACATACCACAAGTTGACTCCATCCTTGTGAGTGAAATTGGGTAGACAGAATTCTTGTAGGCTGTTGATAGCTGTGCTAGCATGGAGCCACAAGTCATTGTGGCCGAAGGCTTGAGCATGCTGGCCTTGTTCAAATTGTTGATCATGCTAGCTAACACACTCTCTCAATATAATTAAAAATATAATTTGCAATATAAACCACAGGTGGGCTCTGTAGATGTTGAGCAAACACAAATGTGCCTGAGAGAGTGTCTGCAATAGGGATTGGCTAGCCACTGTAGTTGATGGTTATCCTTGAATACAAGTGGCAAGCTATTTTATATATATATATATATATATATATATATATATATATATATATATTTATGTATTCTCACAAACACACACATATATATATATATATATGTATATATATATTTTATGTTTATGCGAGAAGTGTGCTCAATTGAATGCTCAATATCATGGATAGAGCATTTGTAGATATAAACAGTGCAGACAGAAAAATCAACACAGCTTGCTCACTGATACTTTTATATCCATTTGTTTAAGCTATTGAGTGTTTGGGGGCTTATCAGAAATGAAAGAAAGCTTTCCTAATTTTTTTAGGGTTAATACTTTAGATTATTTATGTTTCTGACTGAGTGTTATTTTATTATATTTATTTTCATTTTATTTTGTTATGTTTTATATATATTTTATTTATTATTGCATTTTATTTTATTTTGTTATTTTCTTAATTTTTAAAGTTCAGTATTTGAAATAATATTTATTAGTTTTAGGTTATGGGTTATTTATTATGTACTCATAGGAATCGTGTTGTGGTTTTAGTTAACATAGAACAAATTTGTGTTTGTGTTAGTATTTAAAAAGGAGCTATGATTTTTTGTTTACAAGTTTATATTGTTCTGGAAATGTGCTTATCGATATTTTATCCTTTAGGCAAACAATGTTTTGAAGCATTGTTGCATCTGATGGTGTTTTTTCTTATTTTCCATAAGAAAAAATTTGCTCTGAGTTGATGATCTGAAAAAAAAAGTTACATACACATACATTAATCAGTACATTATTTGAAATATTTCTGTTATCTATCAAGATTTTAAACTGTCTGAGACAATGTCCATTTTATATATTTATAAAATATATCAAAAAATCTTCATCTGCAATTTCTTAAAATGACTTTTTGAGTTTACAATGTTATACAAATCTATATAGGTCTTTGCTTATCCCACAAGATAGAGGTAGTGTTCTGTATGATAAAAATTCAGCCCTTTCCTTGTGGGACTAGAGTGACTACCCCAGGGCACAGGCTAGGAGTATATGGAGACCACATGGTGCTCCTCTCAGCCATACTGACAAGATCCAAAGCATTACATGAGGGGCCAGTTTTGCTGCTGGAAAGTTGTCATCATTGACAGCCAACTGACTTCAGGGCTCCACTATGGTTTGTCAGTTTCCATTTACTTCCATAGCCTTTTACATGTTTGGATATGACCAGAAGGTAGTGGAGGTTTAAAAGTAAAATAAAAATTATACATAACTGATGTTTGCTAAATATGATTTGTCAACCTTTTGTAGGATTGATTACTGTGATGCAATTTAACTCTCATTATTGACCAGTTGAGAACTGAATTTGATCTTGGGTAAAAAGGATTGAACTCTTACTTGGAATAACTAATGATTGAATTATATGAACTGTAAAAGATGACAAAATTAAATACTCTCAAAACTATATAACAATATCCATGTATCATTAAACATGAAACTGATCAATCAAATATTGAACTGATCTGTCAAATTTCAGTAAAATTAATGAAGCAAACATTAAGTTAAACTATTTTGCTATTATCCTGAATCAACAAACTAAGTTCTTAGTAAACTGATAAAAAATTGAGAAATGAGCAACTGACTTCTGATCTCACTAACCAATACCAATGAAAACTAAGCAAGCATATGATTCATTTACTATTGGACCAACTACTTTACTTACTAGCATGAAATCAATAAACTTCTAGACTAACTAAAACATCACACAACTAACCAACCAAGCAATCAATTAGATTATCTTGCTGACCATCAAATAAGTGGTCAACTCAAGTATTATGCTGACCATTTGGACAGTTGAGTGGTCAAGTATCTAAATTACAAACTGTCCAATCAGATTACAAATAAAGTGACTAACTGCATAACTTTACAGGCTTAAATGGGATGAAATAAAAGAGAGAAAACAAATTTTATGTTGAAAGAACAAAATATTCCAAAGGCAGTTTATCCAGAAATTGTTCTTTATGTATTAGATATCAATATTTCAAATGTTGGTGATATTTTACAAGTAAATGAAGCATTGCAGGTTGCTATTGACCCAGTTTGAAATAAGATTATTCTTTTTCATCTTAACAAGTGTATAGAAACAATAGTTGTCTAAGCATTGCCAAGTTATTTAAAAGAATTGTATGTATTGGTTTTAAATTAATTTTTTTTCTTTCAGTATATTTTACATAACAAACCTTTGATAGAATCTCAAGATCTAGACTATTTAAATTATCTCAATTTTTTTATTTTTTTAATCATTTCACCCCAAGCAAAGTAATAAAGCCACTAAGGTGCAAGGGGTTACTGAGTGTGAAAGAATAAGAGAAAAAACATTATTAAGGATAGAGAACAATAATAGAATCGGAATTGAAAAGACAGAAGATAACAATTGACATTGCCTTTACATTTTTTGAAGATTAAATTTGAGTGGAAAGCAAGAAGCCAGAAAAGAATTCCACAAGCAAGAAGTGTTAGAGAAGAAACTGATAGCATAGAACTTACAAGTACATCTATCCATTTCATCTTTAATATGATGAGACATTGCCACCAATCTAGTATTGCATTTAAATTCATAAACCATAGAAAGAAGTTCATCAGATCAATTACCATGAAAATATTTATAGAAAAGCCAGAAGGAAGCTACATCACAGTGGTGGAAAAATGACTAAAGCTGAGATACCAGGTTAGGACCAATAATATTGCAGATTCTTCTTTGTATTTTATCTAGAATTTTACTGTAAAATGGTGATTTTTAAAGACTGGATCCCTACATTTAATACTATTTTTTATGTGCTATGTCTATTGTGGATTTATGGGATAATGGCTCTTCACAACTTCCTTTCATATGCAGCTCTAAGAAATGTTTCTCCCTTTTACTTTCCCTTCTATTCCATGTTCTACCATCCATTTACACTTAATAGATAAATTATTTGCTGTTTTTCTCTACACCTCTGTTCTTCAATATGTCCTATTGGTGTCCAGTTCCTTCGGCCGTCTTTCCCTGTTACGTTTCCAAGAAATTTCAACTGTTACTTTCTGATTCTAAGTACAAGTGTCCTTTTGGTTCCTATTTTCCCTTAAAACTAACTTGTTGCTCATATGTTTCATCCATAGTATTCTCAGTATCCTTCTGTAAAACCACATCTCTGTTGACTGAAGTCTCCATTTTCATCTGTCAGAAAATTGTCCAGCATTCAACTATCATATAGAAAGATTGATATTACGTAGCAGTTCAACAGTCTTTTTCTAATGCTTCTAATGAAATTTTTTTGTTTCATAATACTTTGTTTAGCTTTTGGAAGGCATCTTTCGCCATTACAATGTGCCTTTTGGTTTTGGTGTTATGTTTTCTATTATGTGTCATTTCTAGATAGTTAAATGTATAGATTGCAGTTTGGGCTGTTCCTTTTCATAATGGCCATACATACTGTCTTCTTACAACTGATGATTAGTCTTTTCCTCTTGCTTTCCAAGTCAAATGAATGATGAAAAAGTATTTTAAAAATTCTACTTTTTCTTTTATGAGAAACTGGCTCCCTGTGTCTAACTATACAAATCAAAGTGTTTATGTTTATTTAAATTGTGTCAAATATAACAACCTGCTAATAATTAGAAAAAAATGTTGCCAAAATGTTGAAAGAATTAATGATTAATTGAAATTATGC